>BPTQ01000005.1:50657865-51120956 GCA_019973895.1 Chrysanthemum seticuspe
AGCAATACACGATTGTTTTTCAAATCTCTTTTCATCAATCAGTGGACTTAAAATTCGCTGGTTCACTCACTCCGTGCTGTCTTCTTTGAGATGTTCCGGTTTGAGAACAGCTAGAACAGCTGCGAAACCCTGTCAAGGAGATTCTTAGGAATCCTACCTGATCACAGGCAGTACTTGTACTGATCAACGGGGAACCGTGGGCCGCGTACCTCAATTCATTGAAAGTGATCAAAGACACTTTCGTGCGATTTGTTGCTAACTGTTGTATGCAGGTACGCCCGACGTTTGCAGCTGATCAAAATGAAGCGGTCAATCCATAGCCGCATGCTCACTTAACACATTCATCTCAAAAAGAAATCATGATTAGTGCATCAATGTCTCTGATATTTTCACTCCATGCTTCTGCTACGCTGCTGCCAATATCATGAATCAACTAAAGCTTCCGCTACTCTGATAAGAAGAGATCATGATCCAGAATGTGAGCATGTCAGTCTCAAAGTCACAAACACCACAATGGATGTCTCAGAGATTGTTGATAGCTGATGATCTCAAATGATGGCTCAATATTATCATCACGTGGATCAGTAAAAGATCTCCACTTGGAATAACCAAACATGCATTGTGAAGAATCATTGACTACGAGCTTAGGAGCAAAGGACTACATCAAGAATGCAAGATCAATTGTTAAATGTTATATCTATTTGTATTCAATGTAATTTTGGTACATTATTGAGGTGACCTCCCTTAGGGGGAGATTGTTAGGAATTAGAAATTCCCAGTATTAAAGAGTCGGTCACCTCAAGTATATGTAATCGTTAGAAAGCTCGTAGTCGTAGTTCTTTTAAGTTAAGTAGTAATTTAGTTAAGTAACACCGTGGAGGACGGACGGGTCTTTACCCACTGTATGCCTGATCCACAGCCCAAAGTGTGGCGATTTGTGTAAGACTATAAATACTCTCTACCTCCCAAGGTAGAGAGTTAGAGCTCATAATAATATCTTTCACTTTCTCTCACTAAGTTCCCTAAACCTCTAACTTTCTCTCTCTAGAATTCCATCTATATGCTACTTTGTGTTATGGTTTGATGTGTATGTGAAAAGTTATATCTTACAACTCAAAACTACCCCAATACTACCCTAACACTACCCTAACAAGTGGGAGTGGTACCCTAGTACCCGAATTCCATTTTTTTTTAAATACATAAAATCACATACAATATTTAAAATAAAAACATACCATTTCATTAAAAATAAAAATACATATTATTAAAAATAAAAACAAATTAGAAAAAGTAAAATATAAATATGTATATACTATAAGGTTTGAAATGTAAACATGTATATACTATAAGGTATAATATATAAATTACTTATATATTAAAAAGTAAAATATATAAAATATATTTACCACATCTTCTCCATTTAGCTCTTCTCCATAGCTGCTACCTGCAAGAAAAAAGAAACAAAGCAAAAATACACACACACACACACTAAAACACCTTCAAAAACACACAAACACATAACAAACACAACACACAAACACGGGTACTCGCTCGGGCTCTGAACTCGCAAAATGAAGCCGACCCCCTTACCCGACCTACACGGCACGGTGTAGCCGGTCGGGTTCACGAAGCCGCCCCCTTTACCCGCTCCCACTTCGTTGGCCCTTAAGGTGTTCAAATACTTGTTTTTGGCAAAAAGTTTCAACCTTTACGCGTGGATATACGTTTTTAAGCTTGTTTTTGTTCTTGGGTGTCGTTCTACGCGTAACCCGTTTAGCCGTTTTGGTACATCAAGTTTCACACTTTTGTGTTCTTTTGGTACTATTGAAGCTATTCCATAACAAAAATCTGGTTTAGAAACACATTTGGGCAAAATCAAAATTACGAGTAATCCTACGCGTATTGAAACCCTAAAATTACGCGTAAGATTATCCTTGGTTTGATCTTCATTTTCGTGGTTTATTCCGTGTTTTCTTACTTGGATAAGTCTGAAAATACGTCGACTTTGGATATCTTTTGCACTGTGATAGTGTAAAAGATCATTTGGGCAAAAACCCTAAACTTACGCATAAGCATAAGCTTACGCGTAGAAATCCTACGCATAAGATTCACTTTACGCGTAAACTTAGGTCTACGCATAAGGTAATCCTACGCCTAACTTTCTACGCCTAACTTTTGTCTACGCATAACTTTAGTGTTTTTCCTACTTACGCGTAAGCTAAAACCTACGCGTAACTCCTTATTGTTACGCGTAACTTTGGTGTTTTTACGCATAAGTGCTACTTGGTTCTTGTCTTTTCTACGCCTAAGGACACTTCATCAACAAAGGTTCATTCGACTACAAAGATCCATTTTTACTACACAAGTTTAACAACATGTCTCAACCACCATACTCTAACTATTTCCCTCACACTTATAATCATCAACAACAACAACAATTAACTCCACAACATCAACAATGGAATCAACAACAAGCAATTTATCAACAACAATTTAATCAGCAACATACTCCACAAATTGGTGCAATTCCACCACCACAAATGATTCAAACACCGCCAAGTCTTCAAGTTCAACCCTACACAAACGATTTCAATCAACATCCATCAAGGAACACTATGAAGGAACCCACTTGGTTTGCAAAGATGTGTGAAGCTTTAAGCAGCCAACAATCAATTCATGAAGCTGGATCACTTGATAGACCTCCAATGCTCACTCCAAGAAACTACGATCAATGGGTGATAAGGTTCTTTAGGTTTTGTGATCTGAAGAAGCCACATGGAAAGTTCTTAAAGAAGGTTATCTTGGAAGGCCCATTTGAGATGCCTACTGTCATTGTACCCGGAGATCCAACTGCTGTTCCACCAAGAGATGAACAAACCAACATTGCTACTGTTGCAGATCTAAATGCTACAGAACTTCTACACTATGAAGCTGATGAACTTGCAATGGAATACATCCTCTTAGGATTACCAAACCCAATTCTTCGTAGTGTTGATGCTCAAAAGACTGCACAAAAAATGTGGGATCATATTCGTCTTCTTATGGAAGGATCTGTACTCAATCAAGAGGATTTGGAATCCAAAATTTACTTGGCTTATGAACACTTCATGATTGAACCTGGAGAGACACTAGAGTCCTATCATCATCGATTTTCAGACATCATCAATGATTTGGATAAACACAACATCATCATGCCAAGAATTGCAGTGAATACTAAGTTCCTGAGTAGTCTTGGTCCTGAATGGGAGAAGTATGTCATTTTTCTCCGTCAAGCGAAGAATATGCATCATTCTACTTATGGATTGTTGTACGATTACTTGAAGCCTCATGAAAAGGAAGTTGATCGGGAAAGGATTCTCCGTGCTCAAATTGCTAAACAGTCACATCCGGATAATCAACAACTTGCCTTGTATGCTCAACAGAATTATCCCTCTCAACTAGCAACTTAACCAACTGCTTCAAACACACCTTCACTGCAACAACCTCAACAAAATCAATTGGTTCCATACAGCAACAATGCTCAAGCATATGTCAGTGAAGCGACTGAGGAAATCGATCCATTCGAAGCATTGCAACAAGGATTTGTGATGATTGCTAATGCTTTTGGCCGTTACACCAACAAATCCAAAAATCGTATCCGTTCCTCATCTAACACACGGACTCAAGCTGTTGTGAACAATGGACGTGTTGAAGTTCAGAATCGTGATTATGGTCGTCAGATGGGCGGTGGTCAAGGGTTTAATGCTGTGGGTAGGAATAACAACAGAGCTCAAGTGGTGGAACAGGGAAATGCTCAGAATCGGTTAAATGGTCTTAGATGCTACAACTGCAATGAGAAGGGACACCTGGCTAATGCATGCCCAAAGCCAAGGACTAGGGGCAGTGCTTATTTCAAAGAGGCTTTACTTTTGGCTCTTAAGGATGAAGCTGGTGGATCTCTCACAGACAAAGAACAGAGCTTTATGGCAGATGCAGACTCAGATGATGATATGGAGGACTTGCAGGCCAATGCAGCTGTTATGTTGATGGCTAATATGCAAGAGTTACACATGAGTGAAACAGGCCCAGTGTATGACACTGATGGCTTGTCTCAGGTACCCGAACAAACCATCATCATATCTGAACTAATATCTCCGTCAATATCTGAATCCGGCATGGCTCAAAATGTTCAAAATGAGTCATCTACATCTCATTCTGCCGATTTTCAAATAAACCCTGTAGTCACATTTGACGATCCAGATGACCTTATGGTTTCCCTTGATAATCAAATTGACTCCGTGGTTATACTTGAGGATCTAAATAATGATCATGTTGTGACTCACGTTGAACACGATGAAACTTTGCCTCATCCAGATCTTGTTCTGTTACTTAAAGACCAACAATCCCAAATTGCTGAATGTGTTGCATTAAATCAAACCTTAAAAAGTAAAAATGCACTGTTAACCAAGGATTTTGAATGCTTACAAATGCAACTCAACTTTTTCAAAACTCAAGAAAACCGTGAAAAAGGTTTTGAAGCCGCTTTTGCAAAATCTCATCAAAACAAAAAATATTTAGAGAAACAGATGCGTGATCTAGCCGCCTCGAAGAATGCTTTGCTGTCTGAATTAGAACAACTGAAACATGAACATAAAAAGCAAATTAACGCTCTCACCTTGGAAAATCAAAAAGCTAAGGCTGAGTTGTTAACTTGTCAAAAACAGTTCTCCGCATACAAAAAGCATTCAACGAATCAGGTAGATGACCTTCTCGAAGAAATTATCGGCTTGCAAAACAAACGTAAAGAGTTTAAAACTGTTGTTTACAAACATGGTGAATCAGTAACAGCTATTGAAAAGTTTACCTTAAAACCCAATCCAAAAGGATATGGAAAAAATCTAGCTGATTACAAACCAAAGCTTTCACTAAAAACATTCAAACCAACTCCTGAAGTTTCCAGTGCAGAATACAAAATTGATAATACTATTATGAGTGTTGTTGAATATCATCGTCAAGAGGAATTAGATGCAGAAGACGAGAGTCGATCAAAATTAAAAAACGTTGTTTACAACAAACCTTTTAATTATAAAAACGCGGTCACTTTCGTCACACCAACGGATTCTTCTAACACACCAAGGGTTATCATCAAAACACCTGAGTCTTCTAATGTTAATCCCAAAACAGATTATGCACAAACTTATGGTCCTTTACCTTCAATTAGTGAAGTAAACTCAAAACCTGAAAATCGAAATATTCTTAGATATTTTGACATTTTCATGGCTGACCTCAAAATTTTACAACATGAGATAGAATATCGTTCTGAAATCAAACTTGAACACTTTCAATCGCCTCTGGCGCGAGAACAAAGAGACATTTTTCAGAAAAATATTTACCTAATGTTAAAAACTTGAAAAGTTGTGCATTAGCCTGGGAACGGGATTTTCATAAGGAACTTGGAACTATGAATGTCGTTTTCGAGAAAACAGAAACATCTATTTCCAATACTAAACGTAAAAAGAAACTTTTGAGAAAAGATGTTGATCGACTCTTGGAAGACCTTATCTGTGCTGATGTCCATAATGTTGTGTTGTTTTATTCATTGCCATATGCATCTGATCATATCTCTGCTGATATTGTTGAAAATGTTGTAACTGTTGAGAACACCGATAATGTGCTTCAGATCGAGTCTTTAAAAGCTGAAAATAAACAATTACTCAACGAAATTTACAATGCCAAACGTCGTCTTCATTGGTGTGAAAAAGATATTCACAATCATCAACTTAGTTTTCAAAAGAAAATCGCTCAGTTGAGTGCAAAATCTTCTGATCCTAAAATTGAGCAACTGGATGATCAAAACGTGTCTTTGAAAAGTCAAATCTCAAAATATGAACAAGAACTTTCAAAAGTTAAACAGGAATATGGTGTCATATTTGATTTGCTCAATAAGACTCGTCATGAAGCATCAAACGAACTTGATCACTATCTTGCTCACACTAGAGAAGTCATGAATTTTGCTGGTAATATTCGTTCTGAAAATCAAGATTTGATTCACACTATCTCTAAGTTAAGAGAAATGTTAGGAAAGTATGAACAACTTCCGCCTACCGTGCTTAAGAGAATAGCACCAGTTACACTTAGTAATCGTGAACCTAGAATCCCTACTGCCAAATCACAAGTTGCTAATGTGTTTCCCTCTACTGAAACAGGAATAGTTGCGTCTTTTCCAAACGTCCGCACTTCACAGCCTAAGAGCACTCAATCGAAGAATAGGAAGTTGCGACCTAAGAAAAGATCAATAAGGAATGCTAAAGTAGAAGAACACCCTAGGACTCTGAATAAGACTCATGTTGCTTCCACTATAGATGTTGCGTCTGGCAAATGTAATAGAAATAGTGATGTAACGAATGCTAAACCGTTAAGTACTTTTGATATTCAGTCTGATGCACCTTGTGTTATTTGTCGGAAGAGTATGAATTCTGATTGTCATGACAAATGTGTTGCTAAAGCTATAATCTCTCGATTACGGAATCCTAAGAATCGGAATATCTCTAGGCCCACTAATCATTCTAAGTCTGTGCTTGGTAGACCGCCTTCTTTAGATTCTAAGGCAACCATTGCTGTCACTGTAGCTCCAGTTTCACCTCCTAAGAATGTAGTACCACCTAGTGCTTTCACTAAGACTAAAGCAAAGAGTAGTTATAGATGGCAGAAATCGATATATAACACACTAGGATTTAAATGGATGCCTAAAATTATCAATGTGTGTATGTCTAATATACCTGCTTCGGAACCCTCTAATATTTCGGGTTCCACATCTACTTCTATTCCATCTGTGTCGTCTATGTGTAATGCAGGTGATACAGATCATTCTCTGGATTGTTGATAGCGGATGTTCCCGACACATGACAGGCAACCTTAAACTGTTATCAAACTTTATTGCAAAGTTCATTGGCACTGTCAGGTTCGGGAACGATCACTTCGCAGCTATCATGGGCTACGGAGATTATGTCAATGGGAACATCGAAATCAGCAGGGTTTACTATGTGGAAGGCCTCGGTCACAATATGTTTTCAGTAGGTCAATTTTGTGATGGAGATTTGGAGGTTGCTTTCAGGGAGAAAACTTGTTTCATTCGTGATCTACAAGGAAATGACCTTATGTCTACACTATCTCTAGTCTCTACACTATCTCTATGCAAGACATGGTTGCTTCCTCTCCCATCTGCTTACTTTCAAAGGCAACATCTACAAAATCCTGGCTATGGCACCGTCGTCTCTCACATCTAAACTTTCAAACCATCACCAACCTTGCTCGACATAAACTAGTTGAAGGACTCCCACGATTCCGGTATTCAAAAGATCACCTTTGCTCAGCTTGTGAACAAGGGAAAAGCACTCGTGCTCATTTTCCTTTAAAGGTGGAACACAGCTCTCAACATGTGCTTCACCTTCTTCACATGGATTTGTGTGGCCCAATGCATGTGCAAACGATCAATGGCAAACGCTACATCTTAGTAATTGTTGATGACTACTCACGATGGATTTGGGTCTACTTTCTTCGAAGCAAAGACCAAGCTCCACAAATGATCATCACCTTTCTCACAAAAATACAGGTTCAGCTCCGCAACACCGTCAGAATAATCAGAACAGACAAAGGAACTGAATTTGTTAACAAAACCCTTCGTGAATTCTATGAGAAAGTGGGAATTCAGCATCAAACATCTATTGCACGTACACCTGAACAAAACGGAGTTGTTGAAAGACGAAACCGAACATTAGTGGAAGCTGCAAGCACAATGTTAATCAATGCTAAACTTCCAGATTACTTATGGGCAGAAGCTGTATCTACTGCATGCTATACTCAAAACCGTTCTATGATCACAAAACGCCACAACAAAACACCTTTCGAGCTTGTCCACAACTATAAACCGAACCTCAAACACTTTCATGTATTTGGATCCCTTTGCTATCCGAATAATGATCATGGTGATTTTGGAAAGCTCAAAGCCAAAGCTGATATTGGAGTCTTTATTGGATACTGTGACAATTCTAAAGGTTTCCGAATCTGGAATCGTCGAACTAAGGAGGTAATGGAAACGATTCATGCTCATTTTGATGAACTCACGGCAATGGCTTCTGAGTATAACAGCTTAGAACCCGGTCACAACCGTTTAAACTTCCCTCAACCTCCATCATCAGCTGAACAAAGCCCCCAGCTAACTCGTCAACAAATGGAAAGGTTATTTGCTCCTCTGTTCTGTGACGATATTGATGAACGTGCTCCAGGTGTATCCGCTGTTTCCGCTGCACAACTTGATAATATTCTTATACCGAATACACCTGCTATAACAACTACTGTTGAAGATGCACCTACACCAGTTGACTCCAACACAACAGTTGAACACACCGCTTCCAACAATGATGAACCAGCTGATGATATTCTGAATGAAGTACCCCCACCTGCAGATTTTGATCCAAATGCGTTCTTCAACCCGTTTGCCAATGAGACTGCTGCACCAGATGTCGCAGAATCTTCAACAAACCATTTGAATCCTCAGAATCTGCACAATGTATACCAACATCAACCCTCTACACACCAATGGACAAAAGACCATCCTCTGGCTAACATTATTGGCAACCCAAATCAATCAGTCGTTACGAGACAACGTCTTCACACAGATGGTGAACATTGCATTTATGCACTCACTGTCTGTCAATCTGAGCCTAAAAACATTAAAGACGCAATGACTAAAGACAACTGGATTGAATCCATGCAGGAAGAACTCAACCAATTCAAACGTCTTGAAGTATGGGAACTGGTTGAAAGACCAACAGGGGTCTACGTCATTGGTCTAAAATGGATTTGGAAAAACAAATTGGATGCTGAAGGGAACGTCATCCGAAACAAGTCACGTCTAGTTGCTAAAGGTTATCGTCAGGAAGAGGGTATAGACTTTGAAGAATCTTTTGCTCCGGTTGTTCGTCTTGAGGCTGTTCGGATATTTCTCGCGTTCGCAGCTCATATGAATATGACGGTCTATCAAATGGATGTCAAAACGGCGTTTCTCAATGGACAACTTAAAGAAACGGTTTATGTCAGCCAACCAGATGGATTCGTTGATCCTGAGTTCCCGAACCATGTCTACAAACTAAACAAAGCTCTTTATGGTCTCAAACAAGCCCCTCGGGCATGGTACGATAAGCTATCATCTTTCCTAATTGCCAATAATTTCACCAAAGGTTCGGTTGACCCAACTCTTTTTATACAATATCACGGGGCACATATCTTAATTGTTCAAATTTACGTGGATGACATCATTTTTGGGTCTACACATAAAAAGTTTTCAATCGCTTTTGCAAAACTAATGAAGAAAAATTTTGAAATGTCCATGATGGGTGAACTTACATTCTTTCTAGGATTGCAAGTTCATCAATCACCCTGTGGTATTTTCTTGAGTCAGTCCAAATATGCCCTTGAACTGTTAAACAAATTTGGAATGACAACCTGTGACACTTATGCCACACCAATGGCTCATACCAAGAAGCTAGATGCTGATTTACATGGGAAATTGGTTGACCCTACCAAATACCGAAGTATTATTGGGTCTCTCATGTATCTAACAGCTAGCAGACCTGATATTGTCTTTGCCGTTTATCTATGCTCCCGTTATCAGTCGCGACCAACTGAAACCCACCTCTCTGAGGCTAAAAGAATCCTCCGATACATCAAGGGAACCATTAACTTGGGGATCTGGTATCCGAAGGATTCTGGTTTTGAACTAATCGCTTTTTTTCAGACGCTGACCAAGCAGGATGCTTAGACTCAAGGAAAAGTACTTCAGGAGCTCTACAATTTCTTGGTGATAAACTGATGTCTTGGCAATCTAAGAAGCAGGATTGTACATCGCTGTCATCAACCGAAGCAGAATATGTAGCCATGTCCGCGTGTTGTGCTCAAGTCATCTGGATGAGAACACAACTCAAAGACTATGGTTACGTATTCGACAGAATCCCGATGTACTGCGACAATCGGAGTGCCATTGTGATCTCGTGCAACTCAGTTCAGCACTCGAAATCAAAGCACATCGATCTTCGCTATCATTTCATCAAGGACCACGTGGAACAGGGTACCGTTGAATTATACTTTGTGGGTACAGAATACCAATTGGCAGATCTTCTCACCAAAGCCTTGCCTCCCGCTAGGTTTAATGAGTTGGTCCACCGGATTGGTATGAGGTGTTTGACTCAAGAGGAATTGGATGACCTCTTAAAACAGTCTTAAAAACCTGTCAAACACCAAAACATCTTTTGTAAATAATTTTCAAAAACAAAATACAAAAATATAAAATCTTATAAAACAACAAAAATATTCTTCTAACCTAAAATCTTTCAACATGACAAGTACATTTCTTCCTTCAACACTATAATCCTTCAAAATTCAGTATTTTTTACGATCAAGTGTTGAGGGGGAGAAAACTTTCACTTAACTGTTTCAAAACATCTGTGTACTTGCATGTTACCATATCTCGGTTGTTTCATTTTACAATGGTGGTGAATTTTCTGGTTAAATGACACTCCTCGGACTAAATTTATAACCTTTCATTATTTCTTAAGTCAAGGGGGAGTGTCGTCAAGTTTCTTTCCAAAAAATCTTTGTTTGGTAACAAAAATGGAAGTTAAATGGCTTTGTTTGAAAAAGGAAAAGGTGGAGGGACCAAAACTGTCAAAATGTAAAGTTATTTTAATAAAACACCTCCCCACCTAACTTTCACTTCACATTTAATTCTAAACCTAAACACATCCTACGCCTAAGATTCATTCAAGAATTTCGTGTTTTTGATCATCGATTTGTAAGTTGTTTAACAATCTTAACGTATTTTCAAACATAGGTTTTGATTTGTACTTAAATCCAACGGTCAAATTATGTTCTATGGTTGATTTTGTGGTCTACGCTTATGCGTATGAACCCAAGATCAAGATAGTGTGTTTATGATTAAAAAAAGATAATGCCGAAATGTTTCTACAACATCATTAATGCCTTTTCTATCATAAAAATCCACCCAGAAACTCGAAATAAGTGAATTTGAAAACTAGGGTTTATGAGTCGAATTGGGTATTTTCAAATGTGAAGGTTTTTGGTGAAAAAGGTAGTTGTATAAGGTTGTTTTCAAGTTCAAATAAACATATGTAAACCCAGAAATTACCCAGAAACACTTATGATTCTTAAATTGAAAATTAGGGTTCTAGTTCATGTGAATTGGGTATTTTTGATTCAAGGCTTATTTGATGTTAATACTTGGATAGAACAACTTTATAGACTTCTCAGTACTACCAGAAATGAATTGGTGCAAATCCTATGGTTAGAAACCCTACGCGTAATTCTTAAACCCTTAGGGTTTTGACCTACGCGTATGTATTTCTACGCATAACTGTTTGACAAGTGTTCTTGCCATAAATTGTTGTTAAAATGATATTCTGTGATAATGTTAATGATTTGATGAACTTATTTCAGGATTTGTTACGCTTAAAATTCAGAATCAAGGTCATTTGCATTTCTACGCATAAGGATTACCCTACGCGTAGTCAGTTATGCCTACGCGTAAGGTTCTACAGTGGGACTACGCGTATCCTGTGAAGGATATGCGTAAACAGTGCCTCTACGCATAAGGTCTACTCTTACGAGTAAACCTTACGCGTAAGGTTTTTATACCCCTACGCATAAGATCTACGCGTAAGGTCCCATTTTCCTACGTGTAACTTTTTCTACGCGTAAGATAGGATCCTACGCGTAAGCTTATAACTACGCGTATGAAACACTTGCTTACGCATAACTTTGTCATTGCTACGCATAAGCCTGGATGGACCTTCATTATGAATTGTTACATGTACAAACTTGTTAATAAACTTATCATATCATCACGAATCCAATAATGTCACTAATAAACTTAATCGTTTGATATGTTGTGAACAATAAGTGATAACATAAACTTTAAAACTTAAAGTTAACTAACACACGAAACATTTCACGACGTCATTAGACTATTGGACAAACAAGTGACTTAGGACTCGTAACAATCATTGACACTGTACATTCAATAACTAGACAATAAGACCTACTGTTGACTAACATTATGTCTTTCGATATGTTGGTTCTTTTGGCTAATGTTATTTCAGATCACGACATGGCTGAACAAATGAATGTGGATGCATCAGAAGTTCTCTCCATTGCTGATATCTATCCTTATGGCTATCCAATGAAGATAGGAAAGAATAATCTCCGTGTTGAGTTTGACACCCTCACTTGCTCAGAGTCTTCGTGTTTAATTGCTATTGATTGTCTGAGGACTCATCCGTATCAGAATATGCTCACTCACTCTGCAACTGTTCCTGAGATCTATATCCAACAGTTCTGGAACACTATGGAAAGGGTCAAAGGACGGACTGCTGTGACGGTGACTCTGAATCACAAACAAGTCACCATTACACCTGCAGACTTAAGGGCTGTTCTCCTAATTCCTGATGTCGAACCAACCAAACTATATGCCACACCTGCTGAAGAGCTCACTCTCCAATTCTTAATCGATATCGGTTATGACGAGGCTACAGGAGTAATCACTAAGCATTCTCACGTAGAGCTTAAGAGTATTCCTCAACCATGGAGAACTCTCTACATGATCATCACCAAGTCTGTTTCTGGTCGTGACAGTGGCTATGAGCATCCTACGCTCATAGAACTGCAAATATTTTGGGCATTGGTCAACATGAAACACATCGCTATCGAAGCTCTGATTTGGGATGACATGATGTCATTTCTCAACAAGCTTGGCTCAAAGATTCCCTACATCAGATATACTAAACTGTTGATCCAGAGAGCACTTGGACTTCAGCCTGATATTCCCAAGAGGCTCAATGACCCCGACAATCACGATATGTTGACGGAGCCTATTCTATCTTTCAGAATCAAGGAATCGTGTACAAAGAAACAAGGTGTTGTGTTGCCAGATTTCCTTCTAACTGAAGATGTCAGAAAGCTCGAAACGTACAAAAGGTATCTGGAAGCAGTTAGACAAGGCAAAGTTGGTCATCTCGACGAAAAATCTTCTGGAACACCTGTAAGGAGATCCAGAAGAGGAAGTGCAGGAAGCGCAACAAGTACTGTGAGTCAAAGGAAGCTTCCTAAAAGGAATTCTCCTTCTAAAAGGATTGTTCCCGTAAAGGAAGCCGAACCTATTCCCACACTTGAACCGCAAAGAAAGCTTGTGGACGAGAGCTCTGAAGATACTGATACAGATAAAGAGGTTCATTACTCTGTAACTGCAACCGAAGCACCTGCCTCAGTAGCAAAACCTCCAAGTCCTCCAGCTGTCCAAGGAAAAGGGAAGACTCCAGCAATTGTACCCTATGATGAGAGCTCTGAAGAAGAAGAAGAGCAACTGGATAAATCATACAGGAAGAAGTTTAAAATCGTCAGACATCTTCAAAAGGCTGAAGAATTTGCTAAAGACCAAATGGGTGGCCCCGGTGGGTCAAGTGGTGCAGCTCAATCTTCACCAACTCCTGATGCGGTTAATCAACCCGATAAGGGAGCTGGTGCCACCACTCTTGTGCAACAACAAAAGCCTGCAGAGGATACTATTGTATATGATTTTGAGGAACCGGAAACTGAGAAAGATAAAGATGCTGCTTACGACGATGTGCTTCTGGATAGTCCTACACGCTCACAGAAGGAAACTTCTGAACCACCAAAGGACCTGGAATCTCCTCACATCTCATCATCATCGGATTCTTCGTCTCATTCATCACAACCACCATCCAAGAAGTCAACCAAATCATCATCCAAATCCGTGAAGAAACCACCTAAATCTTGGGTTTCTCATGCTCATGAACGGATTGCCAAAGCTGTAAAACAAGTCAGAAAGAAAAACGTACTTAACATCAAGTTGAATTTCTTTGCTGATCACATACATCATCTGTATAACGAGCATGACAAGATGCAAGAAGAAAGGAACTTTATCCAGGAATTCATGAAAGATCATCGTAAAGAGGAACTGAATGAAATGATTGAAGGTTACACTCAAAAGTACCTTCAGGATATCGTTCCTAAAGTCCAAAAGGAACTGGAGAAGACAGCAAGAGATCATACCCACAAGTTTCTTCTCGACACTGTCCCCGGTGTGACTAGAGAAGTATTTTCCAGACAACTCACCCCTAACATCGTCGCATTGGTTAAACATACAATGGCCAAAGAAGCTGATCTCTCTGAATCTGAGTTAATCGCTAAACTAGTGATGCAAATGTCAAAGCGATCTGGAACGTTTACTTCGGATGAAGCTAAATTTTTCGAAGGTCTACTTGCTTTTCAACTCAGATCATCATGCAAGGAGTCAGCCGATCAACCCAAACGGCCAAGAGATGACGATGATAAGGACAAGGACTCTACATCTAAACGACAGAAGCAATCTGGTGAATCTTCGTCTATGCAACCCCCACCTCAACGGACTACTTCTCAACGAAGATCTCCTCCTCGCTCTTCAACTGATAAACCTCAGGACGATTCCGAGTTACCACCCCAGACTCAAAAAACCGGTGATCACTTTGAATATACGGGTGGTGACGATGAAGAGGTCCTTGAGCCCCAACAACAACCCACCTCTCCCAAACAAGGACAGAAACCAGAATCATCATCTAAGCCTTCGAAAAAGAAGAAGAAGACGCTTCATACTGACGTCGTATCATGGCTAGATGACGATAAAACTGAAGAATTTGAATGGTTTGCTACACTTGTTAACAACACTCCCTACCCTGAAGAAGGTCAAGAATTGGTAGACGGTAGTACCTTGGAGCATGCAAAGATTTTGCAAGAAAGGTTCCGTGTGAAGAAGATGACAAAATCTGAATTGAAGCGCATCAAGAATGAAGCATTCCTACTTTTGAAAGACAGCTCGGAAAGTGCAATCGAGGTTGAATATCACCTTGAAAACATTGCTCGAGCCATGTCTAATAACATGGATTGGCTCAACCCAGAAGCAAACATAGACTTCACCAAACGGGACAATCCTCCATATTACACTGACTGGTCTCGACCTCTACCTACCATTGGCCAACCTGATCAGCCTAGGATTCCTTTCAGACATTTCTTCAACAAAGACTTAGATTTTCTTCA
The DNA here is from genome assembly GCA_019973895.1 of Chrysanthemum seticuspe. Lineage (NCBI taxonomy): Eukaryota > Viridiplantae > Streptophyta > Magnoliopsida > Asterales > Asteraceae > Chrysanthemum > Chrysanthemum seticuspe. The sequence continues at coordinate 50,673,007 of BPTQ01000005.1, forward strand.
ACACGGTGGCGATGGTTCAAGGAAATACGCTACATCTCTGACACTTCCATTCCCTGCTGCCATATACTCTAATTGTATAGCCATCGAGGAACGTGCTACCCACATGTTCTCCGACACAGTGGTAGCGTATGACCAAGACGCAATGTATGGGATTCACCATTGGCCGGAACGCCGAAGAATCTACTACAGAAGCTGCTTGGTCCAGAAGTCTCAACATGCAGTGTTCAGTACTAAAAGTATCGTGGCCATCCAACATGTTGGTCTATCGTCTAAATGGGACTACACTTTTCTCAAGAAGATTGTGGTCAAAAGACAAGACGAAAGGGACTATGCATTCTCTGAAGCTGACTTTGAGAATTTGAACATCAACGATATTGAAGACATGTACCTTGCCAAAGTTCAAGGTCGCATGAGACAATTTCCAACTGAAGTACAACGTGAATTCATCAAGTCACTGCTCATCTTCATCAGACGCATAGTCATCAAAGAACGTGTTGAAGATCTTCAGCTTGCCGTTGAATCATATCAGAAACGTGTCAACTTCACTCCACCACAGCTTGATCTTCCCGATATCAACCAGCTATCACAATTAACGCTCATCAGCAAACCGTTTGGTGTCGTTTATCGCAGTGAACTTCATCGCAATTGCTTGATGGCGTGTAATGAGCTTCACAAATTTGGAGATCATACTCTGAAGATTGTTAGGGACGGATTAGCTTATCGATTGAAGGATATACGTGAAAACATTGGGAACCCTAAGCGATGGAATTCTCAGGATCGGAGGAATGTGAGAAGAATCATCACCATGATTGATGAACGGTTGTTCAGAAGGGATCAGTTCAGAACGTTGGAAAGTTTTGTTGGTGGTCGACCCAGGATCAACATCACCGGCTATCAACGCCCTGCTCGTACTCCTGGGAACATCACTGCACTTCCTGGTACTCCTTGATTTGGTTCTTTCATTAAAAATTTTTGGATGTATGATGATATATAATCAATGGCTTGTGCACACATAACAGTGTACAACCCGTAATTGTCAAGAAAGGACCCTGTGGTACGCCTCAGTGCCACAATCCTTATAAAAGGAGCAAAAGCTTCTTATTTTTGAGTAAAACCTATCAAACCTTTCATTTTTCAAGGTTTTGCTCAAAAACACAAGTACTTCCCCGTATGATTTTCAAAACCTCAACCGTTTATATCACTTGTTGAGGGGGAGTATTTGATTTAAAACTTTGTTCACAAATTGTTCATAGTGGTCATCTTCCCGCAACACTCGAAATGGTCATATTTATTGTCAACCGTTCAAAAATAACATTTTTTATGCCATTTTTGAGGGGGAGAAAATTGTGTGATAAGAAATATGTTGTGCAAAATGCAAATGAATCTGTGGACTTCAGACTTAACCAACGAATTGACGGTACTAAACTGTTAGTAACTCGAAAAGACTTGTCCTGGACGGGTAATAATTTCAAGCTAGTTCGCTATTAATGTAAACGTGTCGCGTAAAGGACTTGTCCAAGTAGAAATTACCATTCGAGATACTCTTGGTAGACATGAACTCTGACGGGTATGACAACCTTTCGAGGTTTGTCTACACCTTCAAGGTAGTTATTGGAGCTAGTTATCACCTAAAAACTGACAATGTAACTCTTTAACTACGCAACGTAACCGTGTCTCGCGGGGGATTGTCTATCTCGAGTGAATCAATTCAAAATGTGCGCGCTCTTTCCTCACTGTGCATTTAACCATTAAAACTATTAAGCACATGTGGAGGGGGAGTATTTATGCAAAACCTTATCTCTCACAGTGGTTCAAACATGTTTTTCATTTACAAACCATTTGAGAGATTTTTCACAAACTGTGGTTTTAATGGCAACATAGGTTAGTCATGGAGTTATAAGGTGACTAAGGTTAGGAATAACCGTCCTATGATCCGCCAGAGCCGGAGGGATCTACCCAAGGACACTACCATTAGTTAGTGTTAGAAGTCCTTAGGAATGATTGTAAAAAGGAGAAAATGAGAATCGGAGAAAGAAAGAGTTGAAGAATCAAAAAGAAATGTAAAGTAAAGGGTGAAAAGAAACAGCCCTCCAGATTATTCAACTTAGGGCAGACACCGGGTTCAATTCATATGCTACTGGCTGTCACTTAGTGACACCGGTATTGAAGATTAAAAGTCGTCATGGACCCAGTGACGCACGCACTAAACCTTCTTAGCCACTCAAGTTTCTCTCAACAGAAGCTTGTTTCATTCTCACAGGGAACCCTACGTAAACTATTGGCTTTCTCTTAGAGATCGCTGGTATTGAAGAAGGAGACCCTCTCCCTAGTCTCCGCTCAAGAAAACCAAAACGCACTATTGAGTCTAGAGCCACGAGATTCATCAAAAGATCTCTTAGGAACACTTGACATTTAATCACTTGTTGATCAACAAATAAGATCTTCAGTGATTCAGTGGTTCATATCGAGTCCTTCACAGATCTTAGAAATCTGTCGAGAACATTTATGAGAGGTTCACTTCTGTGATTCTCAGTGATTGAATGGAAACTCCTGCCAGGGTCAACATCAAACAGCCCTGACAGCAGGTCACTTCGGTAACTCCCCGTGGATTACGCGGAGTGTGTCTCAAACGGTCTACAGTCGTGAGGTGATGCTTCGGTGTACCTCAGCGACTCATCTAAACTGTAGATGTACTTCGGTACATCGCGTTATCTCACTTGTGGGACTCTAGTTCAGGAACGGCCTTTGTAAGAATTAGAGTTGTGTTTTCACACTATGCTGTTAACACTCTCGAAGTTCAAACTTGTAAGTGCCGGAAACCGCTTATTACTAACCGTTTGAAATGTTTTCTTCTTATGGAAGCTCCGGAGCGGAATGATCGTGCTGATTCTTCTCATGCTCACGCCAACATCATCACTAATGGAAGTTCTATTCGAAGGCAACACAACAGTCAGAATGATTCTTCATCAAATCAAAGAATCTACAAAGTCAAAGACTTAAAGAACTTCATCAGTATTGATTTCCAACATCAAAGAGCGTGTGAGCATGTTGAAGAATGACGTGGAGACACTGGAGCAGCGAAGCAGACCTGAGGCAGACTTGATGCAGACAACAACATACTATCACTTTCACCACAAAGAACAAAGAACAAAGTTAAAGATGACGTCGAAGCATAACTGTTCAAAGATAACTATCTCTCTACACTGGGGAGATTGTTCGAATCAAGGCAATTCCTCTCACAAGAAAGAAGAATGTCAGAAGACGTCAGAGCTACTATTACATCAACGCCTTCACCGTTTACATTCATATATACTTGAGGGGGAGATTGTTGGAATCACTCCTAAACAGTATTTCAAGTATTCATATTTCATATGTAATAGGTAGCTTTATTATGGCCTTTATGTTTGTTTAAGGTCTAGCTTATGTAGAAGGCCCATAAGCTTAGGCCCAAGCCCATATAAGAAAGGATGGGAACTAGGAGTGTTGCCCTAGCTTCCCTCCTATAAATACTCTTGTAAACCCTCATTTGAGGGTTGGTTGTTCAAGTTTTCTTTCTTTCACATATGCCTACGCATAACCGGTCTTATTATTGTTTGTGTGTGTGTTAGATCTTGTTCAATCGCCTCATCTCCTTTCTATATTACTTGTGTTTGTAAAACTAGTGACCTAACACATTGTCTTCTGGGTTGGACCCAACCTGGTTGTGTGGGCTCGCTACGCCTTCTGGGCTAGGAGCCATGTAGCCACAATTGCCGTTCAAAAAAAAAAGAAAAAAGAAGTTATGGTAAAGGAGTTGTGAGTTCTGATAGTTTTTTTTTTTTTTTTTTTTTTTTTTTTTTTTTTGATATGGATGCATGGGTAGACGCATATATTGTAGTTATTTGGCCACAAATGAAGGTTGAATATAATCATGTTGTTCTCTTATACGTAAGTAACACCCAACCATTTTATATATAACCATGTTCTATTTAAATATGTATATATCATTTTATTAATTTATAATTACAACTACATTATGTTACCAACCATTTTTATTTAAAAAAAAATAGTTCGCTCACAACTATCGGTCACAACTTTTTATTTTTGAACGGCGATTAGATTAAAAATTCACTAGCAAGACACTAGTGAAAAAAGAAATTACAATATGATTGTACAAGCAATTTTAGGTATCACTCACAACTACTGCTCATACTGCTCACTACTATTTTTAACAAACACAACCTTTGTATAAGAGCATCTCCAATGCTCCTCTTGGTGACATGGATGATGTTGAATACATTGTGTAGATGCCTCTATGGTAAATCAGAGCCCCTAACTGTTTCAACCTCTATTCTACTTTTCTTATTGGTTCAAATATTTTCACTTTAATTATATTTATTTATTTCAATATTTGTTTAAGTAAAGTAAAGTAACTCCAATACCGTATTTCACAGGTTATTGGTCCTAATATCGTCTTCTACGGTGTATGGGAGAGGTTCAGATGTAAAAAACCTACCTTTACCTAAGGTAAAGAGTCTGTTTCCTTCAATATTTGTTGACCCTCATAAATAACTGAATATTTGTTTGTTCGGTTGCATATCAAAACTTCAAGCATGTGCGGGTCTAGCTCATTGTAAATAACGTAAGATCAACTCTTGAATAAAAAGTCACAGAAGATTGAAGCTCAATTCTTAGCAATGGTGGATAACCATGTTTCAGTTTACCAAGGGGAAGAAAGGTAGGCTAATAAGATTCATATGGGCTTGAGCTTAATTGAGATGGGTCAGATTGCCTAAAGGGGTTGACAGGTGTTTATGTTAAACATATTCTTTAAACATAATATCAAGTGTTTTAAGCTTTTGATCGAACAAGGTAAAAATGCTGCAGATACTAAAAGGTAAATAATAGGTAATAAGAATTGAATGATGATGTGGAAATCTGTTAAATTTTGTACAATTCGATGCATTGTGTGGTTTTTGTATAGAAAAATGAAATGCTTATGTGATGAAGCATCGGTTTTGGGCGCAGGCAGATGTGGAAACCCTTGGGAGATAACACATCAGCTACTACAGTTTGACACTATTGGAAGCAAGATTAAAGTCTCAAAAACCATACTATCTTGCTCAATTCTCAGACGCAACATCCATTTACATAATTGTTTTTGCAACCTTATTCCTTCTTCTCACAACACCACACATCTATATTGTATAATTCAAAGGACGAAACAAATAACAAAATTCGAACAAACGAAGAAGCTTTATTCAAATTACCAAAACAAATACAAAACCAAATTCAAATGTACCAATCCCAAAATTCAAATTCAAAGGTACCAACTTCTAATTCAAAAGGTACAAATAATTTTAATGCTAATGAACCGTCATAGATTAGTTTCCAAATTCAAAACAAACTTGTACGACAAGTCATATAAATTACCAAATTTACCAAACAACCTTTAAAGTTTAAGTCACTTTTCTAATATATATCTCATCGAACCTCTATTTTTAGGTTGTAAAAATTTTGTGTTCGCTTTTAATGGTAACAGGTGTGTATAGAATATTAATCTCTAGAAGTGTGTGTGTTTTTAAAAGCTTTAATATTGTTAAATTTTGGGTCGGTAATCTGTGGCAAACATATCATTCTATCAATTACTAATGACTTTCAAGGTGTGGCTTATTGCAGGATTAATTACAGGGGTTTAACCTGGACAAAGGATAAAAGATTTAAAGTTCCAAGAAGCTCATTTCTGCTGAAGCCCTTCTTCGTTTCTGCTGATGAGTCTCTACTAGCCGTTAGAGGGGTCTTAGTGTAACTTAATCTCCTATTTAATAAGTCCCTTTATCTAGGGTTAGAAACACTTGAGTGTGCAGTCTTTTGTATCACTCTCTTCTCTTCTCTTAGATCATTTCACTGATCTTGTCTTGTCTTTACACTCATATGATTATTGTCTCATTGACATTAATCTAATCTTGTAACATTTGGATACTATTAATCTAAGCTGACTATTGCAGCTTAGATCTGAATAAAGGTTCTGTTGTTTATCTACTGTTGTCTATACTTTCGTACATGGTATCAGAGCTTCAGGCTCATTGATTCTCTTTGGCAACAAAGGTGTGGTTTGGGGTTATTGCTATTGGCGTAATCACTGGTTATCTTCTGTTTACAATTTACCCTAGACTAAGTGAATCTAGGGTGATTGTGATTTGTTCTTCCGCTGCATATTTCTCTGTAAGTCTAAGTCTTATCTTCTCTTTAAACATACAGTACTTAAGTCTCTGTGGGTGCAAACGGGTAGACTAACATCTTGATCTACCACCTTGAGTGGTACGAATACCTGCTCTGGTTTGCCCTAGTCCACAGGCTTGGTGCTTGTTGGTTCTTATTGCTAAGTCTTATTTACTTGTCTATTTACTCTTATTATTATATCTGTCTGGGTTCTCTGTCTGTCTTATTATCTCTGTCTTATTGTTTATATTATGGCTATTGGTGATGATAATGTTGGTGGAGGTGGTTCCACTGAGAAAAGCTTATCCTTTGGTGATGCTTTGTATTTACACCCCAATAACACCAATGGTACTCCCATTATTTCTATTAAACTCACTGAAACTGAAAATTATAAAATATGGAATATGGCCATGACATTTGCCTTAAGGAACCATAACAAGTTGGGGTTTATTGATGGTACTTGCATAAGAAATGATTCTAACCCCAGTCTTGCTAATCAGTGGGATACTTGTAACTCTGTTGTGGTCACTTGGATCCTCAACTCTCTCAGCCCTGAATTATTTGCTGGTGCTATTTATTCTAAAACTGCTTATGAAATGTGGAATGATCTTAAAGATGCCTATGATAAAGTTGATGGTTCAGCTATTTTTAATTTGCACAAAAACATAAATTCTCTTAGTCAAAATGGGTCCTCTCTTGCTGATTACTATAACAATCTTAACTCTTTATGGAAACAATTTGATTGTATGATTAGCTTGCCTCCCTGCACTTGTGAGGCTGCAAAACATTTTGAAAGACACAATCAGCTAATCAAGTTAATGCAATTTCTTATGGGTCTTGATGACTCCTATGTTCCCATCAGAAGCAATATTTTAACCAGAGATCCTTTACCTAATGTCAAAACTGCTTTCTCTGTTGTCTCTGGAGAAGAATCTCACAGAAACGTCTCATCTGGGAATAGCTCTGCTAAACCAAATGCTACAGCTTTTGCTGCAAAAACTTCTGATGGTGGAAAATTTTTTGATAACAAAAGAGGTTTTAATAACAAAGTGTCTGGTTTTAATAATGGTAACAGCTCTAATAGCAGAGGACCAAACATGAACCTCAAATGTACTAATTGCAAAAAACCTGGTCATACTGTTGATAGATGTTATGACCTTGTTGGGTATCCTGCTGGATATGTTAAAAGAAATTTTAATGGTAAACCTTTCAGCAGTAACAATGTTTCTGCTGAAACCAATTGTGTCACTGATAATAGTGCTAGCAACTCTCCTGTCTCCTTGTCTAATGAACAGCTCTCGAGACTTATGAGTCTCCTCAATGACAACAATGTGTCATCTGCAAATGCCAACTTGGCAGGTAAAAAATTTTCAGGAACCTTCTTTAATGGCAGTGTCAAGTTTAATGTAAACTTCAACAAGTTTTTTAACAACAACACTAAAACCTTATCTGGAAACATCAGTCTGGGTTGGATTGTTGATTCTGGTGCAAATTAGCACATGACTGTGTCTGAAATTTTTTTAATCAATGTTGTTAACATTTCAAATCTTGGCTTAACTGTTGGACATCCCAATGGTACTCAGGCCTTAATTACTAAAATTGGTGATTTAAAGGTCAATAATGACCTAACTCTTTTTGATGTTCTTGTTGTTCCTGAATACAATGTTAGTTTACTATCTGTTCATAAGATTGCTAGAGACAATAAGATGTTTGTTGGGTTTAATGAATCTAATTGCTATATACAGGATTTACATCAAAAAAGGATTGTGGGGATTGGTAAACAATACAATGGATTATATATATTTGATATAGATTCTACATGTAAGATTACTTCTAACAACTGCATATCTGTTTGTCATGTCTCTAAGAATCTCTGGCATCAAAGACTTGGTCATCCTTCTGACCAAGTCCTACACATACTTAAACCCACTCTTAAATTTGATAGTTCATCTGAAACTGATCATCTCTGTGATACTTGTAATAAAGCTAAACAAACCAGAGAACCATTTCCTTTAAGTGAACATAAATCCACTAAAATTGGTCAACTTGTTCACCTTGATGTTTGGGGACCATATAAAATCACTAGCAGAGATGGTTATAAATATTTTTTAACCATAGTTGATGACTATTCCAGGGCAGTGTGGGTCTATATGCTTAAGGGGAAGGATGATGTTTATGTTTCCATTGTTAACTTCACTCATATGCTATCAAATCAATTTGAACACAATGTCAAAGTTTTTAGAAGTGATAATGGGACAGAATTTGTCAATAATAAACTTCAACAATTCTTTCATGAAAAAGGAATTCTACATCAAACCTCTTGTGTTTATACACCACAACAAAATGGCATTGCAGAAAGGAAACATACGCATCTCCTTAATGTTGCTAGATCCCTTATGTTTCAGGGGGAATTACCTCTATATCTTTGGCCTGAATGTGTTCTAACTGCTGCTTATGTCATAAACAGGTTGCCCTCTTCAGTTCTGTCTGGCAAGTCCCCCTTCTTCTTTGTGTATGGGCATGACCCTTCACTCTCTCTCCTTAGAGTCTTTGGCTACTTATACTATGCCACTATTCTCAACATCTCTGACAAATTTGGTAGTAGGTCTGAAAAAAGTGTTCTTATTGGTTACTCAAATGAAAAAAAGGGTTATAAACTCTTGAGCCTAAAAACAAAAAATATCTTTTATTCCAGAGATGTCAAATTTTATGAAACTGTATTTCCATTCAAAATGAAAAACTCTGTGTCAAAACCTTTTGTTGAAACTTATGTGCCTAAAGATTTAAACCACAAAAATTTCTTTGACTCACAAACAAGTCCCAATGATGAAGGGAGAGTGACATCCTATGATGATAGCACAGTGGTAAGTCATCCTACTAGGATTGATGAACCAGTTGCAACATCTATAGATGATAATACACACCCTGAGGGCAACATATCACATGAATCACATCCTGCTGATGCATCTTCTGATTCTGCTGATACATCATCCGATTCTGCTGAACAAGAAAGAGGCTTGCCAGCCACTACTGCTAGAAGGTCAACTAGAGTTTCTAAGTTGCCCAGTAATCTAAATGACTTTATTGTTGAAGGAAAAGTCAAATATGGGGTTGAAAAAGTTGTTAATTACTCTAATCTTAACAAGGATAACTATTGCTTTGCTTCTAGTCTTAATAGAAGTATTGAACCTACCTGTTATGAAGAAGCTATCCTTGATAGCAATTGGGTAGATGCTATGAATTCTGAAATTGAGGCCCTAAATGAAAACCATGCTTGGGATATAACTGATCTACCTCCTATTAGAACTCCCATTGGTTACAAATGGATTTTTAAAATCAAATACAAAGCCAATGGTGAAGTTGATAGATACAAGGCTAGATTAGTTGTTAAAGGCTACAACCAAAGGGAAGGAATAGACTATGATGAAACTTTTTCCCCTGTTGTGAAAATGTCTACTGTTAGATGTCTTATTACCTTAGCTGTAAAAAACAAATGGCCTCTTTTTCAACTTGATGTTAACAATGCTTTCTTGTATGGAGATCTTGATGAGGATATCTATATGACCATTCCCAAGGGGTTCTGTAATGAGAACAATAAAAATAAAGTCTGTAAACTTGTCAAGTCTCTATATGGCCTAAAACAAGCTCCCAGGAAATGGAATGAAAAACTTGTCAGTGTTTTAAAAGAAAATAACTTTGTTCAATCTGTTAATGATCACTCCCTGTTCACCAAAACAGAGAATAACAAGTTTATTGCTCTGCTTGTCTATGTGGATGATATTGTTCTTACTGGAAACTGTATTGATGAAATAAATAATTTTAAAGAGTTTCTAAAATCCAAATTTCATATCAAAGACTTGGGAAATCTAAAATATTTTCTTGGCATTGAGGTTTTAAAAACTGGGAATGACATTTGCCTTTCTCAAAGAAAATACTGTCTTGAACTCCTCAAAGAATTTGGTCTTCTTGGGTGCAAACCTATGTCCACTCCTATGGAACCCAACTCTGTGCTTCCATACATTCCCACTGCTGATGACCCCTTGCTTGTCAACATCACTGGTTATCAGAAGTTACTTGGGAAACTTATCTATCTCACCCATACAAGACCTGACATCTCATACTCAGTTCATTGTCTGGCACAATATATGCATTCTCCTTTAAAGTCTCATCTGGAATGTGCCCTCAATGTTCTGAGATATCTAAAAGGAGCTCCAGGAAAAGGTCTAAGGTACAATTTCAGCAACTCTGAAAATCATCTTGAAGGATATAGTGATGCTGATTGGGCCAAATGCAAGAAAACCAGAAAATCTGTCACAGGTTACTGTGTTTTCTTTAATAATTGTTTAATCTCATGGAAAAGTAAAAAACAAAATACTCTTTCAAAATCTTCCACAGAAGCAGAATATAGATCTATGTCTACTGCTGCCTGTGAAATCATTTGGATTCAAAAAATCCTAAAAGACCTAAAAGTTGATATCAATCTTCCTGTCGATCTTTTTTGTGATAACAAATCTGCTTTACAACTTGCTGTCAACCCTGTTTTTCATGAAAGATCAAAACACTTTGAAATTGATGTTCACTTCATCAGGGAAAAAATTGCTAGAGGTGTTATAAATGCTAAAAAGATTGGCTCTTCAAACCAAACTGCAGACATACTCACAAAGAACCTCCCTGTCTATCAGCATAAATTTTTGTGTGAAAAATTGATATTGTTTGATATGTTTGCTCATCAGATTAAGGGGGAATGTTAAATTTTGGGTCGGTAATCTGTGGCAAACATATCATTCTATCAATTACTAATGACTTTCAAGGTGTGGCTTATTGCAGGATTAATTATAGGGGTTTAACCTGGACAAAGGATAAAAGATTTAAAGTTCCAAGAAGCTCATTTCTGCTGAAGCCCTTCTTCGTTTCTGCTGATGAGTTTCTACTAGCCGTTAGAGGGGTCTTAGTGTAACTTAATCTCCTATTTAATAAGTCCCTTTATCTAGGGTTAGAAACACTTGAGTGTGCAGTCTTTTGTATCACTCTCTTCTCTTCTCTTAGATCATTTCACTGATCTTGTCTTGTCTTTACACTCATATGATTATTGTCTCATTGACATTAATCTAATCTTGTAACATTTGGATACTATTAATCTAAGCTGACTATTGCAGCTTAGATTTGAATAAAGGTTCTGTTGTTTATCTACTGTTGTCTATACTTTCGTACAAATATGTTTGTGTATAGGTCATGAATGGACTCTTTTTTATGAAGAAGTCATGATGATTCAAGGTATGATCTCCTTATTCTTGGTTATTTATTAAAATCTATATTTGTAGAGCTTCTTACTTATAATCATTGTTGTGTTGCAAAGATGAACATAACTGTATTTGTGCTACATCGTCATACATGTATAATTATGAATTGGGTTTTTTTGTAGATGTAGTCATGTCGATTTGCAATTAAGCTTTTGTAGCAGCTATGGACTTATGTTACATGGGAAAATCATGTGGAAATGGAGCCACCTAAAAGTAGTAGTTTTGCTTGGCTCAAATATGGATCCTATTGAGTCTCAAATCTTATAAAATTACATGCAAACCTTTTTTTTTTATGAAACATGTGTGGTGAAATACCTTTACAAGTTACTATTAGAAAAAGTGAAATTAGCATCAGGAGATTTAGCAACGATCATAAATCCGTGCTAACCCAACGGGACAGAGATGATACGATCCAATTGCAAAGTGTGGGTCACGGACAAAAAAACGGGATCTTTGATAACCCAACGGTTTCTACACTGCGTGTTAGGAATTAGAAATTCCCAGTATTAAAGAGTCGGTCACCTCAAGCATATGTAATCGTTAGAAAGCTCTTAGTCGTAGTTCTTTTAAGTTAAGTAGTTATTTAGTTAAGTAACACCGTGGAGGACGGACGGGTCTTCACCCACTGTATGCCTGATCCACAGCCCAAAGTGTGGCGATTTGTGTAAGACTATAAATACTCTCTACCTCCCAAGGTAGAGAGTTGGAGCTCATAATAATATCTTTCACTTTCTCTCACTAAGTTCCCTAAACCTCTAACTTTCTCTCTCTAGAATTCCATCTTATACGCCACCTTGTGTTATGGTTTGATGTGTATGTGAAAAGTTATATCTTACAATTGGTATCAAGAGCCATGGTTAGATCATATCTTGCACATCTTTGGATTTATAGTGGTTTTTAGGTGGTTTTTGAGTTTGAAAAAGTTTAGTGGTTTTTGCATCATTTGGTTGATTTCTTGTGTTAAAGTTTGAATTTTGTTGGTACTTTTGTGTTTAGAATCATCATAAGTGTTTAGGTTTTCATTTGGTAAGCTTGAATCATCTTGGTTGGGTTGTTTTTGGATTGAAAAGTGATGTTTATATGGTTTTTCATGGTAGCGAGTTAGTTCACGGATAACCTTTCTTCATAGCGACTTGCTTCATTATTTTGTAGCGACTTACAGTGTTAAAAGCTAGCGAGTTAGAGCTAGCGAGTTAAAGGACAAGTAGTGGACTCTCCACTACGAGTAGCGACTTGTGGTAGCGACTTGGTCAGTAGCGAGTTGCTCTTTAGCGACTTGTGTTTCTAGCGACTTGTGTAGCGAATTGCTGCCAAAATTTGGTTAGCGACTTGGTCCGTAGCGAGTTACTACTTAGCGACTTGTTTTTCTGTTAGCGACTTGGGATTCTAGCGACTTGGCTGTCTAGCGAATTAATTGGTAGCGACTTAGTGGATTTGTTTCTAGCGACTTAGAGCTTTATCATCTAGCGACTTGAGTGTTTGTTTACGGTTTTCTCTTGATTTAGTAAAATCCCGTGAAAGAATCTATTTCCCGGTTTAATCATTGAGTTATAAAATCCCGTATAATCTGATAACATGTCCACCAACGTCCCTACTGTCATCTCCACAGTTGCCGAGGATGTACAAGCAGCTGGATCAGATACTCGTCCACCCATGCTTGACAGAACTGACTACGATTCTTGGGCTCAACGAATCAGATTGTATTGCCTTGGAAAGGAAAATGGTGTCAATATTCTAAAATCCATTGATGAAGGACCATATCGAGTTGAAACGACTAGAGACATACTTGATACTAATGAAGATGGTACTCCTATTTACGGAATGGACAGACCTAAGATGTATGATGAGCTTGATGATAAGGAGAAAAAGAGATTTGATGCAGATATCAGGGCTTCAAACATTGTTCTTCAAGGTCTTCCTAAAGACATCTACAAGCTGATCAATCATAACACTGAAGCAAAGGCAGTTTGGGATAATGTTAAGATGCTTCTCTCAGGTTCAGAACTAACTATGGAAGACAGAGAATCCCAACTCTATGACGAATTTGAGCACTTCAAGATGAAACCCGATGAGAGTGTCTATGAGTACTATGTGAGATTTCATAAGTTAGTTAATGACATGAGGAACATCAGAATGACTATGCCTAATATTCAGTTGAATACAAAATTTGTGAACAACATGAATCCCGAATGGCACAAGTTTGTTACCGCTGTGAAGCTTACTAAAGGATTGAAGAACACAAACTATGAGCAACTCTATGCCTTCCTCCTTCAGAATGAGAGACATGCCATGTTTGAAAAATTGATTCTCAATCAGTTCAAAACCAACCAGGGAGAGACAAGTTCGTCTAATGACTCAACAGCTTTCTACTCAAACATTGGAATCACAACCAAAGCATCACAAGTCATACCCTTGGGTAATGGTAATCACAAACTCATTCCTGATCCTATGTTCAAACAAGCTGATGCTGATGCACGCGTGGATAACATTGTTAACCAACTAGCTCTACTCATTAGTCAAAACATGAATTCTCTCCCACAAACCAACAACAACCTTCGAACTGCATCTAACCCACATAATCAAGCCACTGTTAAAGATGGAAGGATCGTGGTGCAACCAGTTCAGGAAAGACAGTATGATCAGGGAAGAGGTGGAGCTGGAAGAGGTTATGTTGGAAACCAAAATCGAGGAAGAAATGGTAACCAAGGTCAACCTAAGCCAATCAAATGCTACAACTGTGGTGGTAAAGGACACATTGCAAGGAACTGCACATCTCCAAAGCGTCCTCAGAATGCTGATTACTTCAGAGATAAGATGTTGCTGGCACAAGCTCAGGACAATGGTGCTGCGTTGGATGAAGAGGAATTGCTGTTTCTTGCTGAGGGCAATGCAAAGACCTATGATGCAGATGTGGATGAGCAGCCTATTCAGGAGATAGGTCACAATCATCAGAATGCCTTTCAAGTCGCTGACTGTGATGCTTACGACTCTGATGTAGATGATGGACCTACTGCACACACAATCTTTATGGCTAGCATCTCTCCAATGGTTTCTCCCAAGATCTCTTCCTCACCACAAGCTGGCACATCCAAGGACAAACTCATCTCTGAGGTATTAAAACTATACGATGATGCTGATGTGCAACAGATGCATGACAAAGTACAACCAACTGAAACTTTTGAATCAAATATTGAAAATATGGGTAATATCAATATTGTCCCATACGATCAATACGTGAAACAAAGTGAAAGTGAAATTGTACCAAGTGATGCATCTTCTGCAGTCAACAATGACTATGTCTTTGATGAATACACTGCATGTGCTCCTAATGATTCCATAATTTCTGAACTAAATGCCTATAAGGAACGTGTGGCTATTTATGAACAACGGGCAAAATTTGAGTTGACCACTCGTGAATAGGAAATGGATGTCCAAGTGAGTACAGTAATTAGAAAAAGTAAGTTTAGAGAAGAAGTATTGAAACAAGAATTAAATTCCTTGCAAGAAAAACTTTCTAAAACAGCTAAGCAAAAACAAGAACTTCAAGAAAATGTGAAAATGCTTAAGCAAGAATTTAATGCAAAGGAATCAAAACTCTTGAGAGATTTTTCTAATCTGAAAACTTTGAAAAACAAACTTGAAAACAAGTTGTATTTACAAGGAAACACCATTCAGACTGCTCACATGATCGCTAAGCATAGAGTTCTAAGCGATAAGCATAGCGTTCCCCTTGTAGAGGAACCAAATCCAGAGGTAATTAAAAAGGCTAGAGATGCTCATAAGGTAATTTATGATGGTAATGAAGTCCTTAAACCTAGGCAGAAACCTAGTTGCGTTGAGTGCACTGAGGAAGATAAGATATTAAATGAAATCACTAGGGAAAAGATGAATAAGAAGCAAAATGATCCCAAATGCAAAGAGAAAAACATAATCTTCTCTCCTCATGATTACAAGAAGGAAAACTGGATTTCCTTGAACAAGTTTAAGCCTCAGACTTTGTTGACTCCCGAACAAGTCTTCTGGAAAATGGATTTAGATAAGCAGAAAGCTGAAAATATTGTAGAAACAAACCCTCCCCTTCGGAAAATGCCTAGAGCAACTGTGTATCCTCCTAATACACCTATGCATCTTGTACCTAGAACAATTGCCACTAAAAGCAAGACATTAATTAGCCAATACGTTATATTCCAACTATTTGTTGATTTTGAGAAAACTTGTAAGAAAAGGATCACTCCCACTGGTATAACTGAAGGTGAAAGAGGTTTTGAACAAATGAAAGAATGTTATTTAACTGAGGTCATGCCATTCTTTAAACTTCTAAAAGATCACTTTGAGAGTCTTAAAAAAGGGGTAGAAGCTGATATTAAGGGGATGGAAAAGGAATTTGATGCAATGGTTGCTGAAGTTAGTGATTATGAGCGTGCACTAAAATATAATGAGATTGAGAGAAAGAACTTGCATACACTAAATGAGAATCTTATTACTGAATGTGTTGCGCAAGATGTGTTTTTCACTGCTTCAAATTGCTCTATTAATGCTTCCAAATTTCATGAACTATTTGTGGCCCTGAAAGTCTCCCATGATCGTGTCATTGAGCTTGAAAAAACTAATTCT
Source organism: Chrysanthemum seticuspe (assembly GCA_019973895.1). Taxonomy (NCBI): domain Eukaryota; kingdom Viridiplantae; phylum Streptophyta; class Magnoliopsida; order Asterales; family Asteraceae; genus Chrysanthemum; species Chrysanthemum seticuspe. Next base: position 50,689,122 of record BPTQ01000005.1, read on the forward strand.
AAACTAAATGAGAAAATTGAACTGGATGATCATGACAATTTGGTTAAACATTTTTCTAAACTAGAAGTTGAGTATTTTAATCTACAACTAAAATATCAACATCTCAAAGAAAATGTCAAAACTTCAAATATCAAAACATCTTCAGATGCTCCAGAGTTTGATGCAGTTTTTCAAATTAACAAACGAGATGAACAGATTCATGCTCAGTGTAACACGATCAGAAAATTGAAAGCCCAAATCTCTCAATTAAAGGGTCAAACGAACAATATGACAGGCTCCCAAATGCCTCCTCCTTTAGATTCTCAGAATTCTCAAACGTTTCATCTTCAAAATCTAGTAAATGCTTTACAAAAGGAAAACGAAAGTTTTCTAGAAGAAAATGAAAAGGTTAAACGTCATTTCAATGAGTTGTTTGAATCAATTAAAGTCACTCGTAACAAAAACAACCAACAAATAACTTCATTGCAAAAGGAAATTGAGAATCTGAAGAGTCAGGTAAAAGGGAAAATGCCAATGTTCAATGAGGAAAATGTTGTATCAAAGGGTCACTCTAGTAATAAATATGCTTTACCTGTGACATATGTCCCCCCTCACCTAAGGAACAACAAACTTGCCATTCAAACATATTTCTCATCCCTTAAGGAGTGCTTAGAATGCCTGCGTGAGATTGTTGAAGAGGATAAGCTAGAGAAACCTCATGATAATGCAATTGGACATGCATGCTCATATGCCAAACGATCTCAAGAAATCTTAGAATGTTTGATCACAATATGCCCAAAGACAATAGGTGAGAGAGTTAACCCTTTGATTCCATGCTCGATGCCTAAGGCCAAACATGACATGCACTCGATTCCCAATGGCTTGAATGTGAGAAGTAGTGTACCATTGAGTAGTTCAGATTCTAGATCTGTCAATGCTAAGAAAGAGAACTCAAATGTGCCTTCTAGGAGTACTAATCTCAGTACATCTAGCTTTGCGAAAGTGAACCGTAGTGCACCTGCATGTAGTTCAGATCCCAGCACATCTAAACAGGTGGTGCAAAGAGTAGTAAAACAAACTAATGTTCCCATTCCCTCTACAGGAGTAATCAGTGACATTAAAGGGAGCAGGTCAAAGTCTCAAGACAATACAAGGAATGATAGGACCTCTCAAGCTAAGAATGTGCACTGGAAGAAAGTAGAAGAACAATCTAGGAACCTTATGTTTGAATCGAATAAAACGAATCGTATTGATTCTAGTATTAGCCATAAGCGTACTGTAATTAATTCGAATTCTGATACTATTTGCAAAACTTGTTCTGATGTTTGCTTGAATTCTGTTTCTAATCATGGATGGGATGTCAATGCTTTGCCTAATGATGTTAATTGTCCAGTTAATATTGTTAATGCTAAAACTCATACTAAAAAGGCCAAAAGGCAAAAGCGAAAGAGAGTTAGAAAACAATGGAAACCCACAGGAAGAACATTCAGCAGAATAGGCTTTTATTGGATACCTGTTGGTCATAAGACTAATAAGATAATGCCCACTAGAAAATGGATGCCTACTGGTAGAACTATTCCCTTAAGAAGTGGTCACACTGTAAATAGGGTTAATACAGACACTAGTATTGCATCTATTCACAATGATTCCATTACCTCACTGTCTGATATGAATGCTTCTATTTCTGATGTGGGTGGTCCAACTGTTGCTACTAACCAAATGGAACCCATTCTTGCATGGGGATCCCAATTATCCAGTTATCCATTCTTGTCTGTGTTCAACTGCAGATCGTTCAAATCGTTCTGTGGTACCTGGACTCAGGCTGTTCCAAGCATATGACTGGAGACCGGTCACGGCTCATGAACTTCGTGAGCAAATTCATCGGGACTGTTAGATTTGGTAATGATCATTTCGGTGCTATTATGGGTTATGGAGATTATGTTGTTGGTGATAGTGTCATCTCCAGAGTGTACTATGTGGAAGGTTTAGGTCATAATCTGTTCTCTGTTGGTCAATTCTGTGATTCTGATCTAGAAGTAGCCTTCAGAAAACATACCTGCTTCGTTAGAAATCTTAATGGTAAGGAACTGTTGAAAGGAAATCGTGGCTCAAACCTTTACACTATCTCTATCGATGACATGATGAGAGCTTCACCAATCTGCTTGTTATCAAAGGCTTCAAAGACAAAGTCATGGTTATGGCATCGTCGTCTCAATCACTTGAACTTCGGCACCATCAACGATCTTTCCAGAAAGGACTTAGTTGTAGGTTTACCTAGACTAAAGTATGAAAAGGATCATCTTTGTTCAGCATGTCAATTGGGAAAAAGCAAGAAGTATGCCCATAAACCCAAACCCACTAACTCTGTCACTGAAGTTCTTCATATGATTCATATGGATTTATGTGGACCAATGAGGGTGCAGAATATCTTTGGGAAGAAATATGTGTTAGTTGTGGTTGATGATTATTCTAGATTCACCTGGGTCAAGTTCTTAAGGACAAAGGATGAAACTCCTGATATCATCATCAAACTCATCAAACAGCTGCAGGTTAGACTAAACAAAACTGTCAGAATTATCAGAACAGACAATGGAACTGAGTTTGTCAACAAACAACTTAGTGAATTCTATGAAAGCGTTGGAATCAGCCATCAAAGAAGTGTTCCACGAACCCCTCAACAGAACGGTGTAGTTGTAAGACGAAATCGTACTCTTGTTGAAGCTACTAGAACAATGCTGATCTACTCAAAGGTTCCAATGTTTCTCTGGGCTGAAGCAATTGCCACTGCATGCTACACACAAAATCGTTCCCTGATTCACACCATTCATGGAAAAACTCCATATGAACTTGTCCACAACAGAAAACCTAATCTATCTTTCCTTCGTGTGTTTGGTGCCTTGTGCTATCCAACTAATGAGGGTCAAGACTTGGGCAAACTTAGAGCTAAAGCTGACATTGGAGTATTTGTAGGATATGCACCAAACAAAAAGGGATACCGAATCTACAACAAAAGAACCCGAAATATCATGGAAACAATTCACGTTACGTTTGATGAGCTGACCGGTCAAATGGCTCCTGGACACTCCAGCTCAGGACCCGCACTTCAAAACAGTCCTATTGGTTCATCCCTTGTTCCAAACTCCTCTCTAGAAACGCCATATGTACCTCCATCTGAAGATGATGTAAAGAAATTGTTTGATCCAATGTTTGATGAACTGTATGAGTCTACTACTAATGAGGTGCTGATCCCTACAACAGAGGATGCTCATATTCCAGTGAATGAAGTCAATCCATCAGTTTCAATATCTGTAAGTCAAGAAGCACCTGCTGCTGATCCTTCAGTCTCATCAACAAATCATCATTCTTCAAATGTACATCATGGAAATGTTTCTGGCATCAATGATGAAGTTAATCCCTTTGCGACTCCTGAAGATGCTCCATTTGAAAACATATTTGCTTCTCCTGAATCATCATCAGAACCATCTTCTTCAGGAGACATCGACTCAGCTACTTCAGTTCCTCAACAAATGCCACATGAACACCTCAGAAAATGGACTCACGATCATCCATTAGACAACATCATTGGAAATCCCTCTCGTCCTGTATCAACCCGGAAGCAACTCGCAACCGATGCCTTATGGTGCTTCTTCAACTCAGTACTATCTAAGATCGAACCAAAAGATGTTAAATCTGCTATGAATAAAGATAGCTGGTTCAATGCCATGCAAGATGAAATCCATGAGTTTGATCGTCTGGATGTATGGGAGTTAGTACCTGCTCCGGACTGTGCTATGATTATAGCTCTAAAATGGATCTTCAAAGTAAAACTTGATGAGCATGATGATGTGTTGAAGAACAAGGCTCGATTAGTTGCTAAAGGATATCGTCAAGAGGAGGGTATAGACTTTGAAGAATCTTTTGCTCCAGTTGCTCGAATCGAGGCAATCAGAATCTTTTTGGCTAATGCTGCTAGTAAGAACATGGTGGTATATCAGATGGATGTAAAGACGGCATTTCTGAACGGAGATCTTAAGGAAGTTGTCTACGTCAGCCAACCCGAAGGATTCGTGAACCAAGAGCATCCTACTCACGTTTATCGTTTGAAGAAGGCTCTTTACGGTTTAAAGCAAGCTCCAAGGGCATGGTATGATACACTGTCAAAGTTTCTTCTATCAACCGGATTCATCAAAGGAGCAGTTGATCCTACATTGTTCACCAGAAAGTCAGGCAAACATTTGATTCATGTTCAAATTTATGTTGATGATATTATCTTTGCCTCGACTGACCCAATGGAATGTGATCGTTTTTCAAATGAAATGAGTTCCAAGTTTCAAATGTCAATGATGGGACAAATGTCATTTTTCTTGGGATTACAAATTTCTCAAAGTCCCGGAGGCATTTTCATAAATCAATCTAAATATGCAACAGAGATTTTAAAGAAATTTGGATTTGATTCATGTGACCCTGTTGACACCCCCATGATTGACCGAACCAAACTAGATGAGGACCTCTCAGGGATCATGATTGACCAAACGAAATATCGGAGTATGATTGGATCCCTGATGTATCTCACTGCCAGTAGACCAGACATTTTGTTCTCTGTGTGCATGTGTGCTAGATACCAGGCTAAGCCTACTAAAAAGCACCTTGAAGCAGTTAAACGGGTCTTTCGGTATCTCCAAGGAACCATCAACATGGGACTATGGTACCCGAAGGACACCGGTATGTCACTAACGGCCTATGCAGATGCTGATCATGCAGGTTGTCAAGATACACGTCGAAGTACGTCAGGAGGTGCTCAGTTTTTGGGTGATAAGCTTGTGAGCTGGTCTTCAAAGAAGCAAATGAGTACTTCTATTTCCTCTACAGAGGCTGAATACATAGCCATGTCATCTTGTTGTGCTCAAATCTTATGGATGAGATCTCAATTATCTGACTATGGCTTTGAATTCAACAAAATCCCTCTGTACTGTGATAATAAAAGTGCTATTGCTCTCTCATGCAACAACGTTCAACACTCAAGAGCAAAGCATATCGACATTCGACATCATTTCATCAGGGAACAAGTGGAAAAGGGTGTGGTGGAACTATATTTTGTGAGGTCTGAATATCAGTTAGCGGACATCTTCACCAAAGCTCTTCCAAGAGAACGTTTTGAGTTTATTCTTCCACGTCTTGGTTTGAAAAGCCTTCAACCAGAAACTCTCAAACGTCTTCAGGAAGAAGACGAGGAGTAAAGGTCTTTCTTCATCTATCTCTTGTAAATATTTATTCATAAAAACAAAATACAAAATTATAAAATCCTCAAAAAATCAAATAGAAAAATATAAAAACTTTCAAAATCCATAAAAATTTGAAAAATTCGAAAATTCTTCAAAAAATATTGTCATTTTTGTCATGTTTTTTTCTCGGTTCGACAATATCTACGGTCTTGATGTTGTCATTCAAAGAATGACACGGGACTTTAGATGTTGTTCGAATGTTTATAAAAAAAAAAAAAAAAAAAAAAAAAAAAATTTTAGAGAAAGAGAAACAATGGTTTATTGTCATCTTCAGGCAATAACCCGGTTTTAAAGAAAGAACAGAGCCATGTTTTACCATGTTTTCAAATCCTATGCTCTGATTCTATAAACTCCTATCTGCTGAAAACTAAATGCTTTGAAAAATAACTCAATCTCTATTTTTGATAATCATCAGGACTTATTTGTCAAAATCTCTATCTCTCAATCAACAACCTACGTCATTGATTGAGGGGGAGAATGATTTCAATTAAATTAAAAAGTTATTTGGCATTAAATTGTTTTCAAAAGATTTACATGCATGGTTTTATAAATGGAGTTTAAAGTCTTAAAATCCGATCGTTATCAGTCCAAACGCTTTCACAATCAAGTCACAATTCTCCCTAAAAGCTTTCAAAATCAATTTAAATTTAAAAGAGATCACAAATCTCATTTTGATAATTGTGATCGGGGGAGAATGTGTGATTTAAATTGGATTTAAACTGATATTAAGGTAAATGGTTTCACATGAATGTACATGCTGTCCTTCCCACATGTGACAAACGATTTCAAATTTTCCATGCACATGTTGAGGGGGAGCATCTATCTTAAACCTTTGATTTGAAACGTGATCAATTATCCCAATGTGCAGGTTCCCTCTAGTATGTGCAAAACTCTTTTCATACCTCGAGGCACATGTTGAGGGGGAGCAAAATTCATGGAAACCTCATCCTTCCCGGAAATGCTATACCCACTTGATCTGTTGAGGGAAGTGATGTTGATATCTTTTAGAAAATGGTAATCAAAAGAAGTAAATTCTTTCTCTTGCCTCCGTGTGCAAAACATTTTGATATTTGATGCACATGTTGAGGGGGAGTTCTCGTTCTAAAAATATCAAAAACAATTCAGGTACAAAATGCTTTGATAATACATCACAAGTATCTGAATTGATTTTCAAATGGTATTCAATTGGATCCAATGGCTGATGAACAATACCAAATTGACCGACCAACTTTACTTTATGTACGGTGATATAAGGATGATAAGGTTAGGTATTGGTTCCCATGATCCGCCAGAACCGGAGGGATCTACCCAGGGACAATCCACTAGTTAGTGTAGAAGTCCTTAGGTCTGATGATAAAAGGAGAAAAGTGAGATATGGGAAGAGTGCAGACTAAGACTGAGCTAGTACTGGAATAAACCCAACAAGGTAATAGCTATGAAGTCTCGGTAAGCACTGAAGGGGTTGAAGAATTAAAAAGAATTGAATGAGAAAAGGGTGAAAACAAATAGCCCTCCATTTATTCAACCTTAGGGCAGAAACCGGGTTCAATTCATATGCTACTGATGGTAACATCGGTATTGAAGACAAGACGTCATGGACCCAGTGACGCACTGCACTTCAACTTTCCAAACCACTCAAGTTCCTCTTAAAAGGACTTGTTTCATTCTCACGGGGAACCGACATTATCTATCGACTTTCTCTTAGAGATGGTTGATATTGAAGAAGGAGACCCTCTCCCTAGTCTCCGTTATAGGATCCAAATATGCACAAATTGAGTCTAGAGCCACGAGATCATCAATAAATCTCTTTAGGACACTTTCAATGAAGACTCTATGTTTCACACAATGTGGAAAGAGAGATTATATCTTGAGTCCTACGCATTATCCTTGTGGTATTGCCAGAACATCTGAGTGATGTGTTTACACATTCACAATGAAGTTGGAAAGCCTTCTGGAGCCAACATCAAACAAGCTCCTGGTAGGTGGCATGTGAGATCTATCATATAGATCAACCATGTGACAACTGAACAGAAACAATGGGGCGATTCAATTTCTTGAATCAATCCTGGTTCAGGTTAGGGATTGACGGATACCTTTGAAAAACCAGTCTGTGTGCTTAAAAACTCTTTTCTTTAGCACATCGACTGTGTACTCATTTTTCAAACCAAAAGGTATTTTTATGATTGATAATTGATTTTCAATAAAACCTTCGTTGTATTGCAAAAACAATTTCTATTGAGCAATACACGATTGTTTTTCAAATCTCTTTTCTTCAATCAGTGGACTTAAAATTCGCTGGTTCACTCACTCCGTGTTGTCTTCTTTGAGATGTTCCGGTTTGAGAACAGCTAGAACAGCTGCGAAACCCTGTCAAGGAGATTCTTAGGAATCCTACCTGATCACAGGCAGTACTTGTACTGATCAACGGGGAACCGTGGGCCGTGTACCTCAATTCATCGAAAGTGATCAAAGACACTTTCATGCAATTTGTTGCTAACTGTTGTATGCAGGTACGCCCGACGTTTGCAGCTGATCAGAATGAAGTGGTCAATCCATAGCCGCATGCTCACTTAACTCATTCATCTCAAAAGACATCATGATTAGTGCATCAATGACTCTGATATTTTCACACCAAGCTTCTGCTACGCTGCTGCCAATATCGTGATTCAACAAATGCTTCCGCTACTCTGATGAGAAGATATCATGATCCAGAATGTGAGCATGTCGGTCCCAAAGTCACAACACCACAATGGATGTCTCAGAGATTTTTGATAGCTGATGATCTCCAAAGATGGCTCAAACTTATCATCACGTGGATCAGTGAAAGACCTCCACTTGGAATAACCAAACATGCATTGTGAAGAATCAATGGCTACGAGCTTAGGAGCAAAGGACTACATCAAGAATGCAAGATCAATTGTTAAATGTTATATCTATTTGTATTCTATGTAATTTTGGTACATTATTGAGGTGACCTCCCTTAGGGGGAGATTGTTAGGAATTAGAAATTCCCAGTATTAAAGAGTCGGTCACCTCAAGCATATGTAATCGTTAGAAAGCTCGTAGTCGTAGTTCTTTTAAGTTAAGTAGTTATTTAGTTAAGTAACACCGTGGAGGACGGACGGGTCTTTACCCACTGTATGCCTGATCCACAGCCCAAAGTGTGGCGATTTGTGTAAGACTATAAATACTCTCTACCTCCCAAGGTAGAGAGTTGGAGCTCATAATAATATCTTTCACTTTCTCTCACTAAGTTCCCTAAACCTCTAACTTTCTCTCTCTAGAATTCCATCTTATACGCCACCTTGTGTTATGGTTTGATGTGTATGTGAAAAGTTATATCTTACACTGCGACAACCTACGAATGGATTATGTATGGTCCAACAGAACAGGATGTTTATGGTAAAAAAAAATGCGAACGCATTTTGACGGGGAATAATGACAAGACAATTATTTATCTTTCCAATAAAACTTTGAAACTTCAATTTTATCATTAATATTTGATTTAAGATAATTTGAGGACAAAAACTTCTTTACATACTAAGGGATCAATCTTCACCCTTCATTTTTATTAAATCTGATGGATGAGATTAATCTCACAATTAAAAAAACCTACTTTCATCCTTTTGTCAAATATAAATATCTTTCAAACCGTCAATCGTCAAGCGAAAAAAAATATACCATTACGACGAGCATTTAATTATCTTTCTATAGATGGGCACTTTGATATACTTTCGACAAAAAAAAAAATTCGTGTTTTTCACGTTTTTTAAGTTTTTTTCGTTTTTCTACGTTACTGAAATTCGCATGAAAAAATCATATATGATTTAACACTAATTTGAATACCACATGTGATATTATTGTTAAATCATATTACATATCATATGTGATTTAACACTAATATCACATGTGATCTTCAAATTAGTGTTAAATCATATATGATATTTCATGCAAATTCCAGTTTCGAAGAAAAATGAAAAAAAGACGAAAAAACGTGAAAAAAACTTTTTTTTTCTTTTTTCGAAAGTATATCAAAGTGTCAGTCTATAGAAAGATAATTAAATACTCATCGCGATGGTGTAATTATTTTTGCTTAACGATTAACGGTTTAAGAGATATTTAAATTATAAAAAATATGTGAAATAATAAAATGCTTTCAATCTCAGCCATTGATTTCTTTTTAGATTGATGTAGGAGATGAGTCCCTTAATATGTAAGAAAAGTTTTGTATGTAAAATAACTCTCCTCTTAATATTTAGTTGCTTCCCCCCCCCCCCCCTATAAATTCACTGCACATTTTTCTACTTCAACCTATCTCTTTTAAATTCTCCAAACCTAAACACCATCTTAAACTCTACTTATATATTTTCGGCTACTTATTATAAACACCATCTTAAACTCTACTTATGATATTTTTGAATAATCTATATTTACCAATTTACGAAGGTTAACAGAGTTCAATAGAAACCGAGAACTTTGACGGCTGTTATTCCATCTGCTATGATTGTTTGTGTTGGAAATGTATATATTTACAAACATGTGAATGTCCGGATTCGAACTTGTGACCACGGGATTGCACACATTAGCGAATGAGAATTAAAGTTAATAATTAATGTTTATGTTTACGATTAATTATTACACATTAAGTCCGGTTAACGATCGTTAAGTATTTAACGGAAAAATGACTAACGACCGTTAAATGAAAAGAGAAAGAACTAGAAATGGAAAACTTAGAAAAGTTATGGGTTTTTCCCTTGGGCTTTCTACATGGCCGGCCAAGGGGGGCTTCCCAAGCCCTAAATCATATCTTGTTCCCAAAGTTTCCCTACTAGTATATAAAGAGGGTTAGGTTCTAGGGTTTCATACACTTGTGCATTGAATTAACCCTAGATCTCTCCTCTCCTCTCTCTTGTCCCATTCTTTGCCGAACACCCCATTTGTAAGGGAGTTTGGTTTCGTTTTTCATAAACGAGGACTTGTGTTAGATCTAGCAATCGCTTGATTCGTTGGTTAATTCGTGTGTACAAGAACGTGGTTGTAAGACATTATTCTTACACCATTTTGGTTTGAGTTGTAGAACGGTAAGGGACAACTCTCTAAACCACTTCTTTGGTTTGCTCTAGAGATCTGACATTCGCAAGAGGTACGTTACGCATACTTTCAGTTAATTATTTATTTGTTATGATCTTTAAGTCTTCCGCTGTGTACTCTTGATGTTTACTTGTTTATTATATGTTATATATTTTATAAACTCAACAGTGGCATCACGAGCCTTGTATAACAAGTAATTAATTACTGAAACACATAAATAAAATAAACATGTTGTGTTATTATTTGTATGCGTAGATCTAGGGTTTGCAAAACCTAAACCCTGATTTTAGGGGGGGGGACGTTTATTTTGGTGCCCTAATTAGGGTTTTGTAAACTAAAGTTTTAATTGGATTAGAAACCCTAAGATGCATGCAACTTTATGTGTATATGCGTAACTCTGTTTAATTGCATTAATTGTTAAGTGTAATTTTATGTCCATGATAATTATCTGCATGTTTTATCATGGATCTGCTTTTATTGTATGTTCTACTTGTTTAAGTGATATACACTAAATTTATGATAGATCTAAAATTGGGGAAGACCTCAATCATTATTAATTTAATCAATTATGTGCTATGTGGTATATATTTAATTTTGATTTACGCAATCGATGAATCGATGCATGTGGCTCACCTTGTACATAGGTGAAAACGGGTGAAAGTCTTAATTAAATATATGCATATTGACAGATCTAGAATTGGTTATTAATAGGATTTATCAAAAACGTTTGCATGTGGCTATTTGATATGCATGACTTATTTTTTGTTATGCATTCATTGTTTATTTGTTTATTTTTTCAAATACTTGCTTGTTTGTTATGTGTAACAAGGGTATTTTTACAAGAAAAATAAACTGACCTAAACAATGGTGAAACATGTATTTTTAAGAATAGTAATCATAATCGTTTAATTGATTGATGAATTTGGTACAAATGACTGAACGGCTCACCCATGAGAATGAACTAATAAAAGGGGTTTAAAGAAGTGCGCACAGTCACACTGAAAGGATGTCTAAGGTTGTGCTTTAGCGCGTACCTAGTCCTCTGCCCTCTGTAAGTTCGAATGGAGCTACTTAGTAAGCCATTAAATGTGCAAGCTCATCTTAAGGGCGAATTAGTGTTGATTCCATGCGCCACTTCGGTGGTAATTATCCGAAACACTAAGTGTTTACACTTATGCAAAAGTACGGTATAATGGATGATAATTAACACTAAATTCCTTGATTGGTGAAACCAATACCTCAATTAAAGTTTGATGATGAAAAACTTAAACATTAAAACAAGATATAAATGTTTTAATAAAACATATGTTACGAAGATGAATGCATGACATCTTTGTACATATTTGATTTAACATCAAAAATTATTACCCTTTTTAATTTAAGTTATATGCCATCCAACGAAACGAAAACACCTAAGATTACTTTCTATTTGCGTGAGAACGTGACTTAGATCTTAATCAAAGGGTAAAATGTCCACGTGTCGTGAGAACGGGCATGGACGATTTTGCAGCTTCTTAAGTTGGACAACTTAATTAAGCTTTGTAGTGAGAACTGACAACTCAAGGCATAAGATGGGATAAAACATGTTTACATGGCGATTGAAATTGGCTATATGTAAATCCCATAAATCTAGGAATTGCAATTGAAATTGGCAATTGAGCAAAAACTCTACCACTTTGTATAAGGTTCATTACTAGCAGATCAACTGACGTGATGAAATTATGACAATTTGGATCCTAGTTTTCAGTGAAAATTAAATGGTTATATGTTTATGAACCATGGGTATTTAATTTTCTTGAAAAGGTTAATTATCGAAAATACTAAAATTGAATTTTGTAATTCTTTTGAATGTATAAATGCAACATTTAACCGTAAACGAGGTTTAGTCTTTGATCAGTAAATTGATCCATTCTGTTTTCAAACAAATGTTTGATCGAGAATAATTTACCAAAAAGACAAACGAAGTCTCTTTTCCATGGGAGAAGCATGAGACTCAATCATATTCCTTTTCATGAATGAGAAAGGTATAATAGGAACATTTGAATTGTCTAAATTCTAATGTAACTCATAGCAATGAATTGCACATCATATTTTCCATAAAAATTTCATTACCTGATTTGGTGAATGAATCCTTTTGTAACAAACATGAATGTTGGTTAACTGGAAAACATGTATATGAGTTACTAAATTAGAAGCTAGACTAATTACCGCGAAAATTGGTAAAAGGCAAACTAGCTTAATTTATCTAGTTGGTTTGTTTTAGCCTTTAAAGGTGCTACATACCAGTATGGGGATGGTAGACCTGTTAAGGAAGAAATTGCATACCCAATTTTTCGAGTTAATAACATTGATGGATAACCCATCATTCATAGTAGAATACACCTTTTAATACCTTAGTAATGATTACGTATGGTTCTTCAAAGGTGTAGGAAAGTAAAAAGAAAACAAGTTGTTTTCACTGGTTATGCAACACTTACAATGTTGTCAAATTTAGTGGGAGCATTTGTGTTGCATTACTGAATAAGAAGTTGTTGAAATGATTTCTAATTCAGTGGGAGCTACAAGCCTTATTTGCTGCGTAGTAATCAAAATTATCTCTTGAATATCATGTAGATAATTACTTTCCAATTGTAGGCACTTATGTTTTTAAGGATTGTCATGTGCGTTTTCTTACTAAACAATATAGTCCTACATCTACTTGTTATATCTATGACACAAATCATATTAATCAAATAAACGAACGTGTATCGTGTTGTTTATCTGCTACATGATGTTGTTTCATGCACAAGTGGGAGAAATCTTTATTGTGTGCAAGGTACAACACATATAAATATGATTTAAATGGATTCTCTTGATCGCAAGGTAAGAGAGTTAAGTTCTAATAGGAATTATACATTTTAATGTGTATGATTGCCCTATTCAGAACATGTGTCAAGATGATAACAAATACTACTTTAAATATTTATGTCATTCAATATTTAAGTAACACTTGTAATTACAATTTACGTTACGTGAGAACGTGAACTAGATTGTAGCTCAAGGTAAAATATCCACGTGTCGTGAGAACGAGCATGGATGATTTTGCAGTTTCTTACGTTGAACTTTTCATGGAATGACATAATTAAATGAAGTAATCTAATACTACTTTGATTTTAAGTATTCGTTGAATGACTTAAATATATGTAGTAAATATTAACTTGAAATTATTAATTGAAACCCGAGGTGGTGTTCATAATTACTTTAATTATACATGTTTATGACTTCTTTGTAAAGTCACAAACATGAAGTCTTTTAATACGAGACTTACAATATAAAGTAAGACGTTAACTTGCTATGTTTTAAGACATATGCATAAAGTCAATGAGTTGATCAATGACTTATAACGTATAGTGGGATTATAACTGTTATGTCTTTTGACTTGGTCAAAAATACTTGAGTTATAATGCATGCAATTGATTTGGTAATTTTATTGTACCATTAAGTTTTACTTTGTTGGTAAATAGGATAAACCAAATAGTAGATGGTTATCTTAAATATTGTTAGATTAATCTTACAATATTAATTCTAAGGAAATACCATAGTTTTATGGTATGTTCAGTTAGAAGAATCAAAATCTATTGGCATTGTTTGATTCAAGATAACTATAGTTTCTTCCAAAACGTTATCAAGGTTAGTAGATTGAGTATAGATTGGATATACTCAATAAGACTCCAACCTAGAAGATTAATAAGACACCATTTTTTATGGAATGTGATGAATCACATTAAGTCTTATAAATGAAGTTCTGAATTTGTTAAACTACTTGTAGAGTGAGTTGTAACAAACTAATGTCAAGAACTATCAATGTGTTCTGTAATGTCCCAAAAAGAGAACAATGTATTGTTACTCTATTCGCTAAACTATTTAAATGTAATCTTTAAATTGTTAAAGGCAAGTGGGAGTTTTGTTTAGATCTTGAAAGATTAAATTACAAAATACATAATCTTCTAAAATACACTAGCAAATATCATGATGAGGTTAAAAATGTAAATGATAGACCTCAATATGATGAAATTGTCATTCATAGATCCGTAAGGATATCTCAGGTATTTAATATGCTGAGGATTATGAGTTACAGGATCATGGTAAGCCTGTTAATCATGATGATGATTTTACCAAATGTTGAATTGTGGTAAATCAATCATACTATGAATGTTGAGATGTTGTCCTTAAAGATAATCAACTTTAGATACTTGGTTTATCTTAATAATGAAAATGAGTTTCTTCAAAGGATGGAAACCCTAGTGGTTTAAATTTTTGTGTAGAAATTATATGGACAATATTGTACACATATTTAATGCATGTCTAGTGATAATAATATTAATCATATTTAAGCAATTAACTATGATTGAATATTCTTTTCTAGATACATTAAATAGAAGTATAAAGATTATAATTGTCTTACTTAGTTTCATTGATATGAAATTTTGACAATGAATATCAAAACTCTTTGTTGTGAATTACTTTTGCGAGGACGATAAGTAATACAAAGTAGTTTATGAATTCAAATAATCTTTGAATATGTACAGACTGCAAGAATCCATGAATGGATATATGCATGCATCTAGGAGATGATTCTTATGTTTAATATTAAATCCATGTTTGATTTAATAATTAAAATAAGATTGCTCATAAGTATTCCTGAAAGCTAGTGGGAGTATTATTTATTTTTCTTAAATCTTATATGTTGTATGGGCAACTACATTCCACTTAAATTAAGTTTTAGTTGGGAATGAAACTTCGTTTGTAAGATTTGGAAATAATATATACAACCTTGGAATATATGTTTATTATTATAAACATATGCGATAAATAAATGAGTCTAATAGAACATGATGAGTACATATCTTTGACAAGATAGTATATGAATGAGATCTTAAAGTCTAACTTGAAGATTCATCATGAACATCATGTTGTGTATAAGGTTGTTGTATCATGCTTGATTACAAGATGATTTAACAATATTGTAATATTTATGTTTGGATTTAGAATTGCATTCCTCAGCCTGGAGTTGCTCCCAGATTCTATACGACAATTGTTGTGTAATTGTCATAGTCAACAAACTTGAGGTTTGGATGACACCAAACAAATAAATATTCAAAGTTTACGGATGTTTAAAGAGCATATTGTTGTACACAATGATGCTGGTATAATTGAGATGACACTCAATTCTAGTCATGGTATCCTTGATGATGACCATGTTGACTAGTTATGCTCATCTAAGAGCATAGTTGCATTATACATTAAAGAATAAAGAATACTTTAAAACTTTAAAGTTTTGAAAGATAATTGTCATAAAATGGTGGTTCAGGTTATCACGCACCTTATGAAATGATATGACAATATCAAGATATGTGTAAACATATACAAGAAAGTCACTTATTGAATTCTTGAAATAAGTATTCTCAAAATTCCTATAGATCAAAGTTAATTGAAATTATGCCTTGTCAACAAGTATGATTTTCATGACTTGTGGCAAAATTCATTAACTAGTATTATCATGCATTGATCTATTTAGTATTTGGATAAAGGATGTTGAACAATTATTATTAATGAATTAAAGTACAGTATACGTTTAATTTCATTTATAATATTGTGTCCTGTATTTGCATGTTTAAATCCTTGAATAACTTAAGTTATTCTAAATAGTCCGTTGTCAATCAATAACATGGGAATGATATTGAATTAAGACAAATCTGAGTATTAGTTAGAATATACTTGAAAGTATATTGATGCGTAGCATGACTAAATTCAGATGATATTCAATGAATTGAATATAGGACTTATCCCACCCGCATGATAATACTTTATGGATCTTTGTCATTAAGTATATCATGAATATTTATCCTCTGACTTGAGATACCAGAGATAGGTCATGGATGTAGTGCATTTTTGTGAAGCAATCTAACGCTATACGTAACTGGTAGTTATAAGGGTTGTTTTCAGAAGTGTTGCGAAATTTATGAATCCTGCTTGTAGTCAAAATGGGATTTGTTTCCTTCAAATTTATTTTGAAGTATAATACTACTGGGCCCCTCGTAGGATTGTTAAGATGTTTGTATGGCCATACCCAAGGTCTTCTGGAATATGTTCAGAAGAATTGGTAATCTTAATCAATCACATAAAGCGAGAAACAGTATAGTTAATTAAGAAATGAGTGAGATCCATATTCTTATTAACATGGTATTAGAAACAAAAGGATGAATATGATGATGAATCATCAAACTTGGTTTTTCTCCAGAGAACCATACACGAGTTGTACCGGGGGCATTGGCGTGTTGCTAGACGCTAACCAATGTCATTTCACGTTTTGTAAACATATCCAAGTGGGAGCTGTTGGAAATGTATATATTTACAAACATGTGAATGTCCGGATTCGAACTTGTGACCACGGGATTGCACACATTAGCGAATGAGAATTAAAGTTAATAATTAATGTTTATGTTTACGATTAATTATTACACATTAAGTCCGGTTAACGATCGTTAAGTATTTAACGGAAAAATGACTAACGACCGTTAAATGAAAAGAGAAAGGACTAGAAATGGAAAAATTGGAAAAGTTATGGGTTTTTCCCTTGGGCTTTCTACATGGCCGGCCAAGGGGGGCTTCCCAAGCCCTAAATCATATCTTGTTCCCAAAGTTTCCCTACTAGTATATAAAGAGGGTTAGGTTCTAGGGTTTCATACACTTGTGCATTGAATTAACCCTAGATCTCTCCTCTCCTCTCTCTTGTCCCATTCTTGGCCGAACACCCCATTTGTAAGGGAGTTTGGTTTCGTTTTTCATAAACGAGGACTTGTGTTAGATCTAGCAATCGCTTGATTCGTTGGTTAATTCGTGTGTACAAGAACGTGGTTGTAAGACATTATTCTTACACCATTTTGGTTTGAGTTGTAGAACGGTAAGGGACAACTCTCTAAACCACTTCTTTGGTTTGCTCTAGAGATCTGACATTCGCAAGAGGTACGTTACGCATACTTTCAGTTAATTATTTATTTGTTATGATCTTTAAGTCTTCCGCTGTGTACTCTTGATGTTTACTTGTTTATTATATGTTATATATTTTATAAACTCAACAGTTTGTCTGTTATTTGAAGTGTCTCAAGTCACCTACAAAATACAGGTGCATCAAATACCTGGTCAAGCCTTGTCGCATGAACCAAGAGTATGAAATTGAACATATCATTCTTATTAGAGTACATAGATGTTTATCAACTACAACCACCCTCATTGTACTTTTTGCATTAATTTCCCCGTTTTTATCACATTCTTTTGTGTGAAGTATCATGGATGAAATCAATGAATTTTAAGTTATTACCTTTATCAATGAAACTTAAGTTGTCATCTTTCAGTTGGCCTGGTATTGTGGTCCATATGCTTGCTTTATATTGTTATATCAGAATAATTTTAAATATTCTTTTAGCCAATGACATGTTAAATGAAATGATATTATATTATCTCTTTGCTTAGATCTTGTTATACATCACTAACTTAGTTGCAAAACAAAAACTCTATAGTATAAATTATTTGTTTGTTAATCAACATGTGAATATCATTAATTATGTAATATATAGCACAATTCAGCGAAGAAATATCTCAGGTGGAGAAACTTATTTGTTTAGTTACAAAAAACTAGTGTGTTAATATGCCGGATAATTATTTTTAAATGTATCGAAGTTGTCGCTTTTTATTGAGTTGTGTATCATTTTTTTCCTAACAAATATGCAAAACTTGCTAATCCCACCTGTCTTAACACTTGACGGGGTTTTTAGTTAGAGTTAATTAATAAATCGTCCTTGTGGTTAGGCTCAAATTGCAAGTTTTGTTCTATGCAGTTTTATACACGTTTTTATATGTGGTTTACACACGATTTTATATATATTTTTATGCATATCTTTAAACACGTTTTTATATGCGGTTTTATACATGTTTTTACACACGTTATTATGCACGTCTTTATACACGTTTTTATACACATTTTATACATGTTTTTATACATGTTTTTATACGCAGTTTAACACACGTTCGTATACACGTTTTTATACATTTTTACACACGCTTTTATACACGTTTTTGTATACGTTTTATGCATATCTTTATACACGTTTTTATGCACATTTTTGTATACATTTTTATGCATGTCTTTATACACATTTTTATACACGGTTTTACGTACGTTTTTATACAAGTTTTTATATACGTTTTATGCATCGCTTTATACACGTTTTTATACGCTGTTTTTATCATGGTTTTATACACGTTTTTACACACGTTTTTATGCACGTTATTAAATATGTTCTTATACACGTTTTTATACACGTTTTTATACGCGTTTTTATACATGGTTTTTGTCCATATTTTTACACACGTTTTTATATACGTTTCTATGAATGTCTTTATACACGTTTTTATACGCGTTTTTATACACGTTTTTATAAACTTTTTTATGCATTTCTTTATACACGTTTTTGTACGTAGTTTAACACACATTTTTATACATGGTTTTTATACACGGTTTTACACACGTTCTTATAGTACACCAAATTTTGAGAAAATCAAATTTTGAATTAATTAGAAACGGCTGTTAGTATAAAGGACTAACGTTGCAAACAATCATTGGCTAAGGGGCTGTTAGGACGAAACTTGCAATTTGGGCCTAACCAAAAGGACGATTTATGTAAACAACGCTAAGCAAAAACCCTGTTAAGTGTTCAAATAGGTAGGATTAACAAGTTTTGCACATTTGTTGGGAAAAAAATAATACACAACTCAGTAAAAAGTGACGACTAATTATCTCTATGCCATATTGCCAGGACATTTTAACGACACTCTTTAACAAGTCTCGCTTATAACTTATGAATACATATTCATATTTATTGAACTTCACAAACATCATACATTAAATATTTGACGAATGCATGCCCATGCCATTTGATTAATCTCTTTCCTTAAGCATTTGCATACCAATATATCGTCCTAACATCATAACAGTTGCCTGTGGATTTGTTCCTGATGCCTTCGAAAATGTAGAAGCATCAACCACCCGTAAAGAATCAACTCCTATCACTTTCAAATGAGAGTCAACTACCTTTTTCACTAAGCAACCACCACGGATATGCCATAAAGTGGACAATGTTTCGCGACAAAAGGTCTCGATGGACTCCACATCATATGGATCCTCAGGTAGCGATGACCCGATATATTTGAAGTATTTTCTACCGTGGAAGTCATGGAACTTGTATTCTTCCATGGACTGAGTTTCTAAAATTTTCCTCATAACATCCACCGCTTTACCGCATTGGAGTATATCCTCAGTGTGAGAGAGTAGTTAAATCTAACAGTTGGGCTAACAGTTACGTCGGATGGCGATATTAAATGTAGTGAACCACTTGATATTGTTTTCGTAATCTTTGCTCCAATAACAACAACAGTTGAGTGTAAAGGTGAATGTGAACCCAAGAGAGGTATATAACTTATAGGAGGAGTGAGTTTGGGGACAGCTGCAGAATCAATGTATGGGCCACTTTTGGTGATACCAACCACACGGACTCCTCCTTCCTCTAATGTAACTGGTACCAGAAGATTAATTCCGGTACGTGGATTATCAGCCATGAACTGTCCAATAAATGAATGGTCACGAACAACTGGAATGTTCAAAGATGAAAGGTATGAATGTGGCCCGAGCCCGCTTAGTAATAAAAGTTGTGGACTTCCAATAGCTCCAGCACTCAAAATCACTTCTCCCATTCTTCTTACACGGACTTCATGATATCTTCCTTTGGAATCATGGTATTTAATGCCAACCGCATCTAGGCCAGATATTAAATATTACAATCAGTTAGAGCACTGATCGACCTCACACCTAACACTGCAAACAATTCAAGGGCACTAGCTTGCGCGGCCACACCCTTCCCCTTTTGTAATTTAAAAAATTGAAATAAAAGTTGTACTTTCAAAAACAAAATTTTACTCGATCTGCTGTCAGGACAAATTGATATTTAGTTTTAGCTGTCTAGATATAGAAGGAAAAAAGAACTGTCTTAGTTTCACTTTCAACTATTTGGGAAAAAAACAACGCCAAAGAAAATTCAATTAATTACTAGCGAGAAATTAGAATCTTCACCTATAAAATGCTGAGAATGATTACCTAAAGATTTAGTGGTGGAGAAGATAACCTGATCAACTACCGCATGAACCAACACATGTAAGTTTTCTCGGTTAGCTTTATTGAGAAGCTCCACCGCCCCATGCCGTGTCCCTGAATCATCAAATGTTGAACCACTTACCTTGGTGCCTTGAACGTGATCCACGGTGAACCCATTGTCCGGACCAACTCCTGATTCAAGTAATGCATTCAAGAAGGAAACTTGCCACCTATTTATGTGAACTGGACGAGTTACAATACTATCTTCGACCCACTGATAGGCTCTTTCTACGTCACTCATATTCCATTCAATACCTGAGGCTTTATAAAAGTGATCATCGGCTCTCGAATAGAACCCAAAAGTTAACATGCTACTACCTCCCAAGACCCTCCCTCTCGTGTTAGGTACACCTTTTTTTTTTTGAACGGCGGATTTTATTATCGAGAAGAGAAAAAACTAGCAAGAAGCTAGATACAAAAAGCCTAACTGATAGGCACTATACAGGCAATTATAGGATCATTAATCCAATCATTCCACTTAATAGTCAATTTTGAGCATCTACCACCTATCCAATTGTAGGATAATTGTTGAATCTCCTTGAAAACTTCAATGCTAGATTGAGACTTGTCCATGAACACCTTGCGATTTCGACTATTCCACATTATCCAAATAGTTGAGAACAAAACGGCTTCAAAACATCTTAATTGAAGAGGCTTGAACATAGATTTTCTCCTTTGACTTAAATTCCTAACAAAATCCATAATGTTTAACAATGAACAACCACGAGAATTTTGAGGCAAACAAAATCCCCACCACTGAAAAACATAACTCCAGATTGTGTTTGACCAGTTGCAAGAGACCATCAGATGTTCTATAGTTTCCAGTTCCGAGTCACAATTGGGACACAATATAGAATGCAAATCTATGTTTCTCAAATCAAGGTTAACTCTAGTGGCTAACCTGTCCCGAATGGCTCTCCACACCATAATATTAACCTTCTTAGGCACCAACTTAGACCATCTAGTGAAGTGGTTTGAAGAAAGGAAAATTTGCTTTTCAATTCGGGAGCGAATAGATTTGACAGTGAATTTACCTGACTTTTCGAGAGACCACCTCCATGAATCCGAAACATCAGACAAATTCACATCACGAACCACCTCCATTAGCTGATCAAAATCAGCCCTCTCCCGCCCGCTTCTTAAAACCCGTCTCCAATTCCAACTCCAAGTGAAAGAATCCCCCACCCGTATGAGCCTCTCACTTAAACTACAGTTCTTATCAAGCTCGAGAGCGAATAAACGAGGAAACATGATTGCAAGGTTTAAGTCACTAATCCATTCGTCATTCCAGAAATTAATTGAATCTCCCTTACCAATTTTCCGAGAAAATAGAGACTTTAAAGGAATGTTAAGTTGTTGAAGCTCCTCATCTAGTTTTGTTATATTAGCCCATGTGCCTTTATTTAAAGCTCCTCCTTCCAATTGCCCATGAATAGCATGAATAACTTGTTTCCATAGCGCCTGATCTTCAGTTTTCCATCTCCACCACCACTTAGCCAATTGTGACTCGGAACTTTATCTCTGAAGAAGGTACACCTTCTTCAGAGATAAAGTTCTGAACAGGGGAATCTTTACGATTTGATTCTTTCAGGGCAGCCACGGTGTTATTCTCATATACGATATTAGGATCCAGTTTGACAACACCACCTCGTTCAAGTAGTAGTACAGAAAACTTTTCTGATAAGGTGGCTGCTAATGGACAACCAGCAGTTCCCCCTCCAACAATAATGTAATCGTATTCTTGTTCTGGAGAGAAGTCAGTGGCTTCATAAGTAATACCCAGGTAACTTTCATCTGCATATTATACCCAAATTATTTGATAAATCTAGAAAATTAAAAAAGTCTTAAAAAAAGCGTAAGTGTGCAAAATTCTCGACTTGCCTGGACGAGTATCAGGTTGTAAAAAGCATACTATTTTTAACTGCTGCCCAATGAAGAATACAAGAAAAAGGAGTGCACCATCTTGCAGTAGTTGATGATTCTTCATTCTCTTATTGTGATGAGACGTACAAGTGCAAGATGTTTATAACACTGGAACATGTTTAGCGTCGCTTTTAGAAAGAGTTGTCATTGATAAAGCAGGTTTCTATTTTGAGTAAGCTGTCTAACATGAAAAAATTTGTGTCCTTAATGTTGGTTCATATGCTTTCTATATTTTATTTTTTACACATATTTCTCTTATTCTAGGAAAAAATCTATAAATTAATAACGTACTTTACAAAAAAAACTCATTATGCTCTATCTACTTCACTTATTGTCATAATACATAACCGTTTTCATTTTATTCGGTTAATTTCTGCCCGTTTTTATCCGTTTTCGTAAATCGTCCATTTTTATCCTTTTTCATTTTAATCTGTCCGGATAAAAACAGATAAAAACCGTTTTTATTATCCACGTCAAAACGGTTTTTATCCATTTTTATCTGTCTTTATCCTGACATATTAAAATGAAAACGGATAAAAATGGACGATTTACGAAAACGTATAAAAACAGACAGAAAATAACCGAATAAAATGAAAACGGTTATGTATTATGACAATAAGTGAAGTAGATA
Organism: Chrysanthemum seticuspe; assembly: GCA_019973895.1. Classification (NCBI taxonomy): domain Eukaryota; kingdom Viridiplantae; phylum Streptophyta; class Magnoliopsida; order Asterales; family Asteraceae; genus Chrysanthemum; species Chrysanthemum seticuspe. Next base: position 50,712,274 of record BPTQ01000005.1, read on the forward strand.
GAGCATAATGAGTTTTTTTATAAAATACGTTATGAATTTATAGCTTTTTTCCCTTATTCTATTATAATATCAATTCAATCACATCAATTTGACCCTGTAAGTTTTCAAGATCAAAATCGTTTAACTATTTTACAGAGGTTATAGAACTTTTTTTTCTTTTGCTTTTTAGTTGTCTGAAGCTTTCCAGAAGAATTTAATAGTAAAATAATAATACAAATATGTTTACTATATCTGGATGATTTGGGTTGTTAACAGTCCACCCAGTTACCTAGCTCCTCAACTGAGTGTGTGTCTAAATGGAGTATATATTAGTTACTAATTTATAATTACTTTAGTAGATACAGTACAAATTGGAAAAATAATTGGTAGCTAATAGAACACTGTAACATATGCTTACAACAAATCCACATGTTTAAGTCAGTAGATATGTGAGCAAAAAAGATTCTTTAATGCCTTGAAGATACTTCATATTCTATGGCCAAAACTAGTTGTGTCAAAGAGCTATTCATACTATAAATTAACTAGATGGACACTATCTTTGTTCTCGCTTATCAGTGATAGAACTTTTGCTGCAATATGTGTTAGAAATTGTGGTCATAAACTGTGGCAAACATGTTATTCTATCAATTGCTAATGGTTTTCAAGTTATGTTTATTGCAGGCTTATTACAGGGATTATTCTTGGTCAAAGCATAAATGGTTTAAGTGTTCATTTCTGCTGATGATTACCCATTTCTGCTGATGCTTATTTATGACCGTTGAGGGGGTCATTGTGTATCTTTTTCTTCTATTTAATCCTTCCCCTAATCTAGGGTTACAACACAACAATGTGTGCAGTCATTGTCTTATATTCTCTCTCTTCTGATCATAGTACTGATCTTGTTTCTTCTTTGTATTTTGTGAAAAACTAGAAGGGGTTTGAATAGTTTTACCAATTTAAAACTTCACTTTAAGTATTTAGATCGACTTATGTCAATCTATTTGATTGTTTATGTTGGACGTTGATAGATAGATATATAAACGTATAATGAAAGATAAAGAGTAAGAAGCACATCACCACGACACAAGTATTTATAGTGGTTCGGCTACAAGGACACCTTCCTTGCCCTACTCCACTCCCCGAGTCACCTACTCGAGAATTCGTAAACACTACACCAACTCCTTATGGCGGAGAAGCCTTCACAACGTCGCTTAACCTTTTTCCGGTACAAAGCTAAATACCGAGTTCTTTCACACCAAGGCGAACCACACCTAACACAACGTCGCCTACCCTTTATACGGTGCTAGGCTAACCACCGAGTTCTTTCACACCTTAGGAGAACTAATCCTTCACAACGTCGCCTACCCTTTATTAGGTACTAGGCTAAGCACCTAGTTCTTTCACACCTTAGGTGAACTACACCTTCACGACACAACACCTAATCTCAAAGAGATCTACTCCTTGTTACAACACCATCAAGGATATTACCATCCTTGTATATAAACAAATACATATATGTATAACGATGCACCTCATCGATTATACGACCTAGGCATTCTTCCCAAATGCTACTTGATTTGATTCTTTGGCATCCTTCACTAATGCCTTTGACACAACGCTTGGCACCCTTCACTAATGCCTTCGTCTTGACACCTTTAGCATCCTTCACTAATGCTTTGACACGGATGATGAGCATCTTTCACTAATGCTTTCATCTTGACACTTTCGGCATTCTTCACTAATGCCTTCAACCCAACATCTATGGAGAAAGGAAGAACTATCAACAAGATAACCTTAGTAGTCTTGATGATCACGAAGCATGGCAACTCATGGACTTTGAGCTTGCACGTCTTCAAGAGGTGGTGATCTTTCCTTTAAGAGGAACCTAGTAAATCACACAAAAACAAAAGACAAACTACATAGATCACTTAGATATGAGGTTAGAGGGTTAGAATACTTTGGGAAGTATATGTAAAAATCACACGTAGAGAGGAAGAAATGGCTCTCTATTTATAAAGGAAATTCTCTTCTGTTTCCCCGGATCCCACGGATCCCTACCACAAGGGATCCGGCTAGCACAAAGCTAGGGATCCGTGGTCCGCTCCTCTTTGCCCATGAGTATTTTTGGTTATGGGTCATGGGTCATGGGTTATGGGTTGATCCATGGTTTTCTTTCTAGATACAATGTATCTTAAGGATACAATGAACTTATTTAAGTGGTATAAATAAAACCATGGGTTATGGGTCAAAACCATTTGCTAGTTTTTACTTATTTAGTATATACTTGTTTTTACCCATTTTAGTATATACTTGTTTTTATCCATTTTGGTATACTTAGTTTACGTATATGTTTAACCCAATATGTAAACACTAGTTGTTGTACATATGTATCTAAGTCATAAATTCACTTATACTTGTTTTAGTGTTTTATGTGAAAGCGTAAGTGTGTTAGAAAACTATTAACTCAAACTATTGACGTACTCTATTTGTTTCGTTAAAATGATTTTATATTTGTTAGTAGAAATTTGTGCTTCTGTACCACGGTTCCCTTCAAGGAGGGATCCGTCTAGTTATCTGGAAGGGATCCGGCTATCTGTTACAGTTTCTTCAGCAGTGAAGAAATGTCAAGGAATACTAATTGAGGGAATGAGATATATGTACAATATAACAAGCACAACACACATAATAATCATAGCATATAAGTATTCATTCAATAAAACAAGAGATACACAACCAAATCTCTAAAAACTAAGAGAATGAACTAGCCAAATAGGTGCCACTAATGCTAATAAGTTAACCCAAACTTAAGATTCGACTAAAAGCTTAATGATGATCAAGGATGAGAAAGGTTTCCTAAATGTTCTAAGTTTGACCTTTTGAATATGATGTTTATTGTAGTTTAGGCTTGTTAACCTCTTCGAAACGTTCGAGGAGGTGATAAAACATGAAACGTTGCTCTTCACGTAGTTCATGTATCAACTTTTCAACATGTTTACAATGATAGCAATCCTTGTCATGGTTTTGGGTTTCTTGAGGTGAAAGTTCAAGTGAAGTGGGTTGAGGATCTTCAAATGAAGGAGGATTTGGTGGAGGCTCATTAAGTGGTGGCTCTACAAAGTTTGAGGGTAGAGGTAAAGACGCATCAACTTCCATTTGATCGGGTGGTTGCCTTTGATGTCTTCTCATAATCCAAAAATGGACTATTGGGAGGAATAATAGAGTTTGCTTTTGGATCAAGTGTTGATTCAACACTTTGATTTTGTTGCTCAATCTTTTCAAGTGAATTAGTTGGTAATGGTGAAAGATGAGATGGCCAAGAAGGTAAATCTTCTACATTGTGAGAGTGTGGAGATGATTGGGAGGTGGCTCTAGGTATTAATGAAATAGGTTGAGTTGTGGAGGGTATGTTTGGTATAATAGAATTTGGTGATGAAATCTTAGTGAGAGCACTCTTCTTGGGAATTAGTTTGATTGGTTTCCTTGGTGTAGGAGAAATTCTAGCATAGGTGGACTTAACCGGAGATGATTCGGTTGAGGAAACTTCGTGTATAATTCTAGCAAGTTTCTTAGGTGGTTTTTGAGTGGATGAGTAAGCACTAGGAGCTTTTCTCATGATGAGATGACTAAGGAGAATGGTTGTAATTGCTGATAATTATGTTTGTGTTTGATGACTAAAGTGTTCATGCCAATGTGGGTTATAAAGGGAAGAACTTTGCAATTGCATTTAAGACTTAATCCACTAATGTTCTTGGAAATGTGATGATTGACATGCACAAGGTTGAGATTCAGAGTTTCACTGATCTAGGAACTCATTTAAGATGAGATGAAGTGTTTGAATTAGGAAGATGAGTTGAAATGATTGTTTTAGCTATGTTTGACATAAACTGTCACCCGGATCCCACGGTTCCTTCCTTGAAGGGATCCGGCTAGGCTAATCCTAGGGATCCGGCTCTCAGCAGTTATGACAGGTTTGTAATGAGGTTTCTGGGAGCTAAAGTTTATCTCATTTTGAATGTTTTAGTTCTCCTAAGGGTTTAGGATGAAGAGGTACTTGAATGATTAGAGGTAATAAGTGTTATAGCAAATGATTGCTTTTTATGGAAGAGGGATGGGACAAGAAGACTACCAATGGATGTCCAAGGATAACACTAAAAGTTATGAGGGTGTCAAGTCATAATAAATGATCCTAGTGATCAGGTTTTAGCTTGAGGTGATATTAAGAAAAATTCTTAAAAATTTCAAGAATTGAAAAACTAATTTTGGTCTAACCTTTGAGATATAAAAGACTAGAAACAATTTCCTAAAATTGTTTAGCTTGCTTTCTTAAAGTGTTTTGAGAGGTGAGAAATAGTTTGTGAGTAGTTGAAGCGGAAATATGGTGAGTTTTAGATGTGTTGATAAAAAACAGACTAAGATCTTAAGTAAGCCTTTAGTGAGTCTAAGCCTTTCTCATCCTTGAAGTGGACTTAGTTGGGTTCTAAAAACATATGCCAAGCTAATGTGATGTTGTCTAGAAAGCAGTTTTGATGTGCTGAATGCCGCATTGTTGATCTGATGTTACGGATCCCACGGTTCCTTCAAGGGAAGGATCCGGCTAGGCTAATCCTAGGGATCCGGCATCTGCAGATCAGAACAATCACAGAACCTACACAGAAAATGATGTGCAGATTTTGTATACTATTAAATCTATAAAACAAGCAAATAGGAACAAGCAAGTAATCATAAAACATCACTTACAAGGTAACAATATCCAAAATGCTAAAAACCAAAAAATTAAAGAGAAATCATTCAAACATAAAGTAAAAGAAGCTAAGCACATTCCTATTGTCTCTTTCGTCAATTCTTCCTTTTCCTTTTTGACGGCTTAGTGAGGTTGTAGGCGAGGTTTTGAATCATGCCTTTTATTTGTTTAAATTCCGCGGTCTCGTTTGGAATGGTTGGAAGTTGTTCGTGGATTCAAGGATTTCCAATTTGATGTTGGATACGGGGTCGATGTCTTCCTCATCTTCTTCTTCTTCTTCTCCGTCCGAGGAGTCCGAGAGAGCTTCAGGTTTCTCTCCATTGACCATGAACCGTTTAGAGGGTTGTTTGGTAAGAGGTACCATGACGTGATCGGAGAGGTAATGATCATCGTTGATAGGGGATGGTTGCAATGCACTAACATACTTACAAAGTCGTGTTAGGAGCATACCATATGGGAGTACCATGTTGGAAGCTTTGAATACCCCAGCCATTCTCCTTACCATGTAGTAGGAAAGATTAAATGGTCTTTGGTGGGTAAGACAATAGATCATTTGCACAAGACATGCGTTTGGATGATCTTTGTTTCCAACTAGGCTAATGATGTTTTCCCTAAGGATTTCTTCACATTTTGTAAACATGGGATGCATTTCGAAAAGTTCCATTTTAAAAGGATCACGGTGAATGAGCTTTTTGTTACGATCGTAACGGGATTGGTCGGTCCTAATTTTAAAGATAGTATCACGAATGGTTTCGGGATCGTCGAGAGGAGTGTTATAGAAAGGCTTGGGATCAAGTGCATGGTTTTGAGAGTTAATTTCCCAATCTTGAGAGTACATACAAATTCCCTCATAAGGAACGCGAAGAATTTGAGCAAAGGTGTTGAGAGGAAAAATAAAGTTTTGTTTGTTGATGATGAAGGCGATTGAGATGCTATTGTCGGTGTTTCTAATGATCCTAAAGCTTTTGTAAAATTCAAAAATGAAGACCGGACAAATTTTTTCATCTATGTCAAGGAGACAATCAAAATTGATTGTCGAGAAAACTTGACGAATGTCGGTATCTTCAAGGAAACATTCCTTGACTATACGACCTTCATGGATAAGTCGTTTTACAAGGCTTTTGAATATTTTACGGTCGGTTTTGGTCAATCCCCTTTTACGATAGTAGTGAGTAAGGTAATGGACGGTGTTATGGTGATCTTATTGAGTGGCTTTGGGCATGGTTGTTCCTAAAAATACAAAATTTTAATTAAGATAAATTAGTTGGAATGGGTTTATGGTTTTGATTTGTATTAACAATGTTGTGAACACAAAGTGATTTTGTTAACATCCCCTTTTTCATGATTAGTTTGAAAAACCTAATTGAGTTAATTGATTAGATATTAAGAAACCATAAACCCTAGGATGAGGATGATGAAAGTTACAACAAGTTAATGTAATTACTTACAATGGTGTTCTAGGAGGGGATACTTGAAAGTATGGAAGTCAATGAGGATGAATTTTGTAGCTTGGTCGTTTTTGTTTTTGTGTGAGTAGAGGGAAAAACAATCAGTGGTGAATTTTTTGAAAGCGTATAGCTGAGTTGTGTTCCACGATTCCCCCGGATCCTTTATGTTTGGGATCCGGCTAGTACAACTAGGGGATCCGGCTACTGTGGACAGAAAAGGGGTTGTTTGACATTATTTTTGTAGTAGACTTATAAATTAGCTTATTAAAAGATAGTTCGGAGGTATTAGATGAAGATTGTTTTTGGATGACGGCTTTTGATGAATTACATATCGAAGGTTCATATGTGATGACGACGTTAGTTTGACGAATCAAAAGGAGTATTATTCCCGATGATGAAAAAGACGGAAAAGTGACGAAAGAGACTTCTAATGATGTTAGAGATAAATAAGCAAAGAAAACTTATGAAAAATAAATTGAACTCATGTAACCTATCTAATGAAAAGTAAAACATACCTCTATGCTTCTTGATTTGGCATAATGCCAAAGATACTTCATAAGCTTTTAAAGTAATCCTTTGTACTTGATGTACGTGAGTTGTGATTACCTTTTAGATCCTTCCTTGAATGTTGACTTCATTATTCTTTGAATGAAGATTATGGAGAGATTCTAGCATGAAGATTTCTTAGGAACAAAAGTTGTTAGAGTCATCTATCAATGTCCAACAAAATGATTTTTAAGAAAAATATGACCCAAAAAAAATCCTTCTTTGTAGTTTTCAAACATACACGGATCGTATCAAGTCTTTAAAGTACAACATACTTTAAGAAACTTGGTAACGAAGCTCTGATACCAATTGTGGAAAACTAGAAGGGGGGGTTGAATAGTTTTACCAATTTAAAACTTCACTTTAAATATTTAGATCGACTTATGTCAATCTATTTGATTGTTTATGTTGGACGTTGATAGATAGATATATAAACGTATAATGAAAGATAAAGAGTAAGAAGCACATCACCACGACACAAGTATTTATAGTGGTTCGGCTACAAGGACACCTTCCTTGCCCTACTCCACTCCCCGAGTCACCTACTCGAGAGTTCGTAAACACTACACCAAATCCTTATGGCGGAGAAGCCTTCACAATTTCGCTTAACCTTTTTCCGGTACAAAGCTAAATACCGAGTTCTTTCACACCAAGGCGAACCACACCTAACACAACGTCGCCTACCCTTTATACGGTGCTAGGCTAACCACCGAGTTCTTTCACACCTTAGGAGAACTAATCCTTCACAACGTCGCCTACCCTTTATTAGGTACTAGGCTAAGCACCTAGTTCTTTCACACCTTAGGTGAACTACACCTTCACGACACAACACCTAATCTCAAAGAGATCTACTCCTTGTTACAACACCATCAAGGATATTACCATCCTTGTATATAAACAAATACATATATGTATAACGATGCACCTCATCGATTATACAACCTAGGCATTCTTCCCAAATGCTACTTGATTTGATTCTTTGGCATCCTTCACTAATGCCTTTGACACAACGCTTGGCACCCTTCACTAATGCCTTCGTCTTGACACCTTTAGCATCCTTCACTAATGCTTTGACACGGATGATGAGCATCTTTCACTAATGCTTTCATCTTGACACTTTCGGCATTCTTCACTAATGCCTTCAACCCAACATCTATGGAGAAAGGAAGAACTATCAACAAGATAACCTTAGTAGTCTTGATGATCACGAAGCATGGCAACTCACGGACTTTGAGCTTGCACGTCTTCAAGAGGTGGTGATCTTTCCTTTAAGAGGAACCTAGTAGATCACACAAAAACAAAAGACAAACTACATAGATCACTTAGATCTGAGGTTAGAGGGTTAGAATACTTTGGGGAAGTATATGTAAAAAGCACACGTAGAGAGGAAGAAATGGCTCTCTATTTATAGAGGAAATTCTCTTCTGTTTCCCCGGATCCCACGGATCCCTACCACAAGGGATCCGGCTAGCACAAAGCTAGGGATCCGTGGTCCGCTCCTCTTTGCCCATGGGTATTTTTGGTTATGGGTCATGGGTCATGGGTTATGGGTTGATCCATGGTTTTCTTTCTAGATACAATGTATCTTAAGGATACAATGAACTTATTTAAGTGGTATAAATAAAACCATGGGTTATGGGTCAAAACCATTTGCTAGTTTTTACTTATTTAGTATATACTTGTTTTTACCCATTTTAGTATATACTTGTTTTTACCCATTTTGGTATACTTAGTTTAAGTATATGTTTAACCCAATATGTAAACACTAGTTGTTGTACATATGTATCTAAGTCATAAAATCACTTATACTTGTTTTAGTGTTTTATGTGAAAGCGTAAGTGTGTTAGAAAACTATTAACTCAAACTATTTACGTACTCTATTTGTTTCGTTAAAATGATTTTATATTTGTTATCGACAAAACATTAGAAGATCGTAAAATATAAATAAACGTTTTCACGGCTTATTTGTATTAACATATTTGTATGGTTATTGTCTCATTGACATTAACCTAACCTTGTAACACTTTGGATACTATTGTTGGCTTAATCTAAGTCGACTATTGAGGTTTTGGTTTGAATTAAGTATTGTTGTGGATCTGCTGATATTTTCGTACATGGTATCAGAGCGTCAGGCTCATAATCACAGTTGATTCACCATCCTAGAGTTTCTTTGTAGAAACTTGGGGATATATCTCCGTCAACAATCAAAAGCTATTATGAGTTTCAAAAAGTGGTTTGGGGTTATTACTATTGGCGTAATCGCTGGTTATCTCTTATTCACAATTAGCCCTAGACTAAGTGAATCTAGGATAATTGTGATTTGTTCTTTCCGCTGCATATTACTCTGTAAGTCTACTCTCATCTTCAAACAACAGTACTTAAGTCTTTGTGGGTGCAAACGGGTAGACTAACATCTTGATCTGCCACCTCTGAGTGGTATGAATACCTGCTCTGATTCACCCCAGTCCACAGGCTTGGTTCTTGTTGTTTCTTAATTTCAAGTTCTTATTCTTACTGTCTCTTATCTGTTTATCTACTTTAGTTGTTATTTTTCTGTGTTATTTGTCTTTCTTATTGTTTTCATTATGGCAATTGGTGATGATAATACTGGTGGTGGTGGTTCTTCCACTGAAAAAAACTTATCCTTTGGTGATGCCTTATATTTACACCCTAACAACACTAATGGTACTCCTATTATTTCCATCAAACTCATTGGAACAGAAAATTATAAAATATGGAATATGTCCATGACCTTTGCCTTAAGGAATCATAATAAGTTAGGATTTATTGATGGTACTTGCTTAAGAGATGACTCAAATCCTACTCTTGCTAATCAATGGGATACTTGTAACTCTGTTGTTGTCACCTGGATTCTTAACTCTCTCAGTCCTGAATTATTTGTTGGTGCTATCTATGCTAAAACTGCTTATGAAATGTGGAATGATCTTAAAGATACTTATGATAAGGTTGATGGTTCAGCTATTTTTAATTTGCATAAAAATATAAACTCTCTTAGTCAAAGTGGGTCATCTCTTGCTGATTATTACAACAACCTTAACTCTTTGTGGAAACAATTTGATTGTATGATTAGCTTACCTCCCTGTACTTGTGAGGCTGCAAAACATTTTGTAAAACACAATCAGCTAATCAAATTAATGCAATTTCTTATGGGTCTTGATGACTCCTATGTTCCCATCAGAAGTAATATTTTAACCAGAGACCCTTTGCCTAATGTCAAAACTGCTTTTTCTGTTGTCTCTGGAGAAGAATCTCACAGAAATGTCTCATCTGGGAATAGCTCTGCTAAACCCAATGCTACTGCTTTTGCTGCAAAAACTTTTGATGGTGGAAAATTTTTTGATAACAAAAAAGGATTTAACAACAACAACAACAATTGGAATAAAGGCTCTGGTTTTAATGCTGGTAACAGCTCAAACAACAGAGGACCAAACATGAATCTCAAATGTACTAACTGCAAAAAACCTGGTCACACTATTGATAGATGTTATGATCTTGTTGGTTATCCTGCTGGATATATCAAAAGGAACTTTAATGCTAAACCTGTCAGCAGTAACAATGTTTCCACTGATGCTAATCATGTCACTGATAATAGAGCTAGCAACTCTCCTGTCTCTTTTTCTAATGAACAGCTCTCCAGACTTATGAGTCTTCTTAATGACAACAATGTGTCTTCTGCTAATGCCAACATGGCAGATAAAAATCTTTCAGGAACTTTCTTTAATGGTAGTGTCAAGTTTAACATAAACTTCAACAAATTTTTTAATAACAACACAAAAACTTTATCTGGAAACATCTGTCTTGGTTGGATTGTTGACTCTGGTGCAAATCAGCACATGATTGTATCTGCAAATATTTTAATCAATGTTGTTGACATTTCAAATCTTGGTCTAACTGTTGGACATCCCAATGGTACTCAGGCCTTAATTACTAAAATTGGTGATTTAAAGGTCAATAATGACCTAACTCTTTTTGATGTTCTGGTTGTTCCTGAGTACAATGTCAGTCTGTTGTCTGTTCATAAGATTGCTAGAGACAATAAGATGTTTGTTGGGTTTAATGAATCTAATTGCTATATACAGGATTTACATCAAAAAAGAATTATGGGGATTGGTAAACAATGCAATGGGTTATATATGTTTGATATTGATTCTACATGTAAGGTCACTTCTAATAACTGCATATCTGTTTGTTATGTTTCTATAAATCTCTGGCATCAAAGACTTGGTCATCCCTCTGACCAAGTCCTACATATACTTAAACCCACTCTTAAACTTGATAGTACATCTGAATCTGACCATCTTTGTGATACTTGCAATAAAGCTAAACAAACCAGGGAACCATTTCCTCTAAGTGAACATAAATCAACTAAAATTGGTCAACTTGTTCATCTAGATGTATGGGGACCATATAAAGTCACTAGCAGAGATGGTTACAAATACTTTTTAACCATTGTTGATGACTATTCTAGGGCTGTCTGGGTTTATATGCTTAAGGGAAAGGATGATGTTTATGTTTCCATTGTCAACTTTACTCATATGCTATCAAATCAATTTGAACACAATGTTAAGATATTCAGAAGTGATAATGGGACAGAATTTGTCAATAACAAACTTCAACACTTCTTTCATGAAAAAGGAATTTTACATCAAACCTCTTGTGTTTATACACCACAACAAAATGTTATTGCAGAAAGGAAACATAGGCATCTCCTTAATGTGGCTAGATCCCTTATGTTTCAGGGGGGAATTACCTCTATATCTTTGGCCTGAATGTGTTCTAACTGCTGCTTATGTCATAAACAGGTTACCCTCTTCAGTGTTGTCTGGCAAGTCTCCCTTCTCCCTTGTGTATGGGCATGACCCTTCACTCTCTCTCCTTAGAGTCTTTGGCTGCTTATGCTATGCCACCATTCTCAACATCTCTGATAAATTTAGTAGTAGGTCTGAAAAAAGTGTTTTTATTGGATATTCAAATGAGAAAAAAGGTTATAAACTTTTAAGTTTAGAAACAAAAAATATCTTTTACTCCAGAGATGTCAAATTTTATGAAACTGTTTTTCCCTTCAAAATGAAAAATACTTTGTCAAAACCTTTTGTTGAAACTTATGTGCCTAAAGATTTAAATCATAAAAATTTCTTTGACTCACAAATAAGTCCCAATGATGAAAGGAGAGTGACATCCTATGATGATGGCACAGTGTTGGGTCACCCTACTAGGGTTAATGAACATGTTGCAACTTCCATAGATGAAAATACACACCCTGAGGGCACTGTATCACATGAACCACATTATGCTGATACATCTTCTGATTCTAATCAGAATTCTGAACAAGAAGAAGGCTTGCCAGCCATTACTGCTAGAAGGTCAACCAGAGTTTCTAAATTTCCCAGTAATCTTAATGACTTTATTTTTGAAGGGAAAGTTAAATATGGTGTTGAAAAGGTTGTTAATTACTCCAACCTTAATAAAGATAATTACTGCTTTGCTTCTAGTCTAAATAAAAGTATTGAACCTACCTGTTATGAAGAAGCTATTCTTGACAGTAATTGGGTTGATGCTATGAACTCTGAAATTGAGGCCTTAAATGAAAATCATGCTTGGGATATAACTGATCTACCACCTAATAGAACTCCCATTGCTTACAAATGGATCTTTAAAATCAAATATAAAGCCAATGGTGAAGTAGATAGATACAAGGCTAGACTAGTTGCTAAAGGTTATAACCAAAGGGAAGGAATAGACTATGATGAAACCTTTTCTCCTGTTGTGAAAATGTCTACTGTCAGATGTCTTATTGCCTTAGCTGTGAAAAACAAATGGCATCTTTTCCAACTTGATGTTAACAATGCTTTTTTGTATGGAGACCTTGATGAGGATGTCTATATGACCATCCCTAAGGGGTTCTGTAATGAGAACAATAAGAATCAAGTCTGTAAACTTGTCAAGTCTCTGTATGGCCTTAAACAAGCTCCCAGGAAATGGAATGAAAAACTTGTTAGTGTATTAAAAGAAAATAACTTTGTTCAATCTGTCAATGATCATTCTTTGTTCACCAAAACAGAGAATAACAAGTTTATTACTTTGCTTGTCTATGTGGATGACATTGTCCTTACTGGAAACTACATTGATGAGATAAACCTATTCAAAGAATTTCTAAAATCTAAATTTCATATAAAAGACTTGGGAAACTTAAAATATTTTCTTGGCATTGAGGTTTTAAAAACTGGTAATGACATATGTCTCACCCAAAGAAAATATTGCCTTGAACTTCTCAAAGAGTTTGGACTTCTTGGGTGCAAACCTGTGTCCACTCCCATGGAACCCAACTCTGTTCTTCCATACATACCCACTACTGATGATCCCTTTCTTGTTAAAAGTACTGGTTATTAGAAGTTACTTGGGAAACTTATTTATCTCACCCATACCAGACCTGACATCTCATACTCAGTTCATTGTCTGGCACAATATATGCATTCTCCTTTGAAATCTCATCTAGAATGTGCCCTCAATGTTCTGAGATATCTGAAAGGAGCTCCAGGAAAAGGTCTAAGGTATAATTTCAGTAACTCTGAAAATCATCTTGAAGGGTATAGTGATGCAGACTGGGCTAAATGCAAGAAAACCAGGAAATCTGTCACAGGTTATTGTGTTTTCTTTAATGATTGTTTGATCTCATGGAAAAGTAAAAAACAAAACACCCTTTCAAAATCTTCCACAGAAGCAGAGTATAGATCAATGTCTACTGCTGCCTGTGAAATTATTTGGATTCAAAAAATCTTAAAAGATCTAAAAGTTTATATCAATCTCCCTGTTAATCTCTTTTGTGATAACAAATCGGCTTTGCAACTTGCTGTCAATCCTGTTTTCCATGAAAGATCAAAACACTTTGAAATTGATGTTCACTTCATCAGGGAAAAAATTGCAGACATCCTTACAAAAAACCTTCTTGTTTATCAGCATAAATTCTTGTGTGAAAAATTGATATTGTTTGATATGTTTGCCCAACAGATTAAGGGGGAATGTTAGAAATTGTGGTCATAATCTGTGGCAAACATGTCATTCTATCAATTGCCAATGGTTTTCAAGTTATGTTTATTGCAGGCTTATTATAGGGGTTATTCTTGGTCAAAGCATAAATGGTTTAAGTGTTCATTTCTGCTGATGATTACCCATTTCTGTTGATGCTTATTTATGACCGTTGAGGGGGTCATTGTGTATCTTTTTCTTCTATTTAATCCTTCCCCTAATCTAGGGTTACAACACAACAGTGTGTGCAGTCATTGTCTTATACTCTCTCTCTTCTGATCATAGTACTGATCTTGTTTCTTCTTTGTATTTGTCTGGTTATTGTCTCATTTGACATTAACCTAACCTTGTAACACTTTGGATACTATTGTTGGCTTAATCTAAGCCGACTATTGAGGTTTTGGTTTAAATAAAGTATTGTTGTGGATCTGCTGATACTTTCGTACAATATGCTTTGTGGTGAGTCTTGCCTCCTTAATCTGGAATGTTTGATCACCATGTCCTATATATCTATCAGGCAGCGCCATAGCTCTTCCCTGCAATAAATTAAATGGTTCACCAAAAATGAATGTGTTAGTTTATCTCTGTTTTCAAAATATATGATAAAAAAGCCAAACTCAAGATGCAAAACATGTGCTGGCAGAAAGTAAAAAGTCCCTTTCAACATATACCTACAGGTTTCCGTCAAGTAACCTGTTCATGGCCAAGAAATGGGAAACATAATACCATTTCTTCTAGGGTACCTAAAGAAGCTAGGGCGGTCATCGATGGCTGCAGCACTGGCAACTATGTGCATGAGCTCAGAGTCACAAGAAGGAGCCATTACCCCCCATGGTTTGTAAACAAACACTGATTACATCCTTTATATCGTTTTAATAGCAGGAGGTTTATTTACATGATTCATGACCAGCGAGAATGCAAAAAGCGTTGTGGCGTCAAGCTTCAAATAGAACTACAAGTTATTAGTGTGATTGTTTACTGCAATTTTATTCTGTTGAGCATTCATTGTACTTGCAATCATTAAGTTTCTGCGATTCACACACTTATATACAACTACCAAGACCTAATTAAGTACAAATTTGAAGTCATTAACTTAATGATTGCAAGTACATTGAATCAGAAGTAACCGAATTCCATGTAACAAAATTTATTTGTGATTTGAGAAGAATGAGACATCAAAGTGTATCAAGTGAAAATCGATTTCTCTTGAACAAAGTTGCTACTAATAGTAAAAAATAGACAAACAACGCAGAAAAATGAAGATGATGGATGATAAACTGAATTTGTTTTATAGAGAGCTTAAAACTGCGCTTGCAGAAGTATTTGCTGCTCATACATCAAACACACAGGCTGTGATGTAACTCTGTTATGCTTAATTCCATCAGTAATTCATGTTCTTAACCTTATATCATATGTTTTCTCAGCTCTCTTCTGGTTTACGTGAAGATTGGATATGACCACTTCACTATTACATTTTACCGCTCATCACTAATCAAATAATCTTCACATTTTTATAGAAAGCTTGTCTTAATTTTATAACCATGTTGTCTGCTGTCTTAGTCAAGATTCACAATCACCATAAGTCCTATCTTGGGTTAAGGGCCCTAACATTTCTGCTTTAACCTGTACTGTCTGTTGTCTCAATTGAAAACCCAAAGTTGTCTATGGTTTAAATAACTTAACACTTAAAGAGGACCAGGCCTGGATATCCTAAATGTGGTATGGCGCATTAAAGTTATCTTTTGGTTAGTATTCTGAATATCAAAATATAAAGTTCCATAGTATGCTATAAAGAAAATGGGTATGATTACTCAGAACTATTTTTCAAGTAGTCAAGTTTGAATCTCATTACATAAACACTAGTTTGTTATGACTAAATATGTGGTTGCTCAACAGCCAATATGAACTATATTAATATAACATAACACTACTGTATACCGTAAGAAACTAGAAATTGTCTCCTAATTCTAACTATAATGTGTCTTAACAAAGGTAAGCACTCAGTTTTAGTATTATTCCAGAATAGCAAATCTAAATTCTTAAACTCGAGTAATTCAGAGTAAGGTTGTCAATACTTTGGACGCAATATGGGTAGAGGTCACTTTGATCCATGTATATGGTATACTCTGAAGTCTATCAGTTTAGAGTAATCCTAGAATCCTTTTTTCACCAACTAGTGGAGGTGGCAAAACATGTAAGTCCAAAAAACGGATCAAATAGAATCAGATAAAACAGGTATAGGTCAACACAGGCACGGGTCAAAATGGGCAACTCTATTTTTTTAATTTATATTTTATCACATTTAATGCAAGCAAAAAATCATAATCAGTTTCTCCAAACACATTCATTTGCACAACCAAATACTATTCACCTTCCCATAACATACAAGTACTTTAAAAGGTATGTGGATCTGCATTTTTAAAGTGTTCTGAAGTTACATTTTGACTGTTTTCTTACACGGACAACAACATGTTGGGTTGTGAATTTAAGAGACAAAGATTAAAAAGGACTAAAAGTGATACGGTGTGATAAAGACAGTAATTACGCAAATCACACCAACAACGTTATTAATACAAAAGGACCCACTGACTTTTGAAAACAACAATGTGCAAAAAACATAAAAAAGATCGTCTCAACATAAAAGAGATCGTCTCATAATGGAAAGAAAGATACTATCCAATGTCCATATATCACAAACACCATTTCTAAAAATTTTGAGGTAATGTAATTTCCTGAAGTAATAACTAAGCTTATGATTGTAATAAAACTCTAACTTACAGTGACCACATATTTATCTGTTATGGATCATAAATTAACCATAACATATACAATATGTAGGTTCATTTAAGTTTCTAGAATTATCTGTGCTTAATATAAAATTTATTTGGAGGAAGATTTGGAAGGATGAGTACCTTGAAAAAGCAATGAAAAATCGATCAGAAGACTTTACAGTTTTCCAGCTGCACAGATTCAGTCACATAGTTTTCCAAACATGGCACAAGGTCTTTAGTGGCTAGGTTTACAAGGAGGGAGGGTACACAGCAAAAACATGCTATTTCAAGATAAGATACAAAAACATGTTAAGGTGCAACATGTAATAACAGAGGCAATTAAGGCAAGATGCTGAAAGCAATGGCCCCAGATAGTATTCCACTACACTTAAAGCACTAAAGCAGATACGAACCAACTTTGTTGCAACCTCGACCTTGGCTCCATCCGACTTGAAGGTGGAAGGAGCAACCTAACCCATCAAGATCATATCCTCTGCTACCTTGGGTTTGCGAAGGAAATTCGCAATACTTACTTAAAATCACATTCCCAGACTCATCCGTTAGCTTTGCTTTAATTATGAGGGAGCCGCCCTTGTTTGGTACAGCGATCACAGATTTCCTTAGTGGAATTTTAGCACCGCTTAAAACAGAATCAGGATCGTCTTGATAGAGTAATGCCATGTAAGAATTTTTCAGAAATTCATCATCACACTGATAATCAAAGTTGCCGCCATAGTAAGCATATATCACTCCATAAACCTTTAGATTATCAGCAAGCGATGTACAAGTTAACTCAAGAACAGCATCGACTGCATCCTTTAACAAAATGTAGTGCATCAAGATATGTCCATCTACACCCGTAGCCATAAGAGCACCACATGTACTATCTGAATCCTTTTCCCAAAATTTTGAGAAATCAATGTCAGACTGGTGATCACAAAGTTGATATAAAGCATCCTTGTTCTCTGTAGTAACAAAGAGTCTTATGCAAATCTCCATGGATGAAGAGAATGCAATAGAATGGCGTGAGCTAGTATTACCGAAGTATAAAGAGTAATAGTTATTGATGTCTATGGAATCAAACCATTCACAGTTAAATAATGAAACATGACAACAATCAGGCTCATATGATTGTACCCACTGATCTGATAGTAACCCAAATGTATCTTCAACTGAAATATTCCCAAGCAGCTTACCCTTTTTAAACTCGGAATCTGTTGTAATATTGAGTAAAATCGAAAACGGCTCAAAACGAGGATTTTTAGGTGGATCCCTGATGAATACAAACCAAAAACCACAAATTAAAAAAAAACAAAATTACACGTGTAGTAATCTGCTGGTTTTCAGTTGTATAGCACTAAGTTATGGGAAGTCCTTGTCATGTATAGAGTAGACATTAAGCATAAAATACAGTTGTTATTTGTTAACATGGCACAAGACAGGTTATAAATGCTGATTATGAGGAGTAAAAATAATCTCTAAGGAGTATCTTTACATAACAATCTCTATTCCCTCACATTATCTCAATAGAGCTTATTATTTATGTAATTGATAGCAAGTGACGGTGCCAATAATAGATGAAAAATATAGTAATTAATCATCCTACATTAACCTCACCCTTCGCAACAACAAATTTTTGTTCATTTAATTCTATTGTATGTCAGTAGGGATTGCCGTTCAACATCTAGTTGCTCATGTACACACGCAAAATGGTCATCACTGATTAAGCGTCTCTAGCTAATAGCTAGACCCCCATGAGAACAACTCCCTATATCTATATGTGTACTCCCCTATGCAACTTGCTTTTGGCCAAGAGCCAACCATATCCCACCTAAAACTCTTTAGGTGTGCAGTATATGGTTGTATTGCACCACCACAACAGACAAAAATGGGTCCTCAAAGAAGGTTGGGGATATATGTTGACATGAACGATTTCTATCATAAGATATCTTGAACCGTTAACGGGTGATGACTTCACAACACGTTTTGCTGATTGCCATTTTAATGAGGTTGTTTTCCCTCCACTCGAGGGAAAAAAGAAAAACCATGAGAAAGATGTCTCATGGAGTGAACCTTCATTGTTTTATCTTGATTCTCACACAAAACAATATGAGACTAAGGTTCAGATGACCCAAGTGGGACTAACAGTGAAGCAAAAGACCCAAGTTCGATCCTGGCCCTTTTTAATTTATTTAAAAAAATAAGGACTAACGGTGCAAAAAATATTAACGGAGGACTAACAGCGCAAAACACTTAAGGGACTGAACTAACGCCCATCCAAAATAGGGACTAAATGAGTGCAAGGTTTCAAAAATAGGTATGTGTGGTGTAATAAAAACGACTTAGGGACTAAAGTTGTCATTTGGGGTATACCACAAGGACCAAACGTGTAATTTTTTCTAGTTTATATGGTGGTTAAGAACGTATGAAGAAAAATGGTGATAGAAGTGATTTTAGGATTTGTACAAATGTGTTGTTTGTATTTTTGTACATGTATTTAACAGTCAAACTAACAGAACTTTTGGTCAAAAGACCAACCCCGTAAAGGGTCAAAACCATGAGGAGACGATTCGTGAAAAAAAAAAGTTTAGGGACCAATTTCGTTATACCCCGACAAACCATAAGGAGCATTTAAGTAAGGGTTAATATACAAAGATAGTTTAGCAAACAACCCTGTATTTTACTTGTATTGCATGAAATGAATTAAACTTAACATAAAAAGTACCGATTATTTTTTATATCAAAATCAGTAGTTACCTTGCAATAGGACTAGGCAAACGAGTAATGACATTATCCTCAAAAGTGCCAGCACCAACAACCCTCTTTTGCTTTTTGTTATCAGACTCCACGTCAGCCACGAGAGCATTTACATCCATTGGTCGTTTGGAAGATGACTCTGCTAACAGTGATTCGGCAATTGATCCCTCCAAGGATGAGGATTCCTACACATAAAAACAGAAGTTTAAAACTTGTTAGAAAATGTGGAACTGTGACCAACTTGTGTTTTTTTATACTACTTTACTTTGGTCAATTAAACTTGTTCTAGTTTTTGAGAAATTCCTTTATAATTTACTTATTCATAGTGAATTATTTGTACTAAGCTTTAATGTTATCTTAATACACCCAAACCAGTTTAAATTCAAGAAGTCAAACCCAAAACATAAACAAATCTCAAATAGTGCCTTTCAAAGAGAAGAGTAAAATAATTCATGGTTTAAAAACAAAAGATAGTCCCGCATAACAGAATCCCAAATAATAAAACCGACCTTAAAAAAAATAAAAGATAAAAAATTACTAGATAATGCATACCGAATTGATTCCCAATAGATGAAAGCATTGTTTCATTACGACTGCAATGGCCTCATACAGCAATAATCTGGTTGTTGGCTCCGCAGCAGTCCCAACCTGCCAAAATTTATGCTTAATCCCAATAAAAATAACATCCCTCTAAAAATCAAATTAAATTTTTTAAAAATTTACTTGGTTTAAGAGAGCGGAAATTAAATTGAATATTATATGAGAAAAAAGTAAACATATCAATGATCTATTTTATGCTTAGCAGACCCACTACCCTAACAAAACTTCCAGCAGTACGCTAAATTGGGACAAAAATCATTACATTTGGCCTTTTAATTATCAAATAAACTTTTAGAAAATTAACTTTGGTTTAAGAGAAGCGGAAATTAAATTCAATATTGTATGAGAAAATTCAGATGTAAGTAAATATACCTCGGACACACAGGAACCGTAGAAAGTGCGGTAACGGTCAAATTTCTCTATTAAATCGTTAAGATATTCACACAGAAGATGAGGCAAGATGGATAAACAAGACTCTTTCAGAACCTGAAAAAGAAAGTCAGATTATTGATACAATAATAGAATATACAGTATCGTATCTATAAATTTATAAAAATCAAACTGTTCAATCCGTTATTTTCTTCTACATTTGTGAAATGTCTTCATTTTAGGCAAGTAAACTAGTATCAAATATTCAATCAATGTTTCTGCCGAGTTAAAAACCGAAATAGACTATTTAATTCGTATAAAGTCTAATTATTCGTTTCATTATTCTCAAATTTTCCTTATAGTCTGGTACGCTAAATAAAATCATGTATCCAATTCCAAAACTAAGCTTTATAACTTCAACTAGAATTTTGCATGTTCAAAAGTGTACTAGAAGTTCATTAAGATACCTCAGTGAACTTAAGTAAATGCAATCCCAACATGCGTTCAACACCTTCCTCCAATACTTCACCCATCCCCAATGTTAACTCTGTAGCCTGTTGCAACCAATTAGGGCCGAAATGAAAAAGTTGTAACAACACTGAAATACAATATCCGTTAACTTAATATTCAAGAATAGGAAAGCAATAATATGGGGCCGAGATAAAAAAAGTTGCAACAACATTGAAATGAAAAAAAAATTACCTTCTTTAACTCAAAGATGTCTTCACAAAATTTCGTGGTATATGAATAAATCTGATCTTGCGTTTCTAGTAAATGTTTAAGAGTACTTCCCTATTTATCAATGAATTTGAGCATATAAAAAACAAGATGAGTGTAAAAATTTCAAATCAATTAGAGATACAGCAGACAATAGCATAACTTTATTAGAATGTATACCATCTCATTAGAATTAAATGTACAATCAGCCAATCGATGGCTTTTCAAGAACATATACCTGTTTAAAACACAAAAGTCAAAGCATTACATATGAACAAGTACGAAACTTGACCTAAAAGCAAGGTATCTCGTTTTTTGAAACAAAGGAAATAGCCGGTGTAGACATAGTTAAATTCAGTATAAAAAATTCTGGAAATAAAATTTTGATTACAGGGGAATCTACATTTACCACTCTACTCGTCTTATTAATACCAATAGCATAAGTACATTGATGATAAAAGTTATGATAAAAGCAGGAGATTCTTACGTAAGAGCATTAGCTACTAATGTTGTAGGCGATTCAACAGATTCCTCTTGCAGTTGCTTGACGAAATTGATTATCTGTTCTACTTCATTGCTACAAGTTCGGTATCCTGCATAACTCACGCCAGGGGATTTGTACCTATCCATTGGGAGCCACTCTGCATGTCTAGCAGCCTGGAAAAAAATCACTATTCAGTTTCTCCATCTTTTTTTTTTTAACGTATTATCAGTTATGCACTTACAGTAAAGCACATTTCAAGATACTCTTGCTGTTGTGCATGAGTCACGTATATGATCCAATTTGCATTTTCCTTATTAAGTCCATACCTACATATATGCAGACAGAAGATATGTATCATTGGTGAAACAATAAACAAATTTTACAATGAAGAGACATTCAAGAAGATATCTGAACTATAACTAGAACTACTGATAAAATAGTTAATAGGCCAAATATGGAAACGGTTTAGAGGTTGGGTTACAATCTATTACTAGCCAATTGATATATATAATATATGTTATTGATAAACTCAGCAAGTTGTACCACAAATTGCTGAGATCTTTAGAAGCATTGCCGAAACCTCCATCTTTCTTCCCACGAAAAAGAGGTTTCCTTTCTCCTTCAGGTCCAACAGATATCATCACACTTCCATCTCTTTCTTCAACCGAAAAGCATTCCTTCACTATTCCTTGAGCTTTATACTTGTCATCCTCTTCCTGAAATAAATGGAATTATTAAACTCATAAACTACAAAATATGATATTTTTATATCAAAGAGGCGAAAAATGTAACTTCATAATATGCAACCATATACTTTTAGGCTCTCAAGAATCCTGTAATTTACTAGGCGCGTTTTAGATATTTGACTAGTTCTAAACAACTTAAGTAAAATATGTGCTAAATTTAATTTGCATATAAGAGACTGTTATTAACTTAATAGCCTTTAGCAAAATGTATATGGATGTAGCAACTATATAAATTATTAGATGTCTATATAAGTCCTTGCTCTTTTCTTGTATCAGGATCTCAAGTTGCAGCTGTGAATAGAAACTCTGCGGGTTTTATTCATCCTCTCGGGCCCCATCTTTATCATCCGCAACCACTACCGGTACCATCTATGCCGCCAGTACAAGCTCAAAACATGGATGTTTATTCACAAATAGCATCAGCGTCACATAAGCATTCTACAAGCGCCATTACTGCAAATTCTTTTCAAAATTGGGTCATTCTAGGACCTAGGTTTGTGGGTCCTTCGGCACCTACTGGCCTAAGATTATATGAGCTTCATCGACGGGAAATGATGAGTGAGTCAACTTCAAGGCATCATAGTTCTCCTCATCTGAGACCTATTCCTGTAGATGTGGTATGATCTTCTCTCTCAGCTCTATCTCTCACTCTACACACACACGCGCGCATGGTTAAGAACAATTTTTTTTTTTTTTTTTTATCTTGTTTTAAAATGTAAGTGCTTAAGATTAAATGAGAAGGCTTTTTTGGAGAGAAGGGCGATAATACATTGATTCACTAAATTCATAACTTTGGTTCATATTTTTTATATGTGAAGATCCTTTCTGTTTGACCCTGATCCCACATATACATAAAATTGTAACTCTGGTTTACAAATTTGCAAATCTGCTCAAAATGTATAATTGTAAATTCAAAGTTACAAGTTTGTAAATGAGTATCTTTCTTCTCTTCTCACATATTTAGCTTCTTAGTGGATCTTAAGTTTTTATAAATAATCATAACACACAAACACAGACAGTTCTTGCAAAGTGCGTATATTAAAAGAGTTACAGGCCTTTCGATCACTACACATTTGCACATATTCCCGAATTTAGGCAAAACATAAG
The DNA here is from genome assembly GCA_019973895.1 of Chrysanthemum seticuspe. Lineage (NCBI taxonomy): Eukaryota > Viridiplantae > Streptophyta > Magnoliopsida > Asterales > Asteraceae > Chrysanthemum > Chrysanthemum seticuspe. The sequence goes on from BPTQ01000005.1 coordinate 50,735,586, forward strand.
CAAAAAGAGTTTCTGTTTGCATGTACGTGTTTCACTTGTTCTGTCAAATGATACTGGTCTTTTTGGCATATAAATTTATATATTAGTTTCCAATGAAAAGCTAAGTCTAATGGCTCAAAAGGCCAGTCATTTTTTACTATTTTGGTTAATCAAGTGTAGTTACCTTCGCATTTCACATGCCTGAGATATGTAAGAAGTTGCAATCTTTAATGTATCTGATTACCATGAACTAGGGACGCTTAATCATCACAACAATATGCAGTTGGATAAGACCATATGTGTTATACGACAAGTTGTAGAAGAACCACTTTAGAAATAAAAGAGCTAAATTTGGTAATATACAGTCATTACTCAGGTTTCATGTTTTTCTTTCACTTGCATATGTCTACACATATTTAGGTTTCCATAATCACGTCAATTACGTTATTTTCTACTATTTATCATCCATATTTACGACCCTAGCTAGTTGCCATGGATCACTCTCTTCATCTCTAGAAGTTTATATAATATAGATAAATACCTATAAATATAACACGATTCAATAAAACAAACATTCAAAAAGCTAGATCAACCGCATATACCTGAGATGATTCCTGAAAGACGATCACATCAACTTTAAAATACTCGAACATACGAGCTAGCGTGTTCAGAATATAAGCCCTTCGAGACACAGCCACACGCGTTTGCTCGGGTACTTCCCATGACGGAAAGCTTATCATTACCCTTGCCACATAGAGTTTGGGTGCCCATGTGTCTATACCATCTCTTACCATCTTATGAATGCTCTGCAAATAAAAAAGTGTACACAAGTACTCAAGTAGAATATAGGTGATTGTTGTAATGTATGTTTTACAATATTTAGGAAAAAGAAAAGAAAAAAGAAGAAAAAAATACCTGGGCGATCCATTTCCCAGATAACCTAAAAGTCACAATACCAACATCATGTATGGACACTTCTTTTATCATGTCATTCCGCTTATCAAGATGTTTCTTGATTTCCTATAAAGCATACCACACCAAAACATAAAATTAGTAAAAAAAAAAAATTCAAAAACCATGACTGACAAAAAAAACAAATTATTACCTCTCCAACATCTGTTGGTTTTTTAATATCCGGATGTTTTTGTTCTGATTCTTCTCTTAACTGAGGCCATATGCTCAGAACATTCTCGCTGTAAACTTCTCATAATTCAGACGCAAAAACAAAATGTACCAAAGTAAGTAAAAGCGCAGAAACAATATATATACCATTGGTAATCACCATACTCGTCTTTGGAAGAGAAAAACATAGGCCGTTCTTCTTTTAATTCAGAGAAACTGAGTTTAAGTGCGCCTTCGATTAGCGTATCTAATTCTTCTTGAAGGCTCCATCTAATATCTTCCTGTATCATAGAACTACTGCCATCATCAACTTCCATTTGCATTGTTGACGTAGAATGTTGTGCAGAATATCTCTGTCGCAGTAACAGAAATGTAAGAAGTTTAATTAATTTTACCAACTCCTATTCCTATGAATTTACAAGCATAAGATAGATAGTTCAAAATAAAAAGCAGATAATCAAATTAAAATAATTAATTTCCATCAATACATATTTGATAGTTAGTTTAATACCTGGAATTGAATTGAGAAAAATATAGATTTGGGGCGCTTTAATCTCTGTTACCTATATAGAATCATATATCATCAATCAATACTTAACAATAATGTAATGGGCTTAAGAGAAGGTTTATTACCGATAGATTGATTGATGGTGTAAATGTGAACGAATTTTTTTTAATAAGTTTTAGGAGGATTTATTGATTGATGCTGTGGATTTGGGGGCGTTTGGTTTGCTGATGAATTTTTTCGGCAGAATTCTAACTTGGATCGTAATTTGAAGAATTGATGAAAAGTGCATGGAATTCAAGTAAGTTTAGGAGGATTTAGCATTCCAAATTCAGTCCTTATTTTTTACACACAATGGTACGTTTCGTCCTTGGCACAAAGTAGCCTTGTTTGTTTTTTTAAAAAAGCTCTTCTTTACCTCTTATGTCTACAGGCGGGCAGACATAATGCTTGAAGAGCGTTTGTTTTTTTGCAGACATAAGAGGCAATAATCTCTTCTTCCCTCTTCTCCACTGCAGACATAACTTTACCTCTTTTTTCCACTTCTTTAATAAAACCCTACTACCACTCAGCCGCCACCTCCCACCTCCCACCATCTCAGCCGCCACCTCCCACCATCCACCGTCTCAGCCGCCACCTCCTACCACTCAGCCGCCACCTCTCACCACTCAGCCGCCGCCGGTATCCCTTCTCCGCCGCCGCAAAAGGGTAAGGTTATAGTTAAAATATATGTTTCATAAGTTTAATGTTGATTGTTTAATGTTTTTGTGTTTTGGGTTTGCTTTATTTGTTGGTTTTTTTTGTTTGATACTGCTATGTGAAAATATATCTTTCATAAGTTTCTTTTGATGTTAAATAGTACTAATTTGTCTACAACTTTATTGATGTTCAGCTTCTTAGGCTTAAGTTGTTTAAATGAGCTTATTAGCTTTTTCATAGGCATGGGTTCACGCATCTGGTTTTAGGCTTTAGTGTGATATTTCCTGTTGTGGTTGTTCAAAGAGATAATGTTAATTGTATAGATGATTCCTGCTAGATAGGGTTGAATCGTTGATGCGTATGCTTATGTGGAATTATAGAATACATGGGTGGGTTGATTATCTTTAGGGTCTGTAAAATGGGTGGTTTGAGTAACGGGTCAAAACTTCACAATGGTAATTGCTTGGCACGCGTAGGATTTGGTTGTGCCTTAATACCGTCACATGTATAGTAACTTTACAGAGACCAATGGTATGTTAAAAGAAATGATCTTTCCAAATATAAGCCATTGGTAGTCTTTCAAATTTACAACAAATAGAGTTGTAAAAAAGTAAAAAACCACTAACATGAGTTGTATAAGCAAGGGCACTGTGAAAGGTTCGAACTCTCAAACTTGAGACAAAAATGCATCTTCTAACATGACCATGTACATAATCGTTATTGATCTATATAGTATTACATGTACTGTTTATATACAACCATGATTCTTTTCATATACTTTATTATACTTTATTTTGATGAATGAGTATTTGGTTGAATTGTAAGATGTGTGACGTCCATAATCCGTGATCAAATTTGGAAGGCGTAGTGATTAGTTTTAAACCGGGCTCAAACTTCTGATCGACCTAGTGATTAAAATTAATAAAACTGTTATAAAAATGCTTTTTCTATGGTAAGAAAGATTAGTTTTTGGACCATATCCAACTAGAACAACAGCATTTCGTGAAGCAAGGTATCTACATATCTGATCTGTTCTCGATCATTTTCATTTTCACTTTATTTGGTCAAATTAGAATATCAAAACATTACAAAAAAAAAGGGTTAATGAGAAAGTTAAACCTGTTTAAAGCAAATAAGGAAATAAGGAATATATTTTGCGGTACTAAATGATGGTAAATTTGTTGGGGTTATGTATTCTGAACTCTTAGTTGTTAGTGATTTGGGTATAGTGTTTGAATGATGAGCGTAAGAGCGTTTGTAAAATACTAGGTTGTTCAAATGAGTAATTGAGAATTTGCATTACCAATAATAAGTCAGATATTCACTTCACTCACATAGTTGATATTGTTACGTGTTTGGAAGATTAATTGAACCTATCGTTAGAGATGTGGTTAGCTTATTATGCTCACATATGTTCCATTTAGGCCCTGCATTTTTTGTGATTTTGTATAAGTATCTAGATTAGCTTTATATGTTTTGATTATATTTGATGTTTAGCTACGGTCAAGCTGTCTATTGTTTTTGGTTCTATTGGTTATGACCACTTATGTACTGCTGGTCAATGGAGCTGGTGGTGATAAACTATTTCTATAAATATAGATTTTAGCCTTATAAGCTGGTCTAAATGATATTTGTTATTAAGCTATGCTCAAATTGTCTATATTGTTTTTGGCTCCACTGCTTCACGTTGGATTGACCAGCTGATGAAAAAACCAATTAGTTTACTGGTTGAGTAAATAAGCACTAAAGAATGAGCAATCCCAGAAATTTATTAGCTTATTGCATTGCAAACTGCTAATCTAAAATAGACTATTAAGCTCATAAGCTGAGCTGATAAACACAGATGTGGCGGATCAATACAACGGTCTGTCGTGTGTAAGTCCTGTTGTGTGTCAGTTCTATTGTGTCTTGTGTTGCCTCCATCAAATTTAGTTAAACCGGCTGTACTTAATAAATCTAATCTGTTTCCTCCTAAAGTTATATTGTTACATCATAGTAGAACTAAGGAAACTAGATAAAAGCTAACACATAGTTACATAATATATCTTTTCCTCCTAAAGTTATATTAGGTCCACTTTTAACCAGTTTTGAAAACTTTCATAAAAGATTATTTGTCATTTGTACACTTTACTCTCCTTTTTCATTTGACTTTTATATTTGAACTAAATAATGATTTCCTTATGTATATTTGTTATAGCTATAATGGAAGGTCCTATGGAAGGTCCTAAGCAACGTAAAAATTGGTCAAATGAAATGATCAAAGTCTTACTAGACACTTGCATTGAAGAGATGACAACGACGGGTAAAAATGGCCTTAGCTTGCATAAGTCGTCTTGGGCTAGGTTAGGCCGGGTGCTGAAAGACAAGTTTGGCGTCGAATTCACACAAAAAGATCTAAAAAATGGATTTGATAATTTAAGAGCGAAATATAATGGATGGATTTATTTGAAGAACAAAACAGGGAACATCTATAACCCGGATACAAAGATGTTTACTTTAACACCAGAAGAATGGGAAGACTTTAAGAAGGTGTGTGGTACTAAAACATTTAACACTGATGTCATTTTTTTCTACAAAAATAACTTATCTAGAAATTATTTGAAATTTGGGTACAGATTCATAAAAGGGCCGGTTCTTTGCAATCAAATCCATTACCTTACGTGGAACAATGTCAAATTGTGTTTCAAAGTATTACTCCTAGTGGTGATGGTCAATGGACCAATTCAGAAGGGTTTGGGGCATCGGCGCCCGCGACATCGGCATCTGGGGCATCGACATCTGGGGCATCGGCATCTGGGGCATCAGCTGTTAGGGCACGTGTTAGGGCACTTAATATTGATGAAGACCCTTTGGTTGATGTGGATATTGATGATGAAGACGATGGGAACTCTCGTACGCAAAGGCTACATGATGAAGCCAGGCCTAAGAAAAAGGCGAAGACTTCTCGTGTTACTTTCGATGACTTGGCTGCTGATATGCAGGTTGCCCTGAGACATATGGTTAAAACCAAGGATGGGCCAACATCAGCCGAATGTTATGAAAAATTGAAGCTAGTTGGATTAGAATCAATGGATCCATTATTTCTAGCGGCATTCAATATCTTTGGTCAGTCAAAAGATATGAGAGATGCATGGATGGCTTTGCCATCAGATCCAGATGTCTTAAAGGGATGGATTCAAATGACGGGTAGAACATTTGGAATTTTCAAGTAGAGAGATCGTAAAGGGGTTCTAACGTGGTTTAGTTGTTTTCGTACGTTGTGTTTTTAACATTCATTTGGTTTATGTATTCAGTATTTTGAACTTTATGTGGTTTATGTATTCGGTATTTTGAACTTTATGTGGTTTATGTATTCGGTATTTTTAACATTATATGTGTTTAGTAGTTTAAATTAAAGCAATTTTTTTTATGTATATGATGTTTTGAATCATGAGTTTATTTTTTTATATGTTATATTTGAACAGGTGTTATCATGGATTATAATCAAAAACTCGTACTCATTATTGCTATGTATACATATCTTCGGTACTTTCGCTCAAGGAAAGGAAAAAGAAAGAGAGATACTACTTCAGCAATGTCGGGTCATCAGTTTACATTAGAGTTACTGCAAGGAAATGACAGACAGTGCATCGAGTTGCTCCGCATGTCACGTGATTCCTTTGTTCGTCTTTGCACACACTTTAGAGTAAAAGGGTGGCTAAAAGATGGCAAGCATGTATCAGTTGAAGAAAAAATGGCTATGTTCTTGATGATGTTAGGTCACAATCAACGATATGTGGTAATAAAAAACCGATTTCAACACTCAACGCAAACGATTCACAAGTTTTTCCATGAAGTATTGGCTAAAATGGTGGAGTTTGCTAAGGAGATTATAATACCAACAAATTTTAATCCTAATCCAAATGTTCCGGGACATAATAGGAGATTACGACATATATTTAAGGTAATTAGTTACTTTATTAGTAATGTGAGATTTTGTTTCACATTTAAATTTCGACTATTAACTTCGTTTATGTAGGGAGCTGTTGGTGCACTAGATGGAACTTTGATACATGCTTGTGTCCCAAAAGACAAGCAACATTTATATAGAGGGAGAGGAAAAGGGGATTGCTATCAAAATGTTTTGGCAATATGCGACTTTAACATGATGTTTACATTTCTTGTTGTCGGATGGGAAGGAGTAGCTCATGATTCGAGAATTTTATCAGAAGCAATAAGAAATCCTAATGCACCTTTTCCATTACCCCCTGCAGGTATACACACACACACACACACACACACACACACACATATATATATATATATATATATATAGGGGGGCGTTATTGTGGTGTACATGCTTAAAATAGATAAAATAGGTACACATGTGGACCGTTGGATCAAAATTGATAGATGAGATTTGATACTAAATAGATGAGTGTCACAATTGTAATTAAGTGAAAGACAAATGGCATTTGTGTACCAATTTTTGTATGTGCAATAATATATTTCTGGAGAATAACTCCATCAGTTACAAAATCTCTTTTCTCCGAGGATAATAATTTTTAATTAAAAGTTTGGTACCAATAATCTCTCGTTTCCCTTAAAATCTTCCCCTAATTGAAGATGATATCAAAAATCCCCAGAGCTTTCAGCAATCAATCACAAATCCCAACTTTCAAGCAAGCAATCAAAAATCCCAGCATCTTCGTCCCCTGTTTTTTCTTTAAATAGAGGTAGTGAAGGTGTATCTGTAAAAAAAAAAAAGGCACAAGAATGGCGATTTTTGAACCCAAAGTGATCGACAATACGAATGAAGAAGAAATAGTGTTTGGTAATTGATACATTGTTTTTTTCTTTTCTTCAGTATGTGTAGATTGTTTGTTAATTTTGTTGTTGGTTTTTTGTGTTTCAGTCAGACGAAGTGGAAGGATATCTAATACTAGATGGCGAAAGAAGAATAATCAGGAATACGAAACTATCGATCTAACTCTTGATGGAGATAGTGAAGATGAACAAGGTATTGTTTGTAACAGTTAATTGTTGTCAATTTATTGATTTGATTGTGTAAGCTTGAGACATACAGTATGTGTATGAGTTGAAATTAGTTGTCGGATGTGCTTAGGCAACTACTAGTTTCAGATAGGTTTTTTGTGTGCATGTGTATTAGTTTCAGATAGGTTCTAATGGATGAGAATGTGTATTAGTTACATATGGATTTCCAGATAGCCTTATGAAACCATGTTTCAGATAGGATCTTAGGCACCAATTAGATGAGCATGTGAGTTAGTTATGAATCAGCTATTTGGGCAATTGTCTAACGAGGTTCAGATAGCCTTTAAAAACTAGTCCCGGAAGGTTTTTTTTTTTTTTTTTTTAAATAACCTATTTGTTGGGGATGTGTATGAGTTGAGTGCGTTTGACATATTGTGAAACAAAGTTGCCCCGTTGAATTAGTATGTGTATAAGTTGAATTAGTTGTGGAATGTTTTTAGGCAACTATAATTATGTGTTTGATTTGAAACATAACGAATGGTCTGAATAATAACTATTAGATGAGCATGGTGTGTTAGTGTTATATGTTTTTTTTTTCCGAATTAGATAGTTGTTGGGCGTGTGTATGTGTTAGTTATACATGGTGTGTTAGTCAATTGTCAAATAAGATCGTGTAACAGCAATGGTGTATTAGTTTTATACATAGTATGTGTATGAGTTAGTGAATGTGTATCTGAAAAAAAAAAGGCACAAGAATGGCGATGTTTATGGAAGAACGTATTTGTTGGTCATGTGTATGAGTTGAGTGTTCTGCCCCCTAAGATGTATGTTGTTTATGTGTGAACTGGTTATAAGGGGTGTCTAATATGTATTAGATGGAGATGATTCATGTGTGTGTAGTGATTCATGTGTCTAAGGTGGTTATAAGGGGTGTCTAACATGTGTCTGTTGGTCATGTGTATGAGTTGAGTGTGCTGTGGGAAAAGATGTATGCTGTGTATGTGTATTAGTTGAACCAATATAGTGTGTACTGGTTAAAAGGGGTGTCTAATATGTATTAGATGGAGGTGACGCATGTGCATCAATGTGTATTAGGTGCATAGGATACGTGTGTGTCAATTGCCAACTGTGTGTATTAGTTGACATTGGAGTACTCATAAAATCGTCTTAAACAACGAATGTGTATGAGTTGATAGCTTATGTGTATTAGATCGTTTAGTCCATGCTGTATATAAGTGTAAAGTTTGTATTGTTGTATGTTATCAATCAGATGATGGTGTGCAACTTGAAGGAGAAAATGTGGATAATGGTGTGGAGAATCCCGTATCAAAAGAAGGAATGGAAGCAAAAAGAAAAGATAAAGAAATGGAACAAGGTGCTAGCTTGAAGAAAGGTGAGGGACATAAGAAAAATGAGGCGAAGAGGGACAAAGGAACGAAAAAAATGGAGCATGATAGAGAAGGAGATGCCAAAGGTAATTTTCAGTTAGGAGATATTATCTATGTGTGACGTATTTTATTTATTATTGAGGTGTCTCAACAGGGAAACTTGCAACGGGTAAACGTAAAATGGAATCTGGAGGAAAAAGGAAAAAAATATTTGATAATGGTGAAAGTGTGGATTGCACAGGTAATTGGAGTTTGTATTATTGTTGTATTGAATGCAACAACTGATAAGTATGCATGTGTTTGTATATAGTTATCTAAGTGTGGTATTTTGTTTGGTGTGTTAGTAGATAAGGATGCTGCAGCTGATCGTGGCCAATCCACGGACGATGATTTTGTTTCTCAGCGGAAAACAAAGATACTTAAAGTTAATGTGAGTACGAAAAGAACATTTACTAGGAAAAGGTTTGAACAGAAACGTAAAGTAGGATCAGAAAATAAAAAACAAAAAAATAAGGAGGGAGCTGGTGTCGGTAGAATTGTGAGTAGAGTACATTCTAGAAATCCGCCTGGGAATTTATTTCGTGTGATAACACAGCTATCAGATAAACAAAAAGAGGATGTAAGAAGTATGGGTTTTGGTGAATTGCTTGAGTTTAAGATAAAGGATATACCTACCCGACTAGCTTACTGGCTGCTAGACAGGTTTGATGCAGACACATGCCAATTGGATGTAAATGGTAGGATAGTAAGCATTACACCAGACTTAGTAAAAAATATGTTAGGTGTACCAATGGGGCCTGTACACATAAAGGCTCGTGATAATTCAGATTTTAGGAACCCGCTAACAAAGCAATGGAAGGGACAGTTTGGGAAGGAAGTTAAAAAGTTTTATAATACTCGTGTGGCTGATGAAATCTTGAAAATAAAGCGAGGTGGCTGGTTGTTTAAGTTAAATTTCCTGGTATTGTTGTTTTCAACAATCGGTGAATTGAATCTGAGCAACACCGTCAATCTGCGGTTCCTACCGTGTATCAACAACGAAGATGATATACCAAAGATGGACTGGTGCACGTATATAATAGAGTGTTTGGTCAGAACAAAAAGAGCATGGAATCGGAATGCACATTTCAATGGTCCCGTAATATTACTACTGGTATGAAACTTGTTATGTATTAAGCGTGTATCTTGTTTGTTAATAAATAAAAAAAAAATTATATTGTGATAATTACTTAGTAAATTTTAATTTGAAGCACAGGTTGTGTATGCCGCGTTAGATACACCTATCAAGCACTGGTCTTCAGAAATGTTGCATAAGTTAGAAGCCAGCATGTTCCAAAAGGCATCTGTTGGTGATGCAGACAGTGATGATGGAGGTGGCGATGAAGAAATACATGATGAGGGTAATCGTTCATAAATTTGATTCAAATAATATTAACTATAGTAGTCTGGTAACGTGTATGTTAGTTGGAAATTATAGTTGTATGTGTATGCAGGCATTGATAAAGATATGGGATGGGAAGATGATGTGTTTGAAGACGATGGCAATGAGGGTGTACCAGAAGATGCGGAGGTACATTTTAGTGAATTAGAATAATGTTAGATTGTTTGTTTCATAATTTTGTGTTGTTAAAAAAGAGTATAATACAATTTTTTTTTTGTTCTGGTAGGGGATGAAAAAGGAGGTGGCATCATATCTTAAAAGGGCTGGAAAACTGGTTAATATGGCAGACGAAGTTATATATAAAGGAATTGAGGCTAACCCAGCCGATTATGGATTTTTGGAGTTGAAAGAACTTAGGGATCAGTTGTTTGGCACGGGTAAATACTCTAATAAACCAGAAGACAACGAACAGGATACTGAGGAAGCCTATGAGAAATGTTTTACACCCGAAACGGGTGTGAATAAAAAGGACAGTGGCGCACCAGATGAGTATGTATTCCCATTTACACAGGTATATGGGACACCTACCGAAATAATTGCCCTATCAGATGAAGTGTGCAGAGAATGGGAGAGAAACCATGGACAAATTCCCACGCGTCTTGATTTTGAAGATGATGCAGAGTTCGATCTGAATGTGACACAGCCACCAGCAACGCAAGGAAAAGTCGTTGTAGATGGCCTGATAGAGTATGTATCACAGGAACCAGCAGATGGTGGTGGTTTTACGACGCCTGATCATCCCATTCCAGTGTGTGCGCATCAAAGCAATTCATCAAACAGGTTATCAAGGTTCGGTAGAGAGAGCATGGCGAATAAAGGCAAGGAGATCTTACCTGTATGTGTAGATCCAGTGCCTTTGAATGTGGTGGCACCGATGTTTGAACTTGATAGGGCGAAACGTGAAAGACTCTTACCTGAAGTGCTAAGGTCACCTTATATGACTAGGGAGGTGTCATTGTTACATGTCATCTCAAAACATGAACAAAAAGTGGCTGAGTGCTTATTCAGTGCTAGATTACAAGAAACGTAAGTCACAATGTATCATAAAACATGTAATACTAGCTAATTGCATTTATATTATTTAGTGTTTAACTATTGTGTATATGACAGGGATATTGTGTTCAAGACACGATATGTCGATGGAGAACGGGTCGTGTTGGAAAGTCTGTTTCCGGGCATAGATATAGCCAGTGGAGCGATTGACCTGTTCACGCATGTACTTAACAATGCAGAGAAGCACAGAAGCAAGATGACTGTGACAAGGATTTTTTGCCACACAGCTATGTTGGTAAGTTCGGAAGACTATCGAATACATATCAGTTTAATAAATGTGGTTGATAAGTTTTAGGGGTAAATCTTACGAGCACAATTTCATGTGAATGCAGACTAGTGACATGGTAGGTTGGGAGTACGAAAAGGTATTGGACAAGTTTGTCGAAAACATGGATAATGTAGTGAATAGAAGCGAGTATAAAAGCCTTGATGGTGTTCAATTGGTATGTATCAAAATTCATATCCTAAAAAAACACTGATTTCTAAAGATCTCAGGTATTCACAGTTTTTTGTTTAAATGTGTGGCAGGTCTTTTTCCCGGTTATTCAAGGACGTCATTTCTTTGTAGTATGCATGAACATGAAAGATGGTGAAGTGCAGATTCTGGATAACCTCATTATGCCGGACACAACTGATGATGAAAGATTCAATTGGTTTATCATGAATCTGGTACGTCATGTTTAATCATCAACTCTGTTAGTATACTAATGAGTGATATCGTGTGTCATGGTCATCTGAAATAGTTTGCCACAATTAACGGTTTGGTAGGCTGCAAGTAGGTTGTGTTTGGTAGATTGCAAGGTGTATGTTTCGTAGGCTACAACGTATGTGTTTGCTGCATATTGTCGGTTTGGTATTTATGCAAAATGAGGTTTGGTAGTCTGCAAATCGATATGTAGTAGACAACGTTATGTAGTTTGTGTATTTGGTAAAGATAGTTTATGTGTTGCGGTTTCCAAAATTGTGCAACTTATGTGTTTGGTACGTGTGTTTGGGCTTGGAATGATGAAAATCGATTTGTAGTATACATCCTTATGCAATCTGCGTGTTTGGTAAAGGTATGTTTTTTGTGTTACGGTTGCGAAGGTGATAAACTGATGCGTAATTGAAACAAACTAAATACATATCCTCTTGTGTATTTGAAACAAACTACTTAAGACATAATACATTGTATACTGAAAATAGACAAAAGCAACTTTGCATATCAGAATCAGTTATGCTAGATTAAAATAAACATGTGAAAATCTTCGTTTGTAACGTCCCTTTTTTCTGTATATCAGATATCTGTGTTTGAGGATTATCTGCTGCACAAGAATAATCCGAATTATGAAAGAATGACGCGTGCGACGAGAAAGGTGCTGCCGTTGGGATGCATGACAACCGGCAACTTTGTAGACTGTGGTGTATTTACAATGCGCCACATGGAAACCTACAAAGGTGATTGCGCTGACCTGTGTTGCTTAAGCAAAGAAGGGAAGAAACAATTGAGAGAACTGAGGGAACTGCGTATTAAGTATGCTGGTAAGATACTTCTGTCAGATTGCAATTTGGTGAAGAGTGAATTCGAGAAGGAAGTGCATGGGTTCAGGAATTTGCCGGTGGAAGAAAAGAAGCGGTTGCAGAAGGCTGCATTTGAAACCATCAAGTTGCGTGTCGCGACCAAGTTTGAAGTGAAGTGAAGCGTTTTTCTGTAGTTTGAATTTAATAAGTAGCAATAAGGATGCAAATTTTATTATGTTTGTGTGTTTTCAGTTTATTGTCGAAAAACTATCTCGGGCATGATTACCGAGTAACCTTGAATGTGATTCTGGTGTGTTTAATTTTAAAACATGGAATTCTCCATTATGATTAGCCCGGTTTGGGTATTTGGTTAAATGGAAGTGTGCATTCGGCTCATAACAGTTCATGTTTTCAGATATTTCTTTAATTAGGATGTGCAGCATATAATAGATAGCACTAAGACTGGAATTATATTATGGGTGTGTGTTTCCAGATTTATTTGAAAACATGGAATGCGGTTCGGGTATGAGTTGTTTGCATAAATTGATTGTGCAATAGTCCGATAACAGACAGGGTATTTGGTAAGATGCAAATAAAATAAGAAGTATGTCAAGACATCAAGTATGGTATTAAATGATAAAGAGTTATGGCAGCGCATCTGGTATAGTCAGAACATTGTATTAAAGAAAACCAATGATATCTCTCATACGAGAGTTAGGATCAAAGTGTTATTCAATAATATAAAGGCAACCATTATGAAACATGAATCCAAAGGATGTTGAAACATACTGCCATAAAGCAGTGAAACATTCTACTCTCAGAGTTAGTTATATGCTATTTGTTCTTGAATGGGCAATGCCTAGCATCATGATACACGTAATTGCCACAGTAACGACATTTGCGTTTTTTAGTGTCTGCTAGTTCAGAAGCAATCATGGTGTTTGAGTTAGGAACTTTAACAGGGAGAGTTTCAGTTTCTGTAGCTGGGAAACACAAACATAGACAAAAAAAAAAGAAGTAAATGTTAAAAAGAATGAGAATAGAACGAAATTCATCGTTATTGCACACGATACACATAAAAAACAAAGAGTTTACCTTGGACCCAATCATTACGGGCGGTAATCAGTTTGATGATACGAGGGTGAATGTTTGGGTGTGAATTCATTTTTGTGGGTTTCTTGAAAAGTGTGTGGTGATTATATTGTGATAGATGGTATTTGTAGTGTATTTTTTTGGTTATATAAGGATAGTAGTTATTATAGTGGGATTTGATTTGAAAAATCAAGGAAGTTTTAAAAAGAATGATACAAACATAAAAGAAGATAATACTGAATAATGTGGTTTAATTATAAAGGATTTGCATATAATATTAAAAAGGAATAAAAGAAAGTAATACACATGGTGTCCGTCAACCCAAATCATCTGATATTTCAACTGATGGCATCTGATATTTCAACTGATGTATAGGATTTGCATATGGTGACTTTCAACTAGCATGGCCATGTGGTACCTTTGAACTTAATAGGAAATACACAGAATCAACTACTTAGAAACTACTTAAAAGTGAATACATACTATATAGGAAATACACAGAATCAACTTTGCATACCAGAAGCTGTTATTCTAGCTTTCAATAAGCATGTGTTATTAAACAAACGAAGTTTTTGACAACCCAGACAAGCGTAAAAGAAATAAGTAAGTACTGATAAGTCTAACATAACAATAATTACTGAAAATAGTTCAAACGTAGTGGAAATGGGTAGCAACGAATAAAGAAACTAATCACTATCATCCATGAACTGGTCCACGTCCTCGTCTTGAAGGCCCTTCTTCTTCTTGGGACAATTCCTAGAATCATGCCTAACCATCTTGCCACAACTTTTGCACTTTCTCTTTGGCTTGTCGGCTAGTTCCGTTGCAATTTCAACCTTTGATTTGCGCCTTGTACGAAGCACTTGACCCTTATTATTAATATCTGTAGGGGTAAAAATAGTCAATTCTGCAGGTTCAGTTACGCCAAGGGCTCTTGCGTAAGCTTCATTCGTGTTTAGCTTAGGAGGGTTAGGAACATCAAGTTTGGCTTTTTCCATCAATGCCAACTGGTCGTCCTTATATATGTGAAGCTTTTGAATGTCACCAACCAAATGATTGATAGATTCTTCAACATTGCTGTAAATATCTCTTAGTGTAGCATCAACCACAGAATCTGAATTACTTGTTGCTGGATAGGCTCTATTAGCCCCAACAGATGTGTGACTGATAGCGTGATTTGACCACCTCTTATCCATGTATTGTTTTGGGAAGTGGAAGACCTTGGACATACGGAGCACGTAAAATATGTGACGACACAATAATCCATAACATTCGTACCTTAAACAAGTGCACTGAGCAGAGCATTGATCAGGTACATACGTAACCTGGATAAAGGATTAAAAACGACATTTTCACAATTATATCAATATGCAGTTATTCATGTGTGCGTAAAGTGAAGAATATGGATTGTTACCTCATACTTGGCTTCCACGAATGAATCATTGATTCTGTAGTCGGCTTCTGTGTCACGAATCACAAACGTAGAACATGAATCAGACTCTTGTACACTAAGTGAACAACAATGCATCAACGATGAGAAAATCTCATCCTGAACATCATAAAAAACTGTATGTGTGTAGAATTTCGCAGCTTCCCTTTCAATTTGCAAATGAGTCTTAAAATCAGGGGTCTTGTAGTTTGAATCATGTGTATTCTTCCCATATATGAACCTTTGTGAATCAATTGCAGTATCATAATGGCTAAGAAATTCAATCAAACTCAAGTGCGGGTTAGTAATTTGCCCAAGAAAGTGGTTTTCACTCTCGGACCTAGATGTCGTGCGCATAAGGCCAGACATGGGTTCATGACGGAAGTATGCGGGGATCCATTTAGTCCGCATTGCAAACATATCGTTCAACCATTTGTTGTCATTTAAATTGAAGTCGTTCATGATAGATACCCATTCAGTCTCAAACGTATCGGAGTCGATTTTGTCTGTCCAAACTATATCACATAAGCGCCGTTTGAAATCAGTGTTGCTACATAAAGCTGGGCCGACCTACAACAAATGAAAGTAAAATAAGTCATATGATGTTTATCAGAAAATACGTTAACTGATATATAATTAGATATTGAAGCAAAAATAATACCTTTCCACTAAGTTTTTGCATTATGTGCCACATACATAGGCGATGCCTTGAATCAGGAAATATTTTTTCTATGGCAATCTTCATGGAGGGGTCTTGGTCGGTTACGACTACCTTTGGCGCACTACCAAATATCTTCTTAAATCTTTTCAATAGCCAAGTATACCGCTTGGCTGCTTCGCTTGCTAGTAATGCAGCACCAAAGAGAATGCATCGATTATGATTATCTATGCCCGTAAAAGGAACCAACACCATTTTGTACCTATATGCCCACAAAAGTCAGTAAAGTGTGTGATACAAAGATAAATGCAGCGGGCTACTGATACACTATCGAACGAACCCATCACTATAATTTCTTTAAGGAACCTGTTGTGGCCTAAAATAGGCTGTAACTAATATAAACATATACACAAAGGGTAAAGTCAGTTGAAGGAGGAACTAGTACACAAAGGGGAAAAGTCAGTTGACGGTGCATAAAACCTGATGTTCAGATCAGTTATGTTCAAATCAGGTAAAGTCAGTTGAAAGATGAACTAGTACACAAAGGGGAAAAAATTGTTTTACATGTAAATGAATCTATCATAAAACCTGTGCAGACACATTTATATATTGTAACATACATATAAAACCTGTGCAGACACATTTTATATACTGATGCAATACATCACACCTGATTGTTAGAAAAAGCATGGCCCATAATGGGTCTAAGCTTGTACATATAAAATAGGCTGTAACTATTTTATACTAATCACCACTTTTTATACTAATCACCAATAATCACATCAGTTCACATCACCAATAATCACATCAGTTCACATCAGTTCAAAGGGGAAATGGGGAAATGTATATCAGATGTCTGTGTTCACATAAGTTCAATAATGGCTCATATAAGACCACTTTTTATACTAATCACCGATAATCACACTCTTTTTCATACTAATCATATGCACATTTTCATACATTATAGGCTCATGTAAGTCCACTTTTAGTACTACCAACATAAACATCCAATAAATTTGCTTAAACCATACCAAGTTTGTAACTTTATCACATAATGACACTCAGACGCCACTCGACTTCGAGACCCATCATGCATTTGATCTGCAGCCACTTTACGCGCGATAAAAATTTAAGTTTTGCATTGGAGACTATACCCATTACTGCCCTTGCCAAGACTGTGTATTAAACAAGTTTGTTATAGTGGAGAAAATGCTAAGACCCTTTTAAAGAAATGTTAGCTTATGTTTTGTCAAGACCCTACTGAACCTGATTTGCCAATTGGATTCCAAACATACGTTACCCCTTTGAACTAGCCGTCAATACTAGTACACAAAACTAGTACTGTGTATGCAGAAATGGATCCCAAGCATACATTTTCCCAATTCCCCTTTGAACTAGTACACAATACTAGTATTGTGTATGCAGAAATGGATTCCAATCATACATTTCCCCATTTCCCCCTTTGAACTAGTACACAATACAGATAAAGTACACTATACTATCACTTCTAGTAGAAATATACGCTAAGATTTAGGACAAAAGGAAATCATTAACTAAATTAACATTGTATAATACATAGTATGTGTAGATGTAACAGTTTACCTGTTTGACCTAAAGGTTGCGTCAAATGAGACCACATCACCAAAAGCAGCATAGTTAAGCTTTGCTTGTGAATCTGCCCAAAACAACCCTATCAAGGTTTTATCCTCCTTGTGTTGCTTGTATTCAACAGAAAAGTCAGAGAAAAATTCCTGTCTACTCAACAGCTTCTCGACAACCATCTGCGCATCCCGATTACCAATGAAATTATCCAAACCCCGCCTATAGTTCCTGCACTCAACATCTGTAACCCCGATGTTTTCAAACCCGCCATACATTTGAATCATCACTTTCCAGGCTTTTGTTGGACCAATATTAGCATTGGAAAGCTGACGCAACAAATGCTGTTTAGAAAAAGTAAGTTTCCTCGCAGCCCGAAGGTACTTGTAATCATTTTCATGAACCAAACTGTGGTTATGTTTCTCAAGAAAGATGTACACAACATACTTATTTTCAGGGGTCTGCCTAAGACGAAGTAGAGCTTTGCATCCACAACGTTGGGATGCTCGTTTCCTTCTTTTAATCACCTTTACTACTTCTGCAATATCAGATGATGGGGTATCCGTCTTTGACTTATCTTTCTTTGAAATATCACTCTTCGGCGATGGTTTCGTCCCTTCCCTAGAACAACAAAAGTATTTCAAATCTGGGTTTTGTTTTTTTTTCCTATTAGACTGCCCACCCCTCCTAACTTCAAAACCACCTTCCCTCGCATACTCCTTATAAAACTTTAAAGCTTGTTCAATTGTATCAAACTGAGTTCCCTCCACGGGTTTATTCTTAGCTTCGGGAATCCAAAACTTACTACCTGGCGGGGTTGGTTGGTAACTCCCAGCTTGTGTAACACTTTCAGCATCAACATCATTCTCTTGCACAATATTAGTTGATCGTGGAGTTGAAGGTTCACCTTATAACAAATAAACATTACGTATTAATATGAATCGGATAATCAGTAAGTTAAATTCATGAGTTGTTCAACTTAAATCAATAGCAATGTCATTATATTTCAATGTCTAATTCCTAATAACATACCGACACACATAAAATATAACGTCTAAAATCGTCATATAATTCCCTAATGACACACATAAAACTTTTAATGCATCTTACATTACCACAATTTCTAAAACAGGAATAAAAACCATTACAACAATTAAACCCCCAATGTAACCATTACCACAATTTAACCATTACCACAATTTCTATATTCCTAAAAACATACTGGGCAATTTCTAAGCATTACAACAATTTCTATATTTCAATATCTATTTTTTTGTGCAAATTCGAATTACTTATCAATTTCTATATTATTCTTAATAAAAAAAAAGAAAAAATTATAATGATTAGACATACCTTGCATAGAATCATCCTCAAATGAATTAGACATATTGGGCAAATTCGAAATTGATGTTTGTCAGTGGAAGATGTTTGATGTGGTTTAATAGTTTTCATCTTGAGGTAAAGGGCGGGTGTTTATGATTCTGTATTGTAAGTAACGTATGTGAATATTAAGTTTGGAGAGAATCAGGGGATTTAGCAGGAAGGTGTAAGATAATACACAAAAGAAATATTACTATAATACCCTTATAGTAAATTTATAATTAATTTTTATTATTTATTTTGATCTCATAATTAATTTTTATTATTTATTTTGATCTCATTTATCAACCATGATCCAACGGACCATAAGTGTACTTATTTTATCTATTTTAAGCTTGTACACCACAAGAACGCAAATCTATATATATATATATATATATATATATATATATATATATATATATATATATATATATATATATATATATATATATATATATATATATATATATATATGTATATGTCTATATATACATATACACACACATATGTATGTATATATATATATACATATATACGTGATATACATATATATGTATGTATGTTTGAACTATTTCTTAAATATTAATGATCGTATAACATTTACAGACAAATATTATCTTTGTGATGCCGCCTACGCACACACACGAGGGTTTATGGCACCATATCGCAATGTGAGATATTGGTTAGGAGATTTTCGACGAAGCCGTCCATTGAATAGTAAAGAGAAATTCAACCACTCGCATGCGAAACTTAGAAATGTGATTGAACGTGCTTTTGGTGTCTTAAAAGCACGTTTTCCTATATTAAAGAAGATGGCACCCTTTCCACTAACGAAACAACGAAATATCACAATTGCATGTTTTGCGCTTCATAATTTTATACGCAAAGAGGGTTTAGATGATGAACTCTTTTCTATATATGAGCAATCAAATGTGCAACTTGATAATGACAACATGATAGTTGAAGTTGATGATGGAGTTAACGAAGAAGATCAAGTTGTTCAACCACAAGGGAATGCACCCGACCGACAATATATGACTAATTTAAGGGATCAAATCGCGCAACAATTAATGCAAAGTGATTGAACGGGTCGGGTCCTAATTTGGCATATGTTTGTAGTATTTTGATAATTTATGTGCTTTGAAATTTTTATGTTTTGAACCATATGTATTGTCTTTAATATTCCGTATTTTAAGCGATATTGGTATATTTTGAACCATTATTTATTGTCTTTAATACTACGTGTTTTAAGCGATTACTTGTTTTGCACTAAATAGCATAAAAAACTAGTGAAAAAGAAAATGGGAAATTTTTTTTTTTACTTCAATAACACAAAAGATACTAGTGAAAAAAGAAAAAAAGAAAAAAAAAAAAAAAAAAGGAAAGAAGTACTTCAACAAAAAACAAACGGTCTTCTTCTTGCAGATGAAGAGCTTAAATGTACCTCTTCTTCTGCAGACATGGTTTGCAGATGAAGAGGTAAAAGCTCTGAAAAAACAAACGACACCAAGTTAGTAAGCACACTAGCCATCCCTTGTCAATTTTTGCATGTTATGTCTTTTCAACTAACAACCGTTACTAAAGTCCCGTTAAGTGCCTCACGTGAAGGCATTTTGGTCTTTTCGCATACTACGTCTTCGACCTCATTTTTATAATCTCCCCTTTTGAATTTCCGTTTGGGTTTTCTATTTTCTTTTTCTTTTTTTCAAACTCAAAAAACAAAACTATGTTGAATTTCAAATTTTAACCTATGTCCAAAAATCAAAATAAATTACAGCAATATCAAACACATTTATTCATTATTTTTTTTAACCATACCAATATCAAAACCGATCAATGTTGCTAATAAAAATCTAGCATCATCAATTTCTCCATTTACATTCTTTATCAAAACACATCGGCTATGTTTATTATTTAGGAAAAAAACTATAAATTCATAACATACTTTACAAAAAAACTCACTATGCTCTATCTACTTCACTTATTGTCATATTACATAACAGTTTTCATTTTATTCGGTTATTTTCTGTCCGTTTTTATCCGTTTTCGTAAATCGTCCATTTTTATCCTTTTTCATTTTAATCTGTCCGGATAAAAACAGATAAAAACGGATAAAAACATATAAAAACGGATAAAAACCGTTTGTATTATCCACGTCAAAATGGATAAAAACGGACAGAAAATATTACGGATAAAAACGGATAAAAACCGTTTTTATTATCCATGTCAAAACGGATAAAAACAGACAGAAAATAACCGAATAAAATGAAAACGGTTATGTATTATGACAATAAGTGTAGTAGATAGAGCATAATGAGTTTTTTTTTTTTAAATACGTTATGAATTTATAGCTTTTTTCCTATTATTTAAGAGGTAAAACCTCTTTATCTTTTCCTCACATCTTCTTGAGAAGAGGTAGTATAAAGTGATTTTATGAAAAGTAAAAGATTGTCTTTTTACAACTTCTTATTATTCTTCAAAAGAAATAGATTAATCCACAAGTATAAAATCTTTGTTCTTTTTCAAACCCATGAATCGATTCCAAAATCAAATGTCAACGAAGTTACAGACCCGTCTTCAGAAGTGGCAAAAAGTTAGCCAGAGACATCACAAAAGTTATCGGAGGCAGACGGGTGAGACGGGTGGCCGGAAATGATAGGGTTGTCGCATGTGATGGAGGTGGTAAAGGGGGTCGTCGGAGGTGGTAGGTTAGATTGTTGAGAAGGAAGTTGGATATGGTTGGTGGAGAAGAAGACGAGAGAAGAAAAAGTTGTTTTCACATTTGACAAAAGAGGCTAGGGCCTTGTCTGGCTAAGCTTATTTAACATAAGTTGATTTGGGCTTATTTTTAATAAGCTTTAATTTTGTGGCTTATTTTAAGACTTGTCGGCTTAATAAGTTTATTATGATATGATAAACTTATAAAAACCAAAAAGTCTCAAAATAAGCATCAAAATTGCGGCTTATAAAAAATATGCCGAAATTTCATGAAATTTCGGCTTATTTTTTATAAACCCAATTTTACGGCTTATTTTGATACTTGTCTGCTTTTATAAGTTTATCATAGCATAATAAACTTATATAAGCTGACAAGTCTCAAAATAAGCCACAAAATCAGAGCTTATCAAAACTAAGCCCAAATCAGCTTATGTTAAAAAAGCTTAGTCAAACAGGGTCTATAAGACTTAATAAAAGTTTGCAAAAGAAAGTGGAAAGAAATGATTATTACTTCTTATCTCTTCTAAAAAACAACAGTCTTCAACACAACTGTCTACGCACTTGCAGACACCAATCTATTGAAGGAGGATCTTACTCACATTCATGTGTGGGTAAAGTTACATGATGTTCCTTTGGTTGCGTATTCAGAGGATGGCCTTAGCCTTATCGCGACAAAACTAGGTAACTCGATAATTCTCGACTCCTTTACTAGTAGTATGTGCATGGAATCTTGGGGAGGCAGTAGTTTTGTGCGATGCTTGATTGAAGTTAGAGCTTGTGAAGTACTTAAGGAAAGTATTACTGTAGTTATACCATTGCTTAATGGTTCGGGATTCACTAAAGAAACGTTGCGGGTTGAATACGAGCGGAAACAACTTCGGTGTGATATATGTAAGATGTTGGCCATACTATAGATCAATGCCTCAAGAATGTTACGAATTCAGCCCCTAATATCGTGAAAACAAAAGATGGGTAAACGAAGTGATAGTAAAATTGGTGGTGCTAAAGGCTGTGACAAAACTGGTATAAACATGGGTAACAAATTACAATATCGACCAAAAGCTGTCTACTACTCCAAGTGTTTCAAACATTGGCAAATTAAGGACCAAAAATTACTTCAGTACCTAGTAGTACAAATGGTGTTGGTACCTCATCTGAAGGTAAAAATAGTAAGAACCCTTTTGTTGATAATGTGATTAAAACTAGTAACACCCATTTGATATTTTAAGTAATATGGATGTTGGGAAAGATAACGAGGTTGGATTAAATGTGGGGTCGTCATATTCAGGTAAGAAAGTTGTCTAAGATGTGGCTAATACGACATCTAGTAGTTCAAGTACTACACCTTTAGTTGCAACGATTAATGAATTGGAAAGTCAGATATTTGATGGGAAGCTTAGCTTGCGCTAGTGGGTGATGATGAGAACCCGCTAAAACCTTGTAAATCAACGCTTCCTAGTTCTTCTAATGTAGTTTCTAAAAAGGTTGATGATCTGGTTATTGAGGATAGTGATAGTGAAGTGTTCGAAATATACAATGAAACTGCCAGTTTTATGGCTTCTACGAGCTCCAAGGTTAATAAAGCTTCTGAAAGTGGCAGTGGAGTGGGAAATAAAAACTTGTATGAATAATGAAAAGAAACTTATGATGAAGACCCATACGATGATGATGATTGTGTTGATCCTGGTCTGGCTGATGCACAAATGCAGTTTGCTAATTACTTTGATATTATTCTTTGTGGTCAACTTAGATAGCATTTGTAGTAGGTCTCATATGTATGGCATGTCATTCTTATGATAGTTTAGGTTTGAAGCACATTTTTTTGGTGCGTTTGTTTTCTCATAGTTTTGGGCTGAGATGTGATATTCATTCACATTCGTTATACTTAATTGTTTTTTGAAGTAATAAATTTATCGGGAAAACCCTTTATCTAAAAGGAAAGACCAGAGACTCTTATTTATAAAAAATAAACGACACCAAGAAAACCATATACTCACTTAATACATATGTCATATCCAAAAACACTCAACACGATAAATCAAAATTTCATAAATGGTTAACTAAAAGAAATCATCAAAACTTAAACAAAAGACACATCAAGATCTAGATTCATACCCTATGAACTCATATTCATCATAGTGAACCGGTGGGCACGTTTTTTCGACGAGCTCATCCACCGGTCACCCTACTACCACCATTTTTTTCAACTTTTTCCTCAACAATCAAAGAGTCCGCAAAATATTGGGCATAGGAGAGAGTCTTAGTTATCCTTTGTTTTCAATTGTTTCCTTGACTGAGCTTTGAATTTCACAACGCCTGTAATAGTAAATCACATAACGGATTGTAGTCTGGTGAGTAAAATAGACTAGAGATTAAATTCAATAGGTTATTTACATTTGAACTATATGTTAAAATTAAGTTAATAATATCAAAAGCTTATTGCATTGGAGATATTCTTATGAAGATGTCGTAACTATTATCGCATGACATTTTATCGCAAATAAATTGTATTGTAAGTTACCCGTCGTCGTAATGCGCGAGTACCCGACTACTAATTTTAAGCGATTGACATAAAAATATCTTTATTTTGACATTTAAGCCGGTATATTAAATATGCTTGTTAAATAAATTCAAACAACAATTATGCGTTGCATAGAGGTTTACTTATATATAATTTAACAAAAATAAAATAAAATAAAATAACTATCAAGAATTTTATCTGTGAAACCATTAATATTTTTGTAGTGTTTGATCTAACTAATTCTTAGTCAAATCATTATCAATAACATATTTATTAATTAAAACTTTTTTTTTTCTCATTATAATTATAAAAAGGTTTTTGCTAAGAGTGCATGGTAGTGTGTTATAGGCACAATGTTATACCCAATGGCACCTATCGCGTCATTATCTATCCTTATATTGCACCGGGTTGGGCTGTCATACGCCTGCATTATGGTGGTAACGAGCGTTACATGTACTTTATCATTATTATTAATTGAAGTGTAAAAGTGAAGTGAGTGTCGTCTTTTAGTTGTGCGTTATAGGATGCTATATAAAGAGTGTGTTTTTTTAGTTTTGTCTTATACAAACGTTAAACTTTAAGAACTAACGTGACAGCGCATAACATATTGCATCTAACACTCTAACATGTGTCCAATCGACACATGTTTGAATACATGTAAAAAGAATGTTTATGTTAATAAAATTTATATAACTAAGGTGATTTCAAACATGTAAAATGAAGGTTTAAGTTAATTAATCGATAAAATGTATATAACTAAGGTGATTTGTAGCTTTAATTAACGTTTATTAAATGAAAGTTACAATAAAAACAAAAACTATGTAATTTATTTAGAGAAATGATAGAGGGGCATAAACTTAGGCCTAATTTTAGGCCTAAAATCAAGTGGCTTATCATGATGGTTGTAAATAAATGGGTCCATGTCCACAGCCATTAAAATGATGCCACTTATTTTTAAACCTAAAATTAAGCCTAAGTTTAATTCCTTCTATCATTTTTCATTAATTTAACACAGCTTAACATGTGTTAGGACACACGTCAACAAAACCTTAAAACTAAATGAATTAATGTCTAGGTATTCCACTAAAATCATCAATCATATTGACAAGTAATTAAAAAGGAGATATTTGTACACTCTCAATAATAATTGGGACATTCAAATTGTGAGTATTTAAATATTTATATCCTTTCAGGATAAACACAACTAAAAATAATGTGAGGGTATAATTGTTCAAACACTCACAATTTGAGTGTGCCAATCACTTTTAGAAGCCTGATTAAAACGTGGATAGCTTAAATCATGGATTCTGAAATATTTAGAAGTGAAGGGCATAACTTAATAACCTTTAAGGGACCCCAAAAATATCTTCAAGTAGAATAATAAAAGCATCGCTTGATTGGATAAATTGATCAACAACTCGCGTAATTCTCTTTTTCTTCCGTGGTAATATGTTTTTGTTTTTAATTTCTCTAGTTTCATGTGAGTTTTAATAAAATGGGATTGCCTAACAAGTGTCTTTAAGGCATCGCTTAAGGTGCATTAATTCTGTAAGATCGTAAATATTGTGTTGTTTGATGATTCGGGTGGTCTTAGATGATGAAAATACATGTTAGCCATTTAGAGAGAGAAAGATAAGAGTTGGGTGTTCTTGTTAGAGAGTTGCTTTACAAAAATGAAATGTTAGATTATGAGAAGCACCACCCCTTCCAAGGATGGAAGGGGTATTTATACTTACAGACTACACGACCTCCTGACGGCATGTGGATCAGGTATACAGTGGGTAAAGACCCGTCCTTCCTCCACGGTGTTACACTACACTAAACTAGGCTAATAACTAACTAATAAAACAGTAAATAACGATATGTCTACGAGCTAACATATGCTAGACTATAGATGGGGTGACCGACACTTCACTATGAAATTTCCAATTCCTAACAATCTCCCCCTAAGGGAGGTCACCCCATGTTTTACATTTCGAATCCTAGCATTCTAATTTGTCTTCTGTTCTGAGCTCGTAGACTTCAATTCTTCAATGTCCGCATTCTTTGTGCTTTTGTAGTGACTCTTCATTGTCCGATTATTTTGTACTTTCAGTGGATGTCTTTGAACTGATCCACATCTTGATGATCTTCGAGCTATCATTGAGATCATCAGCCACAGTAAATCTCGGGATCACCCTTTATTGTGTTGTCATCATGTGATGTTGTGAATTTTGGACCGACATGCTCACACTTTCAGGATCATGACATATTTCCATCAGAGTAACGGAAGCTTTACTGGTTCATGATATTTTTCATCAATCAAATTATGTAGATATGCACCAGTCATGATTTCTTCAATTAAGTGTGGATGCTGTGAGCATGCGGCTTTGGATTGACTTCTCAATTCTGATCAGCTGCAACCGTCCAAATGTACCTGCAAACAACAGTTAGCAATAAAACACACGAAAGTGTCTTTGATCACTTTTATTGAATTGAGGTACACGGCCCACGGTTCCCCGTTGATCAGTACAAGTACTGCCTGTGATCAGGTATAATTCCGAAGAATCTCCTTGACAGGGTTTCACAGCTATTCTAGCTGTTCTCAAACCGGAACGTCTCAAAGAAGATAACACGGAGTGAGTGAACCAGCGAATTGAGATTCACTGATTGATGAAAAATTGATTTGAAAACAATCGCGTATTGCTTAGAAGAAAGAGTTTTGCAATACGACGAAGGTTTTATAAGAAAGATCAATTTTCAATCAAAAATACTTTTTGTATTTGAAAAGAGTACACATTCGATGTGCTGGAGAAAAGAAGAGATTCGCACATCGAACGGTTTTTCCAAAAGTATTTTTTCAATCAGAGATACTTTTTGTATTTGAAAACATGAATACACATTCGATGTGCTAGAGAGAAGAAGATTTGCACATCAAACGATTTTCCAAAAGTATTCGTCAATTCCATTCCTGAACCAAGGTTGATTCAAGATTGAATCTCCCCATCGTTTATATTCAATTGTCACAAGCTTGATCTTACGAGAAGATCTCACATGTCACCCACCAAGAGCTTGTTTGATGTTGGCTCTAGAAGGATTTCCATCTTCATTGTGAATATATTTTACATATCACTCGGATGTTCTGGAAATACCACAAGGATAATGCGTAGGACTCTTAATATATTCTTACTTTCCACATTGTGTGAAACAGCAAGTCTTCATTAATTTAGTGTCCTAATGAGATGTTGTGGATGATCTCTTGGCTCTAGACTCAATTGTGCATATTTGGTTCCTATGCCGGAGACTAAGGAGAGGGTCTCCTTCTTCAATATCAACAATCTCTAAGAGAAAGTCGATAGATTATGTAGGTTCCCCGTGAGAATGAAACAAGCCCTTTTAAGAGGAACTTGAGTAGCTTGGGAAGTTTAGTGCAGTGCCTCACTGGGTCCATGACGTCTTGTCTTCAATACCAGTGTTACCTTAGTAAACACCAGTAGCATATGTATTGAACCCGGTCTATGCCCTAAGGTTGAATTATTGGAGGGCTATTTCTTTTCACCCTTTTCACATTAATTTCTATTTCATTCTTCAACCCGTTCAGTGCTTACCGAGACTTCATTACTAGAACCTTGTTGGGTTAGTTCCAGTTCTAGCTCTATCTCAGTCCGCACTATTCCCATACCTCATTTTTCTCCTTTTTTCATCATACCTAAGGACTCTACACTATCTAGTGGATTGTCCCTGGGTAGATCCCTCCGGCTCTGGCGAGATCATGGGAACGAATACCTAACCTAACTATCCTTATAACTCCATGCATAAAGTAAAATGGTAGGTCTTTTGGTATTGTTCTTTCCTTCTTGAAACCAATTGAAAAATCATTTGGAAAATCAATCAAGGCACTTGTGATATAAAATCAAAACATTTTGTACCTTAATTGTTTTGATCATTTAGAAATGCTCCCCCTCAACATGTGCATATGATTTTGAAATTGTTTAGCACATGGAGGCAAGAGTTCATTAAAATAATTTCTTGATCACAATTTTCATAGAAAAAGCCATTTGATTTTCTTGGTAAATTCTCCCCTCAATATGTGCGTTGGATATTTGAAAATCATTTTATAACATAGAGGAAAGAGTTCTTTTGAAGCACTTTCACGATCATATTGCCATACAGAAAACCATTAGAAAATCAATCAAGGTACTTTATATTGAAACATAGAAATCTTTGTACCTTGATAGTTTATTTTCTTTTGAAATGCTCCCCCTCAATATGTGCTTCGAGATTCGAAAGCGTTTAGCACATATGGGAGAGCAGTATGCACATTTGAATCAAAACGATCACCTATTATCAAATTTCATTATTAATTCACAAATTTTCCCCCGATCAAAAATATCAAACCCATTGAGATTTTGGATCCCAAGTGATTTAATAAGGTTTAGAAAACATGGGAGAACATGTGGCTGATTTAAAACCTCTTCTGGTTTATGGTTAAATGTTCTCCTCAATCATGTGCATCATGTATTAGAAATCGTTTGGCACATGAAGGAAGGAGTGCTTTTGAAACAATCACCCTTTAAAACCGATTTGAGATTTAAATCACGATCTCTCCCCCGATCAAAAATTTCAAACCAGTTGAGATCTTGGATCCCGATTGATTTAAATCATTTAGAAATTTTGGGGAAAGACGTGGCAAGTTTTAATTTTGAAAAATGATGGATAAGGAACAGTTTTTCGACATTAAAGATTGTTAGTGTCATGTATGATAGTTTTTAAGAGATCTTTAAGTAAAATAAAACAATTTTACAATCAAACAAGAACAGAAATAATTTCATTTTAAAAGATCTTTGAGTTTTAAAGAGAATCATACCATGATATAACTTTAAATCTTTAGATCACCACTTACTTTGTACAAACCGGACTTTTTGTGAAGAAATATCGATTGAAAATATTTAAGTTTGAAATCACTCTCCCCCTCAATCAATGACCGTAGTCGTTGATTGAGTGACTTATATTAGAAATGAAGTCCGGTTGATTTCCAAAATATGAGTTCAGTTTATTTTCAAAACAATATTTTCCATTTTCAAAACAATATTATCAAAATTGTTTAAAAATGGTATCATTCACTACTTTTCCTGCACAAGATACGTTAGGTGGTTTAGAAGCTTTTGTTGTTGCTGTAGGGCTGGAAGAAAACCGTCTGCTGATGCAGTGAGACCTCTGACGTTGCATTTGTCATGCCAACTCTTCATTGAGATCCAATTAAGCTCCGTTTCTTCATTTTATGATGAAGAAAACCATTTGTTGATGCAGTGAGACCTCTTACGTTGAATTTCATGCCAACTCTCCATAGAAGTCAAAATTAAGCTCCGTTTCTTCATTTGTCGACCCAAGATATAGTTGCCCTTTCCTTTCGGCATCTAATCATCTTCTTATGTGGGATCCGGATAGGGAACATTATATACCTGCATACGTTAGTGAACACACATACAGATATATGGTGGTCGACAACACCCAAACAACACTCGACTAATACAAGTCAATCCAACATATCAATCAGTTCGTATAAAGCATGGGAATTATATGTTTATCAAACTCTAATCATCTAATCCTAACACTCATATCCTAAATTCCTAGTCCTTCGACATAGGCAAATATCATTTTTAGTTAAGCACGTAGGATAATTAAGAAAGCCCGTTAGATGATGTAAATTTGAAAAACATTCTCCCCCTCAATCAATGACTCATTTCATAAAAGATTTTGAAAGCGCTGAAGTCATTGATTGGGTTTGCAAATTAATGAACATTCTGATACTGATTGATTTTTAAGCAACTCAATTTACCACCATTTTGTTAAAACAAATATTTTTCTGAAGAATTTTAGAAGGAAAAATATTTGAGTAGGAACAGCAGTCCTTCGACATAATTTCCTCATTTGTTTTAGGATAAGTGCACGAAATTTTTGAAAATTGGTTTAGCGCAGCACTTTCCTTTCTTTTGAAGAGCGGGTTGCTATTTGAAATAATAGCAAACCATAGCTTAAGCACGGGTCACAGTCTGAAATAACTGCAAGCAATAATTTTGACATGTTTTGAAAAAAATATTTACACCTCCTGCTTGAACTTTATCTATGGTCCCGTGCCATTATTGAATGACATTTCTAAGACCGCAGATGTTATCGATACCAGAAGACATGTCTTAGAAAAACAATATTTTTGGTCTTTTTCAAATTTTGTTATTTTTTATGGGTTTTTGTTGGTTTTATATTTTTCTATTTTCTTTTTGTTAAATATTTACAAAGATAGAGTAGATGATATAGTTTAAGAAAGATGATGATATGAGTACCGAGATAAGGATATCGAGCAGCACGTCGTAGAAGATAGAATTCGTCATATCTTACACTTCCACCATCAAAGCTTCCGAGGCTCCAGAATAGAAGATATTGAGCCTTAAAAATGAGAGACTTTGGTAGCTTCCCCCCAAACCGAAAATCCTTTAGCTGAGCAGATTCAAAGCTTTCTTTCAAGCTTCCTTTAGCCAGGTGCACAAAGAAGCACACCATTATCATCGATCTTGCCTTTTAAGAATAAGCACCATGATTCTTCGTTCGAGGTTATATCATCCAATAGAACAACTGTTGGAATCACTCCTAAACAGTATTTCAAGTATTTATATTTCATATGTAATAGGTAGCTTTATTATGGCCTTTATGTTTGTTTAAGGTCAAGCTTATGTAGAAGGCCCATAAGCTTAGGCCCAAGCCCAATAAGGAATAGGGAAGGAGAGGGAGTGTTGCCCTAGCTCCTTGCCTATATAAACATTGTAATAACCCTCACTTGAGGGTTGGTTGTTCAAGTTTTTCTTTCACATACATCTTATTCATAACCGGTCATAGTATCTCGTGTGTGTGTGTGGTTTTTCTTGTTCATCCACCTTCATCTCTTTCTCTATAACTTGTGTTTGTAAAACTAGTGACCTAACAGTGGTATCAATCGCCAAATAGTTGGGTGTACACTTTGTTTTTGAAGTTTTTGGTTTTGGGTCTTACGCGTAAAGATAACGCAATCTTTGGTTCTCTTAAAAACTAGTTTTTTACACTTTTTAATCCAAGATTCTTGTACTTTCAATGTTTTGAGGTGTTAGAATACTTGTTTTTGGCAAAAAGTTTCAAACTTTACGCGTGGATCTACGTTTTTAAGCTTGTTTTTGTTTGTGGGTGTCGTTCTACGCGTAACCCATTTAGCAGTTTTGGTACATCAAAATTCACATTTTTGTGTTCTTTTGGTACTATTGAAGCTATTCCATAACAAAAATCTGGTTTAGAAACACATTTGGGCAAAATCAAAGTTACGAGTAATTCTACGCGTATCAAAACCCTAAAATTACGCGTAAGATTTTTCCTTGGTTTGATCTTCATTTTCCTGGTTTACTCCGTGTTTTCTTACTTGGATAAGTCTAAAAATACGTCGACTTTGGATATCTTTTGCACGGTGATAGTGTAACAGATCATTTGGGCAAAAACCCTAAAATTACGCATAAGCATAAGCTTACGCGTAGAAATTCTACGCATAAGATTCACTTTACGCGTAAACTTAGGTCTACGCATAAGGTAATCCTACGCCTAACTTTCTACGCCTAACTTTTGTATACGCATAACTTTAGTGCTTTTATCCTACTTACGCGTAAGCTAAATCCTACGCGTAACTCCTTATTGTTACGCGTAACTTTTGGTGTTTTTACGCTTAAGTACTACTTGGTTTCTTGTCTTTTCTACGCCTAAGGACACTTCATCAACAAAGGTTCATTCGACTACAAAGATCCATTTTTACTACACAAGTTCATCTACATGTCTCAACCACCATACTCTAACTATTTCCCTCACACTTATAATCATCAACAACAACAACAATTAACTCCACAACATCAACAATGGAATCAACAACAAGCTATTTATCAACAACAATTTAATCAGCAACATACTCCACAACTTGGTGCAATTCCACCACCACAAATGGTTCAAACACCACCAAGTCTTCAAGTTCAACCCTACACAAACGATTTCAATCAACATCCATCAAGGAACACTATGAAGGAACCCACTTGGTTTGCAAAGATGTGTGAAGCTTTAAGCAGCCAACAATCAATTCATGAAGCTGGATCACTTGATAGACCTCCAATGCTCACTCCAGGAAACTACGATCAATGGGTGATAAGGTTCTTTAGGTTTTGTGATCTAAAGAAGCCACATGGAAAGTTCTTAAAGAAGGTTATCTTGGAAGGTCCATTTGAGATGCCTACTGTCATTGTACCCGGAGATCCAACTGCTGTTCCACCAAGAGATGAACAAACCAACATTGCTATTGTTGCAGATTTAAATCCTACAGAACTTCTACACTATGAAGCTGATGAACTTGCAATGGAATACATCCTCTTAGGATTACCAAACCCAATTCTTCGTAGTGTTGATGCTCAAAAGACTGCACAAAAAATGTGGGATCATATTCTTCTTCTTATGGAAGGATCTGTACTCAATCAGGAGGATTTGGAATCCAAAATTTACTTGGCTTATGAACACTTCATGATTGAACCTGGAGAGACACTAGAGTCCTATCATCATCGATTTTCAGACATCATCAATGATTTGGATAAACACAACATCATCATGCCAAGAATTGCAGTGAATACTAAGTTCCTGAGTAGTCTGGGTCCTGAATGGGAGAAGTATGTCATCTTTCTCCGTCAAGCGAAGAATATGCATCATTCTACTTATGGATTGTTGTACGATTACTTGAAGCCTCATGAAAAGGAAGTTGATCGGGAAAGGATTCTCCGTGCTCAAATTGCTGAACAGTCACATCCGGATACTCAACAACTTGCCTTGTATGCTCAACAGAATTATCCCTCTCAACCAGCAACTCAACCAACTGCTTCAAACATACCTTCACAGCAACAACCTCAACAAAATCAACTGGTTCCATACAACAACAACAATGCTCAAGCATATGTCAGTGAAGCGACTGAGGAAACTGATCCGTTCGAAGCATTGCAACAAGGATTTGTGATGATTGCTAATGCTTTTGGCCGTTACACCAACAAATCCAACAATCGTATTCGTTCCTCATCTAACACACGGACTCAAGCTGTTGTGAACAATGGACGTGTTGAAGTTCAGAATCGTGATTATGGTTGTCAGATGGGCGGTGGTCAAGGGTTTAATGTTGTGGGTAGGAATAACAACAGAGCTCAAGTGGTGGAACAGGGAAATGCTCAGAATGGGTTAAATGGTCTTAGATGCTACAACTGCAATGAGAAGGGACACCTGGCTAATGCATGCCCAAAGCCAAGGACTAGGGGCAGTGCTTATTTCAAAGAGGCTTTACTTTTGGCTCTTAAGGATGAAGCTGGTGGATCTCTCACAGACAAAGAACATAGCTTTATGGCAGATGCTGACTCAGATGATGATATGGAGGACTTGCAGGCCAATGCAGCTGTTATGTTGATGGCTAATATGCATGAGCTGCACATGAGTGATACAGGCCCAGTGTATGACACTGATGGCTTGTCTCAGGTACCCGAACAAACCATCATCATATCTGAACTAATATCACCGCCAATATCTGAATCCGGCACGGATCAGACTGTTCAAAATGAGTCTTCTACATCTCTTTCTGATGATTTTCAAGTTAACCCTGTAGTTACATTTGACGATCAAGATGACCTTATGGTTTCCTTTTGATAATCAAATTGACTCCATGGTCGTACTTGAGGATCTAAAGAATGATCATGTTGAGACTCACGTTGAACAAGATGATCTGTTGCCTCATCCGGATTTTGCTCAGTTAATTCAAGACCATAAAATCAAAATGGAGGAATGTTATGCATTAAATCAGTCCTTAAAAAGTAAAAATGCACTGTTAACAAAGGATTTTGAATGCTTACAAATGCAACTCAACTTTTACAAAACTCAAGAAAACCGTGAAAAAGGTTTTGAAGCCGCTTTTGCAAAATCTCATCAAAACGAAAAATATTTAGAGAGACAGATGCGTGATCTAGCCGCCTCGAAGAATGCTTTGTTGTCTGAATTAGAACAACTGAAACACGAACATAAAAAGCAAATTAACGCTCTCACCTTGGAAAATCAAAAAACTAAGGCCGAGTTGTTAAATTGTCAAAAACAGTTCTCCGCATACAAAAAGCATTCAACGAATCGGGTAGATGACCTTCTTGAAGAAATTATCGGCTTGCAAAACAAACTTAAAGAGTTTAAAACTGTTGTTTACAAACATGGTGAATCAGTAACAGCTATTGAAAAGTTTACCTTAAAACCCAATCCAAAAGGATATGGAAAAAATCTAGCTGATTACAAACCAAAGCTTTCACTAAAAACATTCAAACCAACTCCTGAAGTTTCCAGTGCAGAATATAAAATTGATAATACTATCATGAGTGTTGTTGAATATCATCGTCAAGAGGAATTAGATGCAGAAGACGAGAGTCGATCAAAATTAAAAAACGTTGTTTACAACAAACCTTTTAATTATAAAAACGCGGTCACTTTCGTCACACCAACGGATTCTTCTAACACACCAAGGGTTATCATCAAAACACCTGAGTCTTCTAATGTTAATCCCAAAACAGATTTTGCACAAACTTATGGTCCTTTACCTTCCATTAGCGAAGTAAACTCAAAACCTGAAAATCGAAAAATTCTTCGATATTTTGACATTTTCATGGCTGACCTCAAAATTTTACAACATGAGATAGAATATCGCTCTGAAATCAAAGTTGAACATTTTCAATCGCCTCTGGCGAGAGAACAAAGAGACATTTTTCAGAAAAATCTTTTACCTAATGTTAAAAACTTGAAAAGTTGTGCAATTGCCTGGGAAAAGGATTTTCATAAGGAACTTGGGGTAATGAAAAACATTTTCGAGAAAACAGAAACATCTATTTCTAACACTAAACGTAAAAAGAAACTGTTGAGAAAAGATGTTGATCGACTCTTGGAAGATGTTATCTGTGCTGATATCCATAATGTTGTGTTATTCTATTCTTTGCCATATGCATCTGATTATATCTCTGCTGATATTGTTGAAAATGTTATAACTGTTGACAACACCGATAATGTGCTTCAGATCGAGTCTTTAAAAGCTGAAAATAAACGATTACTCAATGAAATTTACAATGCAAAATGTCGTCTTCATTGTTGTGAAAAAGATATTCACAATCATCAACTTAGTTTTCAAAAGAAAATCGCTCAGTTGAGTGCAAAATCTTCTGATCCTAAAATTGAGCAACTGGATAATCAAAACGTGTCTTTGAAAAGTCAAATCTCAAAATATGAACAAGAACTTTTAAAAGTTAAACAGGAATATGGTGTCATATTTGATTTACTCAAAGCATCAAACGAACTTGATCACTATCTTGCTCACACTAGAGATGTCATGAACTTTGCTGGAAATATTCGTTCTGAAAATCAAGATCTGATTCACACTATCTCTAAGTTACGGGAAATGTTAGGAAAGTATGAACAACTATCGCCTACTGTGATTAAGAGATTAGCACCAGTCACACTTAGTAATCGTGAACCTAGAATTCCCACTACCAAATCACAAGTTGCTAATGTGTTTCCCTCTACTGAAACAGGAATAGTTGCATCTTTTCCAAACGTCCGCACTTCACAGCCTAGGAGCACTCAATCGACGAATAGGAAGTTGCGACCTGAGAAAAGATCAATAAGGAATGCTAAAGTAGAAGAACACCCTAGGACTCTGAATAAAACTCATGTTGCTTCCACTATAGATGTTGCGTCTGGCAAATGTAATACAAATAGTGATGTAACGAATGCTAAACCGTTAAGTACTTTTGATATTCAGTCTGATGCACCTTGTGTTATTTGTCGGAAGAGTATGAATTCTGATTGTCATGACAAATGTGTTGCTAAAGCTATAATCTCTCGATTACAAAATCCTAAGAATCGAAATACCTTTAGGCCCACTAATCATTCTAAGTCTGTGCTTGGTAGACCGCCTTCTTTAGATTCTAAGGCAACCATTGCTATCACAGTAACTCCCGCTTCACCTCCTAAGAATACAGTACCACCTAGTGTTTTCACTAAGACTAAAGCAAAGAGTAGTTATAGATGGCAGAAATGGATATATAACACACTAGGATTTAAATGGATGCCTAAACTTATCAATGTGTGTATGTCTAACATATCTACCTCGAAACCCTCTAACATTTCGGGTTCCACATCTACTTCTATTTCATCTGTGTCGTCTGTGTGTAATGCAGGTGATACAGATCATTCTCTGGATTGTTGATAGCGGATGTTCCCGACACATGACAGGCAACCTTAAACTGTTATCAAACTTTATTGCAAAGTTCATTGGCACTGTCAGATTCGGGAACGATCACTTCGCAGCTATCATGGGCTACGGAGATTATGTCAATGGGAACATCGAAATTAGCAGGGTTTACTATGTGGAAGGCCTCGGTCACAATCTGTTTTCAGTAGGTCAATTTTGTGATGGAGATTTGGAGGTTGCTTTCAGGGAGAAAACTTGTTTCATTCGTGATCTACAAGGAAATGACCTTATGTCTGGCTCGCGTAATTCTAGTCTCTACACTATCTCTATGCAAGACATGGTTGCTTCCTCTCCCATCTGCTTACTTTCTAAGGCAACATCAACAAAATCCTGGCTATGGCACCGTCGTCTCTCACATCTAAACTTTCAAACCATCACCAACCTTGCTCGACACAAACTAGTTGAAGGTCTCCCACGATTCCGGTATTCAAAAGATCACCTTTGCTCAGCCTGTGAACAAGGGAAAAGCACTCGTGCTCATTTTCCTTCAAAGGTGGAACACAGCTCTCAGCATGTGCTACATCTTCTTCACATGGATTTGTGTGGCCCGATGCATGTGCAAACAATCAATGGCAAACGCTACATCATAGTAATTGTTGATGACTACTCACGATGGACTTGGGTCTACTTTCTTCGTAGCAAAGACCAAGCTCCACAAATGATCATCACCTTTCTCACAAAAATACAGGTTCAGCTCCGCAACACCGTCAGGATAATCAGAACAGACAAAGGAACTGAATTTGTTAACAAAACCCTTCGTGAATTCTATGAGAAAGTGGGAA
The DNA here is from genome assembly GCA_019973895.1 of Chrysanthemum seticuspe. Lineage (NCBI taxonomy): Eukaryota > Viridiplantae > Streptophyta > Magnoliopsida > Asterales > Asteraceae > Chrysanthemum > Chrysanthemum seticuspe. Next base: position 50,772,751 of record BPTQ01000005.1, read on the forward strand.
TTCAGCATCAACATCTATTGCACGTACACCTGAACAAAACGGAGTTGTTGAAAGACGAAACCGAACGTTAGTGGAAGCTGTAAGAACAATGTTAATCAATGCTAAACTTCCAGATTACTTATGGGCAGAAGCTGTATCTACTGCATGCTATACTCAAAACCGTTCTATGATCACAAAACGCCACAACAAAACACCTTTCGAGCTTGTCCACAACTATAAACCGAACCTCAAACACTTTCATGTATTTGGATCCCTTTGCTATCCGAATAATGATCGTGATGATTTTGGAAAGCTCAAAGCCAAAGCTGATATTGGAGTCTTTATTGGATACTGTGACAATTCTAAAGGTTTCCGAATCTGGAATCGTCGAACTAAGGAGGTGATGGAAACGATTCATGCTCATTTTGATGAACTCATGGAGATGGCTTCTGAGTATAACAGCTTAGAACCCGGTCACAACCGCTTAAACTTCCCTCAAACCCCATCATCAGCTGAAGAAAGCCCTCAGCTAACTCGTCAACAAATGGAAAGGTTATTTGCTCCTCTGTTCTGTGAGGATATTGATGAACGTGCTCCAGGTGTATCTGCTGTTTCCGCTGCACACTCTGATAATATTCCTATACCTGATACACCTGCTACAACAACTACTGTTGAAGATGCACCTACGCCAGTTGACTCCAACACAACAGTTGAACACACCGCTTCCACCAATGATGAACCAGTTGATGATATTCTGAATGAAGTACCCCCACCTGCAGATTTTGATCCAAATGCGTTCTTCAACCCGTTTGCCAATGAGACTGCTACACCAGATGTCGCAGAATCTTCAGCAAACCATTTGAATCCTCAGAATCTGCACAATGTATACCAACATCAACCCTCTACACATAGATGGACAAAAGACCATCCTCTGGCTAACATTATTGGCAACCTGAATCAACCAGTCGTTACGAGACAACGTCTTCACACAGATGGTGAACATTGCATTTATGCACTCACTGTCTGCCAATCTGAGCCTAAAAACATTAAAGACGCAATGACAAAAGATAACCGGATTGAATCCATGCAGGAAGAACTCAACCAATTCAAACGTCTTGAAGTATGGGAACTGGTTGAAAGACCAACAGGGGTCTACGTCATTGGTCTAAAATGGATTTGGAAAAACAAATTGGATGCTGAAGGGAACGTCATCCGAAACAAGTCACGTCTAGTTGCCAAGGGTTATCGTCAGGAAGAGGGAATAGACTTTGAAGAATCTTTTGCTCCGGTTGCTCGTCTTGAGACTGTTCGGATATTTCTCGCGTTCGCTGCTCATATGAATATGACGGTCTATCAGATGGATGTCAAAACAGCGTTTCTCAATGGACAACTTAAAGAAACGGTCTATGTCAGCCAACCAGATGGATTCGTTGATCCTGAGTTCCCGAACCATGTCTACAAACTGAACAAAGCTCTTTATGGTCTCAAACAAGCCCCTCGGGCATGGTACGATAAGCTATCATCTTTCCTCATTGCCAATAACTTCACCAAAGGCTCGGTTGACCCAACTCTTTTTATACAATATCACGGGGCACACATCTTAATTGTTCAAATTTACGTGGATGACATCATTTTTGGGTCTACACATAAAAAGTTTTCAATCGCTTTTGCAAAACTAATGAAGAAAAATTTTGAAATGTCCATGATGGGTGAACTTACGTTCTTTCTAGGACTGCAAGTTCATCAATCACCCCGTGGTATTTTCTTGAGTCAGTCCAAATATGCCCTTGAACTGTTAAAAAAATTTGGAATGACAACCTGTGACACTTATGCCACACCAATGGCTCATACCAAGAAGTTAGATGCTGATTTACATGGGAAATTAGTTGACCCCACCAAATACCGAAGTATTATTGGGTCCCTCATGTATCTAACAGCTAGCAGACCTGATATTGTCTTTGCCGTTTATCTATGCTCCCGTTATCAGTCGCGACCAACTGAAACCCACCTCTCAGAGGCTAAAAGAATCCTCCGATACATCAAGGGAACCATTAACTTGGGGATCTAGTATCCGAAGGATTCAGGTTTTGAACTAATCGCTTTTTCAGACGCTGATCACCCAGGATGCCTAGACTCAAGAAAAAGTACTTCAGGAGCACTACAATTTCTCGGTGATAAACTGGTGTCTTGACAATCAAAGAAACAGGATTGTACATCGCTGTCATCAACCGAAGCAGAATATGTAGCCATGTTCGCGTGTTGTGCTCAAGTCATCTGGATGAGAACACAACTCAAAGACTATGGTTACGTATTTGACAGAATCCCGATGTACTGCGACAATCGGAGTGCCATTGCGATCTCGTGCAACTCAGTTCAGCACTCGAAATCAAAGCACATCGATCTACGCTATCATTTCATCAAGGACCACGTGGAACAGGGTACCGTTGAATTATACTTTGTGGGTACTGAATACCAATTGGCAGATCTGCTCACCAAAGCCTTGCCTCCCGCTAGGTTTAATGAGTTGGTCCACCGAATTGGTATGAGGTGTTTGACTCAAGAGGAATTGGATGACCTCTTAAAACAGTCTTAAAAACCTGTCAAACACCAAAACATCTTCTGTAAATAATTTTTTCAAAAACAAAATACAAAAATATAAAATCCGATAAAACAACAAAAATATTCTCCTAATCTATCTTTCTTTCAACTTGGCAAGTACATTTCTTCCGTCAACACTTTAATCTTTCAAAATTCAGTATTTTTCCGATCAAGTGTTGAGGGGGAGAAAATAATCTATTAACTGTTTCAAAACATTTGTGTACTTGCATGTTATCTTATCTCGGTTGAATCTTTTACAAATGGTGGTACATTTTCTGGTTCAAAGACACTCCTCGGACTTAAATTAATAACCTTTCATTATTTTCTCAAGTCAAGGGGGAGTGTCGTCATGTTTCTTTCCTAAGAATCTTTGTTTGGTAACCAAAATGGAAGTTAAATGGCTTTGTTTGAAATAGGAAAAGGTGGAGGGACCAAAACTGCCAAATGCACTAAGTCATTTTTAATAAAATACCTCCACCTAACTTTAACCTTCACATTTATTACTTTCATCTATATATCATCCACGATCCAAAATCGTTTAACAAATCTGTGCTTTCGATTATCAATTTGTAAGTGTTTATACATTCTTTGCAACAATCTAAACATGGGTTTTGAATCGTTTTTCAAACTAACGGTTAGATTTGCGCCTAGAAGGGTTTTTTGTGTTTTACGCGTAACGTATGAACACATGATCTAAGTTGTGTGTTTATGTGTAAAAGGATAGTGCCAAAATGTTATTATTACATCAATGAATATATTTTCATCATTTAAACACACTCAGAAACACGAATTGATTGATTTTCAAAACTAGGGTTTATGCGTTAAATTGGGTGTTTTCAAATATGAACGTTTGTGGTGATAAAGATTGTTGTATGAGGCTGCTTTCAAGTTGAATTGAGCATATATAAACCCAGAAACACTATGGAATCATTAATTGAATATTAGGGTTCTAGTTCTTACGAATTGGGTATTTATGACTCATGGCTTATTTGATGTTAAAACTTGGATTAACATACTCTACACGCTTCTTAGTCCTCCCAGAAACACTTTAGTGCAAATCCTATGGCTAAAATTTTTATGCATAAACTTTGAACTATTAGGGTTTAGACTACGCGTAAGATTTTCTACGCATAACTGATAAACTGTCCAATTGTGTTATGATCTGTCATAAATTGAATGTTATGTGTTAAACATTGATGATATGATGCTTTGTTTCAGGCTTGCTACACTTAATATTCAGAATCAAGGTTGTTGTTACTCTACGCATAAGGATCACCTTACGCGTAGCTTGTTATGCATAAGATTAGTCTTATGCGTAGCTTCTACGCATAAGGTTCTACATAAGGGACTACGCGTATCCTGTGAAGGATATGCGTAAACAGTAACCTCTACGCATAAGGTTAACTCTTACGAGTAGCCTTACGCGTAAGGTTAATATATGCCTACGCATAAGCTCTACGCATAAGGTCCCCTTTTTCCTACGCGTAAGTTAGGATCCTACGCGTAAGTTTACGCCTACGCATATATCATTCCTGTCTACGCATAACTTTACCAATCCTACGCATAAGTCGAGATCATACCTTCGTTATGAATTGTTACGTGTACAAACTTGTAAATAAACTAATCATATCATCACGAATCCAAAAATGTCACTAATAAACTTAAATCGTTTGATATGTTGTGAACAATAAGTGATAAACTAAACTTTAAAATTTAAAGTTAACTAACTCACGAAACATTTCACGTCATCATTGAACTATTGAACTTACAAGTGACTTAGGACTCGTAACAATCATTATCTCTGTACATTCAATAACTAGACAATAAGACCTTCTGTTGACTAACATTATGTCTTTCGATATGTTGGTTCTTTTGGCTAATGTTATTTCAGATCACGACATGGCTGAACAAATGAATGTGGATGCACCTGAAGTTCTCTCCATTGCTGATATCTATCCTTATGGCTATCCAATGAAGATAGGAAAGAATAATCTCCGTGTTGACTTTGACACCCTCACTTGCTCTGAATCTTCATGTTTAATTGCTATTGACATTCTGAGAACTCATCCGTATCAGAATATGCTCACTCACTCTGCATCTGTTCCTGAGATCTATATCCAACAGTTCTGGAACACTATGGAAATGGTCAAAGGACGGACTGCTGTGACGGTGACTCTGAATCACAAACAAGTCACCATTACACCTGCAGACTTAAGGGATGTTCTCCTAATTCCTGAAGTCGAACCAACCAAACTATATGCCACACCTGTTGAAGAGCTCACTCTCCAATTCTTAATCGATATCGGTTATGACGAGGCTACAGGAGTAATCACCAAGCATTCTCACGTAGAGCTTAAGAGTATTCCTCAACCCTGGAGAACTCTCTACATGATCATCACCAAGTCTGTTTCTGGTCGTGACAGTGGCTATGAGCATCCTAAGCTCATAGAACTGCAAATATTTTGGGCATTGGTCAGCATGAAACACATCGCTATCGAAGCTCTGATTTGGGATGACATGATGTCATTTCTCAACAAACTTGGCTCAAAGATTCCCTACATCAGATATACTAAATTGTTGATCCAGAGAGCACTTGGACTTCATCCTGATATTCCCAAGAGGCTCAATGACCCCGACAATCACGATATGTTGACGGAACCTATTCTATCTGTCAGAATCAAGGAATCGTCTACAAAGAAACAAGGTGCTGTGCTGCCAGATTTCCTTCTAACTGAATATGTCAGAAAGCTCGAAACGTACAAAAGGTATCTGGAAGCAGTTAGACAAGGCAAAGTTGGTCATCTCGACGAAAAATCTTCTGGAACACCTGTAAGGAGAACCAGAAAAGGAAGTGCTGGAAGTGTTACAAGTACAGATAGTCAGAGGAATGTTCCAAAGAAGAAACCTATTCCAAAGAGGAAATCTACCCCTAAGAAGAAAGTTCCTTCTCAGGAAGCCACTCCGATCCCTTCCTCTACACCTGAACCGCAAAGAAAGCTCATGGACGAGGACTCTGAAGCTACTGACACAGATGAAGAGATCACATACTCTGAAACTGCAAAGGATGAAAATCCCTCAGTACCAAAACCTCCAAGTCCTCAAACTAATAAAGGAAAAGGGAAGACTCCTGCACTTGTACCACATGATGATAGGTCTAAAGATGAAGAAGAGCAACTGGATCAATCATACAGGAAGAAGTATCACATCGTCAGACACCTTCAAAAGGCTGAAGAATTTGCTAAAGATCAAATGGGTGGCCCCGGAGGATCAAGTGGTGCTGCCCACTCCTCACCAGATCCTGATACGGTTAATCGACCCGGTAAGGGATCTGGTGCCACCACTCTTCTGCAACAGCAACAGCTTGTGGAGGACACTATCGTATATGAGTTTGAGAACCCTGAAACTGAGAAGTCTGAGAAAGATAAAGATGATGATTATGACAAGTTGCTTCTGGGTAGTCCTACACAGTCTCAGAAGGAAACTTCTGAACCGCCTAAGGACCCCAAGCCTCCTCATGTCTCCTCCTCATCAGACTCATCATCTCACTCATCACCACCACCATCAACGAAGTCAACCAGATCATCATCCAAATCAGTGAAGAAACCACCTAAATCTTGGATTTCTCAGACTCATGAAAGAATTGTGAAAGCTGTCCAACAAGTCAGAAAGAAGGACATGCTTTACAGAAAACTGAATTGGTTTGCTGACCAAATTCAGTACTTAAATGATAAGAAAGACAAGATGGAGAAAGAAAGGGAATTTGTTCAGAAGTTCATGAAGAGTCATCGTAAAGAGGAACTGAACGAAATGATCGAAGGTTACACTAACAAGTACCTTCAGGATATCGTTCCTAAAGTCCAAAAGGAACTGGAGAAGACAGCAAGAGATCATACCCACAAGTTTCTTCTCGACACTGTCCCCGGTGTGACTAGAGAAGTATTTTCCAGACAACTCACCCCTAACATCGTCGCATTGGTTAAACATACAATGGCCAAAGAAGCTGACCTCTCTGAATCTGAGTTAATCGCTAAACTAGTGATGCAAATGTCAAAGCGATCTGGAATGTTTACTTCAGATGAAGCTAAATTTTTCGAAGGTCTACTTGCTTTTCAACTCAGCTCATCATACAAGGAGTCAGCCGATCAACCCAAACGGCCAAGAGATGACGATGATAAGGATAAAGACTCTGCACCTAAACGTCAGAAGAAATCTGGTAAATCTTCTTCGATGCCACCTCCTCTTCAACGGACTTCTTCTCAACAGAAGTCTCCTACACCTCGGTCTTCTACTGATAAACCTCGGGACGATTCCGAGTTACCACCCCTGACTCAAAAAACAGGTGATTACTTTGAGTATACGGGTGGTGACGATGAAGAGGTCCTTGAGCCCCGACAACAACCCACCTCACCCAAACAAGTGCAGAAACCAGTATCATCATCAAGGCCTTCCAAAAAGAAGAAGAAGACGACTCAGCCTGAAGTCGTATCGTGGCTAGATGACGATAAAACCGAAGAGTTTGAATGGTTCTCCACACTTGTCAATCAAACTCCTTACCCTGATGAAGGTCAAGACTTAGTAGACGGTTCTACATTGGAGCACGCAAAACTTTTGCAAGAAAAGTTCCATGTGAAGAAAATGACGAAATCTGAGTTGAAGCGAATCAAGAATGAAGCGTTTCAACTTCTAACAGACAGCTCTGAAAGCGCCCTCGAGGTCGAATATCATCTTGAGAACATCGCTCGAGCTATGTCTAACAACATGGATTGGTTCAATCCGGAAGCAAACATTGACTTCACACAAAGGGACAACCCTCCATACTACACTGATTGGACCAAACCCCTACCGACCATTGGCCAAGCAGACGAACCACAGATTCCCTTCCGATACTTCTTTAACAAAGACCTGGATTTTCTCTTACACGGTAGCGATGGTTCACGAAAATACGCTACATCATTGACTCTTCCATTCCCAGCGGCTATTTACTCAAACTGCATTGCTATCGATGAACGTGCAAATCACTTGTTTTCTGACAACGTGCAAGCATACGACCAAGATGCATTGTATGGGATTCATCATTGGCCTGAACGCCGACGAATCTACTACAGAAGCTGCCTGGTTCAGAAGTCTCAACACGCAGTGTATAGTTCTAAGGACATCGTGTCCATCAAACATGTTGATCTCAAGTCTAAGTGGGACTATACATTCTTGAAGAATATCATAGTCAAACGACAAGATGAACATGACTATGGATTCTCCGAGGCTGACTTTGAGAACTTGTCCCTCAACGACATCGAAGACATGTACCTTGCCAAAGTACAGGGTCGTATGAGACAATTCTCGACTGAAGTTCAACGCGAATTTATCAAGTCACTTCTCATCTTCATTAGACGCATCGTGATCAAAGAACGTGTAGAAGATATCCAGCTGGCTGTTGAATCTTATCAGACGCGTGCAAACCTCACTCCTCCAACGCTTGATCTTCCCGACATCAATCAGCTACCTCAATACACGCTCATCAGCAAACCTTTCGGAGTTGTTTACCGCAGTGAACTTCAAAGAAACTGCTTAATGGCGTGTAGTGATCTTCAGAAATTCGGGGATCATACTTTGAAGCTGGTCAGGGATGGATTGACGTACAGGTTGAAGGATATACGCTTGAAAGTTGGGTCTCCTAAGCGCTGGAATTCTCAGGAAAGGAGGGATGTGAGAAGGATCATCACCATGATTGATGAACGGTTGTTCAGAAGGGATCAGTTCAGACGACTGGAGAGCTATGTTGGTGGTCGACCCAGGAGAAACATCACCGGCTTTCAACGCCCTGTGCGCACTCCTGAGAATATCACTGCACTTCCTGGTACCCCTTGAATTGTTTCCTTCATATAATTTTGGATGTGTGATTATATATGTCAATGGCTTGTGCACACATAACAGTGTACAACCCGTAATTGTCAAGAAAGGACCCTGTGGTACGCCTCAGTGCCACAATCCTTATAAAAGGAGCGAAAGCTTCTTATTTTTGAGTAAAACCTATCAAACCTTTCATTTTTCAAGGTTTTGCTCAAAAACACAAGTACTCTCCCATATGATTTTTCAAAACCTCAACTGTTTATATCACTAGTTGAGGGGGAGTATTTGATTCAAAACTTTGTTCAAAAATTGTTCATAGTGGTCATCTTCCCGCAACACTCGAAATGGTCATATTTATTCTCAAACGTTTCAAAAATAACATTTTCATATGCCATTTTTGAGGGGGAGAAAATTGTGTGATAAGAAATATGTTGTGCCAAATGCAAATGAATCTGTGTACCTCAGACTTAACCAACGAATTGACGGTACTAAACTGTTAGTAACTCGAAAAGACTTGTCCTGGACGGGTAATAATTTCAAGCTAGTTCGCTAGTAATGTAAACGTGTCTCGCAAAGGACTTGTCCAAGTAGAAGGTACCATTCGAGAAACTCTTGATAGACATAAACTCTGACGGGTATGACAACCTTTCGAGGTTTGTCTACACCTTCAAGGTAGTTATTAGAGCTAGTTGTCACCTAAAAGCTGACAATGTAACTCTTTAACTATGCAACGTAACCGTGTCTCGCGGGGGATTGTCTATCTTCAGTGGATCAATTCAAAAAGTGCGCGCTCTTTCCTCACTGTGCATTTAACCATTAAAACTATTAAGCACATGTGGAGGGGGAGTATTTATGCAAAACATCATCTCTCACAGTGGTTCAAACATGTTTTTCATTAACAAACCCTTTGAGAGATATTTTCACATACAGTGGTTTTAATGGCAAACATAGGTTAGCCATGGAGTTATAAGGTGACTAAGGTTAGGAATAACCGTCCTATGATCCGCCAGAGCCGGAGGGATCTACCCAAGGACACTACCATTAGTTAGTGTTAGAAGTCCTTAGGAATGATTGTAAAAAGGAGAAAATGAGAATCGGAGAAAGAAGGAGTTGAAGAATCAAAAAGAAATGTAAAGTAAAGGGTGAAAAGAAACAGCCCTCCAGATTATTCAACTTAGGGCAGACACCGGGATCAATTCATATGCTACTGGTTGTCACTTAGTGACACCGGTATTGAAGATTAAAAGTCGTCATGGACCCAGTGACGCATGCACTAAACCTTCTTAGCCACTCAAGTTTTTCTCAACAGAAGCTTGTTTCATTCTCACAGGGAACCCTACGTAAACTATTGGCTTTCTCTTAGATATCGCTGGTATTGAAGAAGGAGACCCTCTCCCTAGTCTCCGCTCAGGAAAACCAAAACGCACTGTTGAGTCTAGAGCCACGAGATTCATCAAAAGATCTCTTAGGAACACTTGACATTTAATCACTTAATGATCAACAAATAAGATCATCAGTGGTTCATATCGAGTCCTTCACAGATCTTAGCAATCTGTCGAGAACATTTATGAGAGGTTCACATCTGTGATCCTCAGTGATTGAATGGAAACTCCTGCCAGGGTCAACATCAAACAGCCCTGACAGCAGGTCACTTCGGTAACTCCCCGTGGATTACGCGGAGTGTGTCTCAAACGGTCTACAGTCGTGAGGTGATGCTTCGGTGTACCTCAGCGACTCATCTGAACTGTAGATGTACTTCGGTACATTGCGTTATCTCACTTGTGGGACTCCAGTTCAGGAACGGCCTTTGTAAGAATTAGAGTTATGTTTTCACACTATGCTGTTAACACTCTCGAAGTTCAAACTTGTAAGTGCCGGAAACCGCTTATTACTAATCGTTTGAAATGTTTTCTTCTTATGGAAGCTCCGGAGTGGAATGATCGTGTTGATTCTTCTCATGCTCACGCCAACATCATCACTAATGGAAGTTCTATTCGAATGCAACACAACAGTCAGAATGATTCTTCATCAATCAAAGAATCTACAAAGTCAAAGACTTATAGAACTTCATCAGTATTGATTTCCAACGTCAAAGAGCGTGTGAGCATGTTGAAGAATAACGTGGAGACACTGGAGCAACAAAGCAGACCTGAGGCAGACTGATGCAGACAACAACATACTATCACTTTCACCACAAAGAACAATGATCAAAGAACAAAGTTAATGATGACGTCAAAGCATAACTGTTCAAAGATAACTATCTCTCTACACTGGGGAGATTGTTCGAATCAAGGCAATTCCTCTCACAAGAAAGAAGAATGTCAGAAGACGTCACAGCTACTATTACATCAACGCCTTCACCGTTTACATTCATATATACTTGAGGGGGAGATTGTTGGAATCACTCCTAAACAGTATTTCAAGTATTTATATTTCATATGTAATAGGTAGCTTTATTATGGCCTTTATGTTTGTTTAAGGTCAAGCTTATGTAGAAGGCCCATAAGCTTAGGCCCAAGCCCAATAAGGAATAGGGAAGGAGAGGGAGTGTTGCCCTAGCTCCTTGCCTATATAAACATTGTAATAACCCTCACTTGAGGGTTGGTTGTTCAAGTTTTTCTTTCACATACATCTTATTCATAACCGGTCATAGTATCTCGTGTGTGTGTGTGGTTTTTCTTGTTCATCTGCCTTCATCTCTTTCTCTATAACTTGTGTTTGTAAAACTAGTGACCTAACAACAACAACAACGTATCATCCCACATTTAAAACAATCTTCTCATATTTCTTTTCTACTGACATCTGAAGCAATCCATTCCAAAAGGTGTCAAGAGACCACTTTCCCCCGAGTAGTTGAATTGATGCAGTCAATCTCTTAGACTAGAGCTCACGAACCCGAATACACATATACCCAAAGACAAAGAAACTTATACAATTGAAGGAGCAGCTTAAGTCCAATAGCCAAAGAATTACCCCGATGTATACTTTTCTCTCCCCCTGAAGAAAGTGTATGAAGCTCAAGAACCCGAAGTACCCGAATGCCCAAAGTGAGAATAACCGATAACATTGAAGAAGCAGGCCGAATCACTGATTATCTCTACGGAGGACTATCTCTGCGGATGTCAACTCCGGAATAAGTGATTATATCTCTGAATCACTGATTAAGCACTCAAGTGAAGCAGCTGAGCGTCCCCAATGTACACAATCTCATTCCCCTGATGATTGCGATCGCATCGAAATCAACACACACTTGTGTACCTTTTTTATCACCAGAAACTAACTATTCCATCTCTTCCCCCACATAGTTGGAATAAGAACACTAAACGCCATGAGTCAAACCTTGAGTGTCTCTGCGGTAATGACATTTGTCTTCCCGGGATATCTTCAATCACTTAGAAGTATTAAGTTCATCAAGTTTACTCGCGTTTAGATGCGTGTCTCCTTCCCCCTTGCTGGTTTTGATACTTCAGAATTAGGAACTCATTATACGCCCATATACTTGAAATTATTTGAGAATAACCTTAGAAGTCTTTGTGAGAATCAACTTGCTGAAGTACAATGCGAGCAAATATAATTGGGGATTAAATTCGACATTTCACTCTCCCCTAATTATTGCTCTCCCCTAAACTGACAATCTTTTCGACAAATTCCTGGAGTATGAAGAAGTCTTTAGATCGTTAAATGCAACTCGTCTTTAGTCTTCTAACATGTAATAGAAAATGTAGAACCGACTGTAGACTCGAACTTCTTCAAGATTGTCCAATTGGGGAATAGAAACTCAACATATTCAACTCACCAAATGCATTCCCGTTAACTTACAAATAGAAAATCCCCTTAAATCAAATCCCTCCCAATTAAACAAGAACAGAAAGATGTTCATCAAGGAAATCAGCCCCTCAACTGGAAGCACTTCGTCATTAAACTCAAATCAGCCCGTGTGAAGATGTCAACCAACGGCTCTTAGAGAAGAACTCCATGTGAAGATGACCCGATAAAAAGAAGCTCGGTTCTTACATGAGTTTGGAGCCGTTTGACCATTTATTCTCAGATATCAATCAACCATGCAGTAAATTCACACTTCTTCTCCCCCTCAAGAATTGCATACGGACTTGCCATTCTTGATTTAATAAGTGAAAATCTTCAACAAATGTAGTCTATTCACACTTCTCCCCCGCAAAATTAGTACATGATGTCGCCATCGTCATTATAGTTGAGCAAGTGGAATAAGAAAACAATCAACAGTAGCTCGGTTCACTTGATAATTGAAAGCGCATGGAAAAAGCATGAAGCATCTTGATGAGAATGGTCATAATTGAGAATATTTCTCTTCTTAAGAAGATAAAGCGCACTGAAGCGTACACTTTTCTTTTCTTTAGAGTACGAGGCTTGAACTGTTGTATTTAAACGTCATAAGAAGATTTCTCTTCTTCAGAAGATAAAGCGCACTGAAACGTACACTTTTCTTTTCTTTAGAGAACGAGGCATGAACTGTTGTGTTCATACGTCATTATCTCTCTCTTTTCATCATCTCTTGGCAAAACTTGTAATCACCACCAGTATCATTCAGTAGGCTCTTTGTCATGACAGCTGATGGAGAAAAACCCAATATGATGAATTTGACCCTGAAGTAAAACAACCCGAACTCGTGACTTAAACTTGCACATATGTAACAAAGACCGGTGCCGAGACTTCATCCTCCATTGAATCTCTAAGTACTCTATACTCTTCATCCAACCAACCATCAAGTATAAGACGTACATCACCTCTTGAAAATCCACAATTGAATGTGACACTGAGCACTACAACGTAACTCCTTAAAGTGATAGTTATTTTGTGGTGGTGAGAGCCCAATTCCCCCAAGTGGTAAAATAAAAGGTAAAAGTCACCCAACAATAACTAGATATCCAAGTCTTCGTTTTTGATAATAAGCTTGAACAAGGATCTTGAAGAATCTTCATCCAACCATCCCCGATACCTTCAGATACTAAGTACACTTGCCCGTGATATTTCACTTCAACCTCAAATAAATAATAGTGAATTAACCCTGTTGTCACATCTTCTAGTTAAAAGCTCAAATCTAGCCTCCTTTGACGTTTTAAGTGAACTATGATAATGGTTTTCATCCCGACCATGGTTAAAAGCATGTAACCCGTAAAACCATGTAATAGCCAAACTGCCATGAGGACAATCCAAACAAACACCCAATTCTTAAAGTACACCCTTTTATCCTTTCTTCGAAGCAGATACCGTAGCACCAGCATCAGATAAGATCCTGAAATACGCTTTCCTTTCTCCAGGATGGTTCCGTCATTACGGGATTTTACAACTCTATGGTTTAAACCGAGAAATAGTTTCTTTCGCGGGATTTTACAAAACCAAGAATAAACCGTAAGATAGATCCGGAAACGCACATTACTTTAATCGGGATGTTTTCATTGTCACGGGATTTTGCAAGTCTATGAATTAAACCGAGAAATAGATTCTTTCGTGGGATTTTACAAAATCAAGACAAAATCGTAAACAATGTCAGTTTGAATGTGTTATGACAACTTTGGTTTCGGTGAATTTTTTTTAGGAGAACATGCAGCGGTTCATTTTCCAACATCAACATTATCATCAACCATCCAATAAACACTTTGGTAAACACATCATTCACACATTCTGTCGGCTAATGTTGTGACCTCCTGGTGAAGTAAACCCGATATACCAAACTTGATTATGAAGTATAATTCCCCAGATTTGTTACTTAAACTTGTACTAATCCTTGTGAAGAAGAAACGTTGTACCCAATGTACAAAAACCCTTGACATTCTCAACTGAGTGAGACACCGAAGTGATAGTTACGTTGTGGGTTAAGCGAGAAAGAATCACAACCGTAATTAAATAGCCAAGTCTTTATCACACTCTATAAATGCCCAAACAAGTCATCTTCGCAGAAGGGTAAAAAGAAAGAAGACGAAATAAGTAAACGCGCCCGGTAAACCTTACTTTAAATTCAAATGAGAAATACCGTCCAAACAACTTCGTAGTCACCCTTGTTCAATAGTCAACTCAAGCCGAGACATAATATATTCCGCGAAAATGCATAAACCAAATTATCAAACCCCACAACAAATCTTATCAGCAAACCAAAACTCATCATCAAATCTCATCATCCCAAATTTCATCGACAAATCTCTTTAATAAATCTCATAAAATCCAACTCTCATATAATCTCGATTTTGAGAAGCCCATTAGTCCATTATCCAATGTAGATTACGAGTCCAAGTTCAATTAAAACCGTTTAAACCGTCACTTCAATACCAAATCAATAAAATTGGGCAAGAGCCTTGAACTCATTCAAGATCAACAAATAACTCAAGCCGTGAACAAATATCCCCCGTGAATTAATTATCCGACCAAAATACCACTCATTAACTTACTACAAAAATTCGCATCCAAAATTTTATTATGCAAAAATATTTCGGATAACAAAGTTTGTGATTAGCCTTTTCACCATGTATTATCAAGAGGTAAAAGAAAAAATTAACTTTTCGAGATTATCTATACTACTTTATAATGCATTTAGGCCTTCTAAAATTAGAAGGCTTAAAAGTTAAGCCTTGCTTATTATGAAAAGAATTCCAAGCCTAACTCTTAACCAAAAATTAAGATAAGGAGCTCCAATCATGAGATGACACATGTCAATTCTTAACAAACTCCAAGCCTAACTTCTAACAAACTCCAAGCCTAACTCCTAACCATTAAAAATTAAGATAAGGAGCTCCAATTATAAAATGACATGTGTCACTTCTCAACTAAAAATTCATCTTTATTTTCAAATTAAAATATCTTTTTATATACTAATTTTTTTTATAATCTAATTTCACCATATTTTCTAAAATTTTATGCTTTTTAATTAACATCCATTTTGATATATTTTTATGAGTTTTTAGTTTTTATATTCTTAGTGGGTTTATTTTATTTTAATTCAAATTTTTACAACTTTAACCTTTATTTCATTTATAACTGTACTTATCGCCGCCGCTGTGCGCGGGTATCCGGCTAGTCTTGATAATCCATGTAATGGGTAGTAACATAGCATCCCGTCTTTCTTAAATCTGAAACCAATACAATCGGATCAATATAGCAATTCAGCCCATTATCCCTTTGAAGCACGTTTGGCCCATTGTTTAGGTTAGAAAACAATTGTAAACCCGTGGCCCATTATACTCGTTGCACCTGATCCATATTGCACCCAACATTATCAATTCAGCCCAAGTACACTGAGTCCAAGTAAAAAGGCCTAAAGATTCAAGTTAGGCACGCCTGGTAAAATTGTATTCGATCTAAAGGATTAAACTAATGAGGCCCAAAAACTTTTGGATACAACTTCAATATATCATATTGAGACACAATCCAATAAAGACAATACCCTATCCAATACAAATGAAACCCGATCCATGTGACTATTAGAGAATCCGATTATAATAAAGCGTTATAAATCATAGATTATTCACTTTACCCTAAACATACGCCCAATGACAAACCCTAATCTCAAACATAACGCCTCCCCTCCTCTAAATTTTCACCATCTCAGATCTGGGAAATAAAAATATTTTGATTCTCATCATGGATATCTCCCATCCTCTTCTCAATCTCAACATAATTCTCATCAATATAATCAACACCGATTCACAAACACAAAATCTTTTTGTTCTATCTTTTATAGTCGAGCACAAATGAGGGCTTCAAGATCCTAAACGTGGGTCTCGGGTAAGGTTGTTGATGTGATATTCATTACATTTTCTTTTCCATTTATGAACGAAATAAAAGAAACGAGATAACATGGTTGTTATACTCTTTCTTTGTCTTCGAATAATATCACAATTAGATCTATGATGAAATTGATTCAATTGAAATATTCTTTAAAAAAAAATTGAATCGATTCTGAGATTGATTTGTATTTCATTTTGTTTGAGTCTTGAATAGATTGATATAGAAGATGGAGGATAGGATAGATTTTGAGTTGTAGTTGAAGTTGTGATGTTGGATTCGAATGAATCGGGTTAAGCTTTGTGTCTTATCGTATGACCATTTTCTTGGACCAATGATGGCTTATGACTGAGGTCGTGGAGATGTTTTTGGTATCTGGTATATTTGTTGTGGTCAGTCCTGGTCTTACAAGTCATTTCTTCTTCTACTCTTCTTTTGACAAGTCACAACTAGTCACAAGTCGCTACGACAAGTCGTTACTTGTCAAGTCGCTACCATGAGTTGAGACTCATGGCAAGTCGCTACCTCATTTACATCACAAATCGCTAACTTGTAAAGACAAGTCGCTAGCAAGATTCTTTGACTTTATTCCGGCGTTGTTTTTCTGACCAATATTTCCGTTCAGCTTCAAAAACCCAGAAAAACATGATAAAACAAACTGCTTCCTTTAGCCAGTTTGACCAAAGTTTGACCACCAATAATCTGACCAGATTCATAAGAAACCCATAAACCAAGCATAAAAATGCTTCCTTGACCCAAGTTTGACCATGGAAATGACCAGAATGACCACATTGACTTCACTTATATGGTAACAAAAACGTCATATAAGGACTGTTTGGACAAGTATAGAACACAAACAGATATAACTTTGATAAGACCGTGACATATTTTGACCAAATAGGATACTAAAACATGTTAAAAAACTGTTATACCAAAGTAAAACGGAAAAAAATATTTTCTGACCAACAAAAGTACACAAAAACAGTTTTAAACACAACAAAGATACCGCACAAATCATCAAAACACAAAAACCATGGCTCTGGTACCATTTGTAAGATCGTAAATATTGTGTTGTTTGATGATTCGGGTGGTCTTGGATGATGAAAATACATATTAGCTATTTAGAGAGAGAAAGATAAGAGATGGGTGTTCTTGTAAGAGAGTTGCTTTACAAAAATGAAATGTTAGATTATGAGAAGCACCACCCCTTCCAAGGATGAAAGGGGTATTTATACTTACAGACTACACGACCTCCTTACGGCCTGTGGATCAGGTATACAGTGGGTAAAGACCCGTCCTTCCTCCACTGTGTTACACTACACTAAACTAGGTTAATAACTAACTAATAAAACAGTAAATAATGATATGTCTACGAGCTAATATATGCTAGACTATAGATGGGGTGACCGACACTTCACTATAGAATTTCCAATTCCTAACAAATTCATCTCGAACCGTCCTTTTAAATTAAAAATTGCATTTAATACACATTAATTTATCTTAATTAAATCTGATTTTGTAACTAATAAACTTAAAATTTCTTTATTTAATCATTAAAATAATGCCCTGAGGGCACTCATTAGACAAACCCTAATAAAATAGTCGTTCAAAAAAAACATGAACACAATCATCCAATATTTGACACTCCTTTTTAGATAAATTACATTCAATGTATATAAGTAGGCTCGGATTCGAGGATGTGCAGGATGTGCAACGGCACATGACCTCTACTTTTTAGGGGTCCCAGATTTTTAAAGCTTCAGTATAAGCATAAAATCATTTTAGAGTATTTGAATCACATGAATAAATGATTTGAATGAAGAATATAACACTTTTTTCAAAAAAAAAAAAAAAAAAAAAAAAAAAAAAAAAAAAAGTTTCAACCTGCGTTTTAATGGAGAAAAATGAGATGAAAGTTGTGTTGTGGAAGATAACCCACAAGCAAGTTGTAAGAGATGTCTGTGGGCCCAACTTATTACTTGTCCTTTAGCACCATCATTTTTTCTTATATTTTCCTCCTTGAGCTATCCTTTCAGCTTACAATTTTGGTCCCCGATATATTTATTGAAAAGTTAAACCAATCCCAAATCTCTGTAAAAAAACGTATTTTAAGTTTCAAATACGCATTAGAGAAAGCGTTGTAGCTATATGTATTTTGGAGATATTAATGCAAAGCCACATTACTTTATCAAATGTTGTAATAATTTGCACCTTATGTGTTTTTTTGTCTTTAAAAAAAACGTGTTAACTCTATGATTACAAAAACAGGAAAGAAAAATGTTCACGTTAGAATGAGATTACCAAGTTGTTATTTATTTGGTATAAAAAAGAAATGCATAATGGAATTATTCTTAGGTCAATATTACGAGTGCCTCAATTTTTTTGTGAACGGCACAGGGCCCTCAAATTTCATGGGATGACCCTGTATATAAGTATATATTAAAAAGTATTTTTCTGGGTTAATTGATGAAAAAGATGATTTGAATATGGCTAAAAAGTTTATTAGAAATTATTTGAATTTTGGCTAAATAGATTATATAAAAGAAAGAGATGATTTGAATTATGGCTAAAGTTTATTAGAAATGATTTGAATTTTGGCCAAATAATAAATAATATAAAGTTTAGGTTATTTTGTAAAATAGTTAAAATTCAGAGGGTTATTGTGCATATTAGGAAACTCACAAAAAGTTCAAAAAATGGTTGTTGTTTGGATTCAAACCATGGTTGGTTAGGTGAAGAAGTGTTACTGGAGTTGGACCAACACATCTTGGTTTGTTTTTAATATAATAAAGGAAAAGAATTCATTGAAAATGTATCATCGGTACCAACCAATTATCCTATATAACTATTGAGTGGGGCATTAGGCCTCCACACGCCATTTGTCAAAAGCATGTTCACTCAACATTAATTGCCAACTTTCACAAGTTGGCAAAAATAGTCTTTGAAGTTTAAGTGTCGTTGCAAAGTAAGTCCAAATTGGCAAAAATAGTCCCTAAGGTTTAAGCGTCGCTGCAAAGCAAGTCCTTTATAGCAATTTGGCAAAAATAGTCCCTATCCAAATTCACGGCTACAAAAGCAATCCCGCTGCATCTCGCGGGTTTCCACACTCGTTTAGACGAATTGTAAAGTTTCATTTTAAAATCGAGTTTTTTTATTGACTAATACAAAATCAAAATTGATTTGAATTAATTAACATTTGTAACTTTTCATCTAGATTGAAAATTTGCATAAAATTACATGTGTCAAAATTGTAAAATAAAAAATACTGCGTCAAAAATATGAACAGAAAATGTTGGAAAAATGGGTTATTGTTGAAAGTTTAATGGTTAAATTTAAAAAAACAATGCAAAAAATAAGGTAATTTATAAAAAATTAATTGCTGAATAAAAAATATATATATATATATATATATATATATATATATATATATATATATATATATATATATATATATATATATATATATATATATATATATTATTGTTGAAAGTTTAGTGGTTAAATTTAAAATTAAAAAAATGCAAAAAATAAGTAATTTATTAAACATTAATTGTTGGATATAAAATTTATATATATATATATATATAGTGTAGGGTTATTTTCAGAACCAAGAAAAGGTCGAGAACTGCGAGAACCACCATTGTACTCCTAATAATGCATGATGTATACCATGTCAATGCAAGGTGGCAGTATTGAAAATATCTATAACTTAATTTGAAAGAAAAATTTAAATCAAGGGCAAATTAGGTATTTTCATTCTCCATAAAAATAGCATCTCATACCATAATTATCTATCATTAACCACTCATCCCACATTCATACGTTTCTATCCCTTTCCTCTAGATCTAACCACCACTCTCCTGCAAAAAAAAACTGCCGCCACCCTTTCTATCCCGTCTCCATGGTCTTGTTCTAGCGTCTACATCAACAATCGTTGTATCAAACGTATCACAGATTTAAGGTTCGTTTTTTTTTTGAGGTTCTAGATCGCTATTTTTTTTTTGACTTCCGATCTGATTTTTTTTTTACTTCCGATCTGAATTAAATGGTTTTGAATTTTATTTGTTATCTATGTTTTGATCTCTTTTAATTCTTGTTTCAATCATCTAACTTTTCTTTTGAAAATGGGTTTTAATTTTGTGTTTTGGTTTCTGGATTCAAATTTAATCTAATATGATATGATTTAAAATATAAATAGTAGGTTAAGAAATAAAAATCAGATCTTAAGTGAGTGGAAATTGAATTGGTTGGTGTTAAAAAGTTGATCAGGTTTCAAACATATGAAAAAGTGATTGATTTGGGTTAAAGGCTTTGTATTCAGCCCCTAAATGGTGCGTCTGGACCTGCTCATTACAGCCCCTAAAGGCTGCATTTTCAGCCCTTATAGAGGTGCGTTTGGTTGCTGAAAATCTGCACCAAAAAGGTGCGTTTGGTTGCTGAAAATCTGCACCAAAAAGGTGCGTTTGGTTGCTGAAAATCTGCACCAAAAAGGTGCGTTTGGTTGCTGAAAAATCTGCACCAAAAAGGTGCGTTTGGTTGCTGAAAATCTGCACCAAAAAGGTGCGTTTGGTTGCTGAAAAATCTGCACCAAAGGGTGCGTTTGGTTTGCTAAAAATCTGCACCAACAAGTGTGTTTGGGTTGCTTTTGTGTTGCTGTTAAGCAGCCCAATCATAATGATTATTTTATTTAATATTTTCTTTGTTTGCTTATCAATTATCTAAAAGAAAACATTACGTTGTGGTTTGAGTTGGTCACATGTCTAATCTAGTATTAGATCTTGTAAATGAATGTGTTACTCAGTTACTTTTCTTAGAAGGATATTTGCGTAGTTTGATATAACAGTTAAAGTGCATATATGTTTTTATAGTTTTTGGAGTTTAAATTTATTGAAAATGAATGTGTTTTTACAGTGTGTCTGGTTTACGTGTATTCAAAGTGCATACGTGTTTTGTACATTTTCTGAAGTTTAACCTCAATGTAGTATATATATGTGTTTTTGGGTTATATGATAGTCGGTATTTAAAAAAGAATAGCTTGCGAGTAATTGTGCATATATGTTACGCTAGTTTATTTACCAAGAATAGCTTATTAGTAGGTGTCCATATGTGTTTTGCTAGATTATGCATATATGTGACACTAATTGTTATGATTAAATTCATTTGCATCATTTGATGTAGGAAAATGATTATTCTTATGTGTTTTGTTAATTCTTATGTTTAACAGGTGACTACTACAAAATACCTGTGCACACCTGGAAAATACATGTGCACACAAGATAAATTAAGCAAACTTGTCGAATATTGCAGAAAAGGTAAGACTTGCAGAAAAATTAAGCAAACAATAAAAGTAAGAATTGTATCTTATGTCTTTCTTATATATTGCAGAAAAAGTCAAGCAAACTTGTGCACACAAAGATCACGAGATTCTCTTATTGCGAAGAAAATACATGTGCAGACCTGGAAATTACATGTGCACACAAAGATACATGTCGAAGAAAATACATGTGCAGACCTGGAAATTACATGTGCACACAAAGATCACGAGATTCTCTTATTGCGTTAATTATTATTAGTGCACACATGTATAATCGATATATTGTACTTGCATTTTTTTAGACATATGTATAATGTTTATGTTATTGAATTTCAGTTTTTGAATATTAAAGAATTGTACGCTAAAACATATGTGCAATTATCTTCTTAAGTGAAACACATACGCACCATACTTTTAAAAAACATAAATGTTGAAAAAAAACTATTCAAAAATTTAAGTGGTTTAAGCAATTGAACACTACATTACGAAGAAAAACATATACTTAAAAAAACACATGTGCACCTTGACTTATATGAGAAAAACACATATGCATCTTACTTTTTGAAATCATGAAAAAAAAATATTTTTCCAAAAAAAAAAAAAAAAAAAAAAAAATCCTTAAATTTAGGAACTAAAAAAACGTTTTTTTATTAAAAAAAATCAAAAAGAAAATAAAAAATGTACTTTTACTATTATGCCCTTTTGAATTAAATAATAAAATTAAATATCCAAAAAAATCTGATTGGTTGATGCTGGTTCTCGCAGTTCTCGACCTTTTCTTGGTTCTGAAAAGAACCCTTCCCTATATATATATATATATATATATATATATATATATATATATATATATATATATATATATATATATAGAATCCGGATCGATTGAGAATGTTTTTATTTTGAGAAGATTGAGAAGGTTTTCAAAAACGATAGATTTTTAACTTTGATTCATGTTTTTTAAGCGTAAAACTCATTTTAATGTGATTAAAATTCAAAATGTGTAAAAAAAATTGAATCAATGTTAAAAATATCTCGATTTTGCGATATATGTAGAATACTGAATCATCTATACAAATTTGATGAACCATCATCATAACTCGATTTTGAGAATGATTTGTGAATCAAATTTGTGATTTATATATTCGATTCACCATAAAATGATGTTTACTTGTGAATCAAATAAAAAACATGAATCAATTTGCTCAAACGAAGATTTCTCAATCTTCTCAAAATAAAAACCTTCTCAATGGAACCGGAGCCTATATGGGTGAATTTAATTGTGATGCAGTAATTTATAACCTTAATGCACTAAAATCATAATTATGATGCAGTAAATTTATAACCGTGATGCAGTAACTTATAACCTTAATGCACTAATAAGTTTTGGTGCATCTTTATTATAAGTTACTGCATCATTCCACAAAAGGTGTAGATTGGCGGGAACACCTTGACCCCGGGTGCCTTTTGGCACCAGCCATTGTCCACCCCACAAGGAATAGCTCCGGCAACTCTCCTGGCCTAGTGGGGCACCAACTGGAGTGAGCACGAGCCAAGACTCGGACCCCTAAGCTCTTATTCCACAAAGTCTCTCCAGTGTGTCCACAGGTTTTGCGGAGGTGGGTACCTATATGAAACAAATGCCAAGGATGGGACTTGATCTTGGGTCAATTGACTCAAGCACAAGTGCTCCAACCATTGGACTAATGCTCCATTGGTAAGTTACTGCATCATAGTTAATAGTTCAGTGCATCAACTATGATTCACTAAAATCAAGGTTATAACCTTAAATGCACTAAAATCATGATTGTGATGCAGTAACTTTATAACTGTAATGCAGTAAGTTATAACCTTAATGCACTAAAATCATAATTGTGACGCAGTAACTTATAACCTTAATGCACTAATAAGTCTTGGTGCATCTTTATTATAAGTTACTGCATCATAGTTAATAGTTAAGTGCATCAACTATGATGCACTAAAATCAATGTTATAACATTAATGCACTAAAATCATGATTGTGATGCAGTAACTTTATAACTGTGATGCAGTAACTTTATAACTGTGATGCAGTAATTTATAACCTTAATGCACTAAAATTATGATTTGTGATGCAGTAACTTTATAACTGTGATGCAGTAAAAAATTTTGGCGGGAAAATTTTTGGCGGGAAATTTTTTTTTTTTTTTTTTGCCTCCAAAAAAAAATTTTTTTTTGGCGGGAAAAAAAAATTTTTTCGGGGGGGGGGGGGGGGGGGGTGGGGGTGGGGGGGGCGGGGGGGGGGGGTGGGGGGTGGGTGGGTGGGGGTGGGGTATGGTGATGTGGCATGATGATGTGGCAAAGGTGACACATGTCACCTCCACATGCCTTCTCATTTTTTTCATTCTAAGAAACTTTTCATAATAACCCAAACCTATATATATATATATATATATATATATATATATATACAGAGTTAGGATCAAATAAGAAGATTACTTAAAATAAGAAGGAATAAGAAGAACTATAACCGCAAATTCGAGATGCACCGACCTAAATTAGATGCATCCCTATAATCTTAGATGCATTATAATGCACCATAGTGTGTTTTCTAGCTTTTAATCAGATGCATATACGTATATTAGATGCATTTCATGATTTCTCTTGTTTTTTGTTCCTCTACGCATGCCAAAATCATGAAAATCAATTTGCACTATCTATACATCAAATTAACATTCGAAACTCAAGATGCTGCATCTATATGAATAGAAATGCATGGTTTTGGTCACTTCTCACCACTTCTTATTTTAATTTACTTCTTACTGGATCACTACTATAGGGGAAGGTTAATGTGAGAGATTTCTTAAAGTTATTAAAGTAAGAACTAATTTGAACCATTGGATCATTATATTGAGATTATATGACATTAATTATTAATGAGTGGCATTTGTGTGATTAACATTAATTGTAAGGGTTTTATGTACCATAATAAAATTCTACTAACCTTTTATATCGGTTTTTTTTTCTACATTTATTGTTGGCACTTTTTTTTCTACCATTATTATTCTTCTTTTACTTTTTTTTTTTAATAATTCTGGTACATTTAAGATGTGATAATTTGTACCAATGATTCACAAATCAAGAACTACATAAATTATTCACACAAAAACTTATAAATTTAACATGATGAGATGCTACACAACTAATAAAATTACCACATTAATTTTATTAAAGCTTATAAAAAACTTAAAAGATCGGATACATCTTTTCAATTGAAAATAAGATACAAATAAGAACCCTTCTACACAAGTAACCGATTATACACAACTTGATTATACACAACTTTTATCTCATTGGTGCATCACTTGCTACAACCGAACCCGTACACAACCACAACCACAACCACAAGAATGTATCACCTGTGACAAAACTCAAAATCTACAACCGAACTCGTACACAACCTACAACCAAACCCATGCACAACCATGATTGTATCACCTGCTACAAAACTCAAAATCTACAGCCGAACCCGTACACAACCACAACCACGAGAATGTATCACCTACTACAAAACTCAAAATCTACAACCGAACCCGTACAAAACCACAATTGTATCACATGCTACAGCTGAACTCGTACATAACCACGAGAATGTATCACCTGCTACAAAAACGTTCAACTGATACTGATCCAAAATCGAGATACACAAAATCTACAACCGAACCCAAATCGAAAACCATTCGACCATGGTTTTGTGATATCAACTCGAAAACCATTCGACCAGATATGTACTTCAAACTAAAAGAAAAATTGAAACTGGTCCATCAAGTGTACTTCAAACGAAATAACCAGATCTATATAAAAAAAACCCTTTAAATGAAATAAGATCTGTCAACAAACCATCTCCTACTCCATCAATTAGTTTTTGTATTTTTTTTCAACAAGAAACATGCGACATCAAATTAGATCGCCAAGAGGAAACCACAAAGAATCACAGATACACTAACCGTCACTAGAAAATAATCGATACACTAACTGATATACTAACCCCGTCACTAGAAAATAACGGTCACCTGAAAGACTAACCCCGCCACCGGAAAATAACTGATACAATAACCAACCTGAGTCCCAAAACAAATAGCGACGGTTAGGATTTCAACCACAAAAACATTGAACGAAACTACCTCCCGCTAATGAGTCGGGCACCAGATTCACATAAGTAACCGCGAATAGTGAACAATAGATCTAACCACTGAGGCAACAAAAACCACCAATAGATTTGGGGATTTCAGCATATCCGGTTATATAAAAAACCACAAACCGAAACCACCAAAAATACCAAACGAAAATACACTAACAAATCTTGGTTGTTACTTTTTTTCTTTGTTGTTCGAGACAAACCACAATCGAAAACAATTAGAATCTGTTAAATATTTATGGTTGAAGATTTGTTAAAGATTTATGGTTGATCTTGTGATAGTGAGATTACAAGAAAATATTTAAGTGGAAAGAAAACACATATTTTGGCGTGTAAAAAATGGGAGACGTGATGCACTTGTGTCATTAGAATGACTTGGTAAAGGTTAAGTACCTTTAAATGTGAACAATATGATAATATATGAATAAACAAATAGTAAAATTGGATGGCTAATAAGTAATAACGATCAAAAATGAAAAACATAAAAATAAATTAGACGGCTAATCACCGGTGAGAATGAATGAGTGAGAGGTTGGTTGAAAAGTAGATGGGTTATGAGATGATAAGGAGGAGAGAGGGGAAATTGTGTAAAATACCTTTAGTGCCCTTTTGATATAATTATTTACTTTAGTATTATTAAAAGCTTATTTTACACTTGTCAAGTTTTGATTGGTTCTCATTTTTAAAACTTTAAAAAAGTTTTTACTTGATCTCAATTCTATATATATATATATATATATATATATATATATATATATATGGGAAATCTTAGCTACACCAAGGGTGTAGCCAACTTAGCTACACCAAAATGCTACTTCCATGCATAAAACCTCAATTATGATGTCATTTTAACATCTTAAACTTGTAAACCTTCCTAATCTATCATATCCAACATCTATTATTTGATATTGTTACAAATTTTTATGTGTGTGTTCTTGAATCAAGTTTCAGTCACGAAAATGGCTACTAACATCTTACATTTGCAACAATGACTATCTTAGTGTAAATTTCAATGATAGATGTTATAAATAAGATATTATTGAGTGGAAATAGATTTATGATCTTAATCGGGCATAAAATTTGATGTTTTATTCCTCGTATTGGCATAATGGTGTAGCTAAGTTGGCTACAGCTTGGTGTAGCTAAGCTTTCCTCATATATATATATATATATATATATATATATATATATATATATATATATAGACTTGGGTTATTATGAAAAGATGTTTAAAATGAAAAGAATGGGAAGCCACCACAATGCGCCATGTGTCCCATCTTCACCCCTCCCTTTTTTTTACTCTCAAGGGCATTGTGGTAATTTCACCACAAAATAAAAGGTATATAAGGTTTTTCTTCTCTGTTTTTCACGTTTCTTTCATCTCAACTTCTTCTGCTCCTCTGAAACGGCGATCTCCACCACCGTCCTTCTCCTCTGAAACCACCGTGATCTGCACCACCGTCCTTCTCCTCTGTCATCACGACCGTCCTTCAACAATAACGAGTTCATCTTCACCGTGATCTTCACCGTGATCAACAATGAATACCGTTTGTTCATCTTCAAGCAATAACGAGTGTTCTTCTTCAATCAATAACGAGTGTTCATCATCATCATCAATGAATATTGATAGTAAGATTTTAATTTTTATATTTTTTCTTTTTATTATTTTTAATTTAATTTTGATATACTTTTTCTTATTATGTTTATGATTTTTAACTGATTATACTAGTAGTAGTTTCTGTTGATAAATTTGTATTTTGATTGATGCACAGCTGGTGTTTGATGTTTAGTTATAATTATGCTGCAGTTGAAATATAACTATGCTGCAGTAGACATATGAGTATACGAATTATTAACTTAAGAGTTTGATTTTTAGTTACATATAGGTATATGATGCACTAGTTGTTAGACTAAGAATAATAATTATCTAATTATGATGTATTATTATGATGCAGTAGTTTTAAGAATATGATGATTAGATATATAAGTTTGATTTAGTAGTTTGTGTTGTAGATTATAATATTATGATGTAGTAGTTTTAAGAGTAGTTATAAGTTTATGATGCAGTACATTAGGTCTATGATTCATTAGTTTTAAGACTCTGATGAATACTACTTTAGATTTATAAGATTATGATGCATTAGTTTTAAGATTAGTTATAAGTTTATGATGCATTACATATTGTATTATGATGCATTACATATTGTATTACTAATTTTTAGACTATGAAGAATAGATATGTAAGTATGATCTAGTAGATTATAAGATTATGATTTTGTAGTTTTTAGATTAGTTATAAGTTTATGATGCATTACATATTGTATTATGATGCAGTAGTTTTAAGAATTAGATGAATAGATATATAAGTATGATGTAGTAGTTTTAAGATTAGTTATAAGTTTATGATGCAGTATATTAGGTCTATGATGAATTAGTTTTAAGACTGATGAATACTACTTAAGAATTGAAACATACTTGCTCAATCTATGATTAATGAAAGCTTAATGTATTATTAATGGTTAATTATTGTTATATTTAGTTACAAATGATAGACTTTAGAAGCTATGAATAAGGTACTTGAAAGATGTAGTGCCATTCTTTTCATTTTAAAATTATAACTGTGGATATGTACCAATAATTGAGGGGTGATTATTCTAATCTTAAAGATGCAGAGATGGTTATTGATGTTAATGTAGATGGAAGTAGGAATGAGGAAGGATTCACGATGGTCATTGCACATTTGAATTGGTTTAGTATGGTATGCACACACATATGATAGTCATAGGATTATATAGGATTAGTGTAGGGGATATGGTCATGGTTTTAAGATTTGTTATAAGTTTATGATGCAGTACATATTATATTATGATGCAGTACATATTAGATTATGATGCAATATTTTTTAGTATATGCAGTAGTAGTTTTAAGATTAGTTATAAGTTTATGATGCAGTACATATTATATTATGATGCAGTAAATAGTAGATTATGATGCAATTGATTAGTACACTGCAGTATATTTATATGAGTAGGATTACTAGTGTTTTAGGAGTATTCTCAGTTTTTATATGTGTATGCTTCGATTGTGTTTGATGTTTAGTATAAATATGAATATGATTATTAGACTTTTAGTAGATGGTCGCAATAGATTCATGTCTATATGAATCATTAACTCAAAATGTTTGATGCAGTATATTTAGGATTATGTATTTTTGATTACTATATAATTATGATTTAGTAATTTTTTGCAGTAGATTTTAATATTATGATGCATTAGTTTTACACATATCTTAACTTAAACTCATATGCCACAAAGAAGTCACTGCTGCATTAATACATTAATACATTTGGATAGATAGCACATAAACACACATTAAAACAGTTTTCGACAACTAAAAAACTAATATGATACTAAAAACATAAATGACCATCATCATAAACTACTTTTTAGTTCCAGAGCTCTCTCCCTTGCTTTTCTTATTTGCTTTGAGTCGTTGAAACAGATTTTCAAGACTACTAATCCTATTTTCCAAATTATAAATATCTTCAAATAATGTAGGATTATTCACTTGTTGCTCCACTTCGTTTTTATCATCTTCCTCAGTTTGTTGCACCACCTCGCTTTGCTGCATCACCTCACTTTGAAACTCTTCCTCCACCTCATTTTGCTGCACTATCTGACCTTGCTGCACCATTTCACCTTGCTGCACCACCTCGCTTTCAGCCTCCTCCTCATTCTCTAGATCTTCCTCATCTTCATCTTCTTCCTCCTCTTCCCCATCAAGTCCATAAATCTCATCCCAGTAGAAGTCTTGGCGACGCAACCAAGTAAGGATATTTGTCCTCATCCACACACTCACTTGCCTATATGAACCATATTCTGACATTGGTTCTTCGCCAAAAGCATCTAACACTGCGTCAAAAAGCAAATAGTTGTTTAAGACAAACTCATACTCTTCTTCATCATTTTGAAAGTTTCCATTTGGTGCTGCCATTGTTATTGAGTGAGAATAAGAGAGAATAAAGTGAGTGTGTGTGATAATTACAGAGCAGAAAATAGGAAAATTTTATGTAGTAGGATATGGAGTAGAGAGTACATTATATAAGTAGTAACAAGAATCTTATCTTTTACATTGTGTTGTACTTGAGGGAGAATAAAATATTGTCTCAAAGAATACTGTCAAAAAGTAAAATGTATTAGCAGTACCAAGACTTATCCTTTACACTGTGTAAAGATTCTTATATTATCTTTTACACTGTCAAAAAGTAAAATGTGATTTATAATTTGTATGTTCAGACATTTAAATGGCAATGTTTTATAATTTAGATGTTTCAGACATTTAAGTGTTTAGGGACTGAGCAGATTGGACTTAAATCAGTTAAAAGTGTTGTGAGACATAAGTTTTTAACTAGTGAAGCTAATGGATATTTATTTGATTGCTAATGCTAACTGAAAACGATAGTGTCAGTTTTTAAAAATAATAGTATCGCTAGCGATGCACTATTTTATATATGTGATGCACTATTTTTTCACATTCTTTTTGTTAAACATACAGGTGCAGATGTTGAAACTGTTCGAATTAGAGATCATGTTGGTTTTTATGTTTGTGGAAAAGATGGAAGTAGAACTTGGTATCCTGATTGCCTTGAAAAACCTATAGAAGGATGTCAGTTTATTTCAATAGATCAGGCCTATAATTTTTATGTGGCGTATGGTAAAAAGGGCGGTTTTGACTGTAGAAGAGGTGGCCAGTACAAGGCAAAAGGTTTTTCAGATGCAACGTTGAAGTATTTCTATTGTTCTAGACAAGGGTTAAATGAAGATTCTAATGGTAAATCTGGTGATTCTGTTACTGATAATGATATAAGTGGACAAAGTGAAATCAGTGATGATTCGTATAGGTTTGGTGATGTTAAGAAAAAGCAAACTAGGAAGAGGACTTCATTTAGGTGTGGTTGTTCAGCATCACTCACAATTAATAAAAAAGGAAACATTTATGAAGTTACGAAGTTTGAAGATGGACATAACCACCCGCTAGTAGCTGAAAAAGATATGATTTTTTTGAAAAATTCAAGGAAGATGGGTTATACAAAGCAACATTTTCTTTACCAAGTTTCAAATGCAAATTTTGGTCCTGCTGTTGGGTTTAGATTGATGAAACAAGTCTATGGTGGCTTTGACAGAGTTGGAACAACAGTTATTGATTGTAAGAATCAGAAGAAGAAAATTAGTGTTTTTATTGGGGATCGAGATGCTCAAATGGCTGTTGAGAAGTTGTTGAGTCGAAAACTTCATTCTCCTGGTTTCTATGTTAATTATTATAAAGGTGATGCGTATATTCTTTAGTTCATTAAATTTTTAATATATGTTTGCATCATAGTTATTTTTTTATGTGCATCATAGTGTCAATATTTGGTGCATCACATTATTAAATTTTTAATATCTGTTGCATCATAGTTATATTGTAGGTGCATCACTTTTATAATTATTGGTGTATTGTATTGTCAATATATGGTGCATCACATTATTAAGTTCACATTTATTATAGTTTAATTTTTTTTTTGCTTTTAGGTGATGATGATAAGTTGGTTGGGCTTTTTTGGGCTGATGAAGAAGCTATTAAAGACTATGCTTCTTTTGGTGATATAGTTTCTTTTGATGCGACATTTCGATCAAACAAGTATAATCTTTTTGCTTATGATAAATAATATTTTAAATATATTTCTATTTTAAAGAGATTTTGATTAAATAAGTATAATTTTTTTATAGGTATGAGATGGTATTTGTTCCTTTTACTGGTATCAACCATCATAACCGTTGCCTTACATTTGCCTCGGGTTTGCTTGCTGATGAGAGTGCCGGTGCTTACATATGGTTACTTGAACAATTCAAAGAAGCTTTTGGGAAAGAACCAGAAGTTGTTATTACTGATCAAGATCCATCAATGAAAATTGCTATTGAAGAGTGCTTCCCAAATACGAGGCATCGTTTGTGTATGTGGCATATAATGCAAAAATTGACTACAAAGGTATTTTTTTATATCCATTTTTATGATGCAGTTGATTTAAAATTCTAATGCAGTTAATTTTTGTATATTCCATTCCAATTTAACTTAAGATGCACTATTTTTTTAAACTGATGCAGTTGAATTTTGTATTAACATTTTTTTTTTTTTTTTTATAGGTTGGTACTGCACTTTGTAATAGGACAGATTTTAAACAACGAATTTGTGATATTGTGTGGACAGACCAAATATTGCCGGAAGAATTTGAGACAGAGTGGGATAGGATGATTAATGATTTTGAACTATCTGATAACAAATGGTTAGGTGATATGTTTAATATGAGGGAAAGATGGATACCTGCGTATTTACGTGATGTGCATATGGCAGGACTTATGCGTACTACTTCAAGATCAGAAAGTGAGAACCATTTTTTTGGTAAATGGACCAGCCCTCACCTTACTCTAGTTGAGTTCTTAAGTCATTACGATACTGCTATTGAGTATCAAAGGTACATTGAACGTAAGAATGACCATGATTCAAGATATAAAACTCCAAAATTCAAAACAGAGCATCCTATGGAGAAAGAAGCATGTAAGCTATATACTAGGACACTGTTCTTTGACGTGCAGGATGAGATTCTTGGTTCTTATAAGTATTGTATTGGATTGAGTGTTGTTCAAGCTGATAATATGGAGAAATATGAAATCCGTGATACTGAGTTTCAGAATAGAAAGAGTGGTGACAATGATTTTGCTGTTTATCAGGTATGTAACTGTGATGCACTAAAATTAACATTGTGATGCACTATAAACAGTAATATTATATACTGTAATGCACTTTTAATTAACATTGTGATGCACTATTTTTATACATTTTAATGCACTAGTATTTTTATATAAATTTATCTACTAGTGCATCACATCATCATATCTATTGCATTATGTACTATTGCATTATCACACCATCATTATCTTAATTTATTGTATCATATTGTAAATATTTCTTTATTTGTTTTCATTTATTTTTTTGTAGGTTGATTTCTGTAAGTCTGAGATGATTGTTCAATGTTCTTGTAATCGGTATGAGTCGTATGGGCTTTTATGTCGTCATGCATTCTATGTTCTAAGGATGAACAATGTCAAGGAGTTTCCTCGAAATTACTTAAAAAAGAGGTGGTTAAAGAATACCAAGCCTTCAAGATCTGCTATTCCAAGAATAATTGGTGCATCAGATTTAGTACGGAATGAAGTTCTAGATATGTATGAGATTTTTGAATCTACTGTTGATCGTTTGGTACATGATTTGAGTAAGATGCATATATACAAAGACAAGTTGCAAGAGTTATTCAATCAAGCTGTAATTGATATTCCAACAGTTCCAAAGTGTGATGGGAAAGCTGTGATGAGTTCTATGTTAGGTGTGAAAGAACCTGAAAAAAAGACAATGAACAATCCAGGCAAGAGTAAAACTAAAGGAACTGGTTGTTTTTCAAGGTTTAAGCCTATAGCTGAAGTATCTGCTGAAGAACTATCAAAGAGAAGGACGTGTGGGGTATGCGGACAAAAGGAAGGCCATAATTCTAGGACTTGTACAAGGCAAATGGTAGAAACTACCCCATCAAAGAAAAAAAAGACACAAGAACAGCCAAGAAGAGAAGGTTTGAGACAATCTAAACGTAAAAATTGATTATTATTTTCTATATTCAAAGCACACGTAAAACATGAGTATTCTTTTTTCTTACCTTTTTTTTTAAAAAAAATAAAGCACTTGATGAATTGTAAAGAAAGATAGGTATAGCATACAGTTTTAATTGAAGATTATATTAGTTACAGTATTTTTTTGTTGTTTATCATTTTGCAGTAAATTTTAGTTTGTGATGCAATAGGTTTAACACAATGATGCAATAGGTTTTACATTTGTGATGCACTATGCATACATATTATAATGCATAATTTTTCTAATGTCGTTTGATTCACATATGAAGGTGGATACTTCAATCATCTTAAACTTACAAACATCACCAACAAGTAGATAATTCATGTTTAATATATACTTTGTTTGCTGATGTTTTTGTTTAAATTGATTCATGAGTTTTTAAAAAGCATCTGATAGTGTCCACCTTCCATTTCTGGGGAAACATTTCAAGTAGATATTTAAAGCTGGTGCAATAGCAGAATAACAGTAGAATATGAACTTTGATGCAGTAAAAGATAAAAATTGATGCAGTAAGTATTAAATATAAATTTGATGTTACCACTGTATTGTTGACTGTTACAGTAGGATATGAACTTGATGTTACCATTGTATGTTGACTGTTACAGCTTAGTAGTACCAGCAACTGTTTTCCTACGGCTACCGTCGGCTACAAATCGCGGTAGTCATCATTTTTATATGTAAGAAACAACCAATAGCAGTGTCACTGTCCAGTGCAAATCTGCTAATGTAGGATGTAAACTGTTATGTACATTCTATATGACATTTGCATTATTGGCCCATTTCATGGACACTATCACAGATACATACAGGCTGTCGTTATTTTCAAGCACAACATTTAGTTCGAGAACAGTACTATCTATTGTGCTGAAATAACGATATGACAAAAGTACTTTTATCAAAAACAAGTCGAAAACCAATGACAAATTTTTCGCAAATATAAATGTCATGTGAATACACATTCGCCTAATATACAAACAAGTAATGGTGCCGCGATCATAAGCCAACCTTAAATCACCAAACGCGGCAACAAAGCATGTGTAATACTCAACACAAATCAGTCTAACACACAAGATTCAAACAAAACAAATAACCATAACAACAATTTAAACATACATAAAAACCAACACTTATATTAACATACTACACGTACAGAGACTGAAAGTACATAAACACTAACATCCAACAACTACAATTACATACTTTATCCACAACCTACACCAGCAAAACTACCAAACACATACTTTATTCTAGATAACCAACTAAGACAAACAACTACATGAACATGCCCAGCTTTTTCCAAAAAAAAAGCATAAAAACCCATTCGACATCTAATCACTGTCATCATCATAATAATCCATGATACTGATGTGCCTCTCCTTCTCTTCCATAGCCTCCCTAGCCTCTGCCAATGCTTTTTCCAAGTTGTCAAGCATCTCGCGCTGCCTTTGTTGAGTATCATAAATGCAATCAATGATGTCATTAGCAAGATCGTGAGATGCACCAAAAGTTTCAAGCTCAAGCACTATTTCCTCATCCTTCTCGATCTTCATTTGTAAATTGTTGCAGTCCTGTTCAAGCTTTTGAATATAGCATTCTTGTTCAGTCGTTTCTTGAGTGAAATAAAACTTGAAACATTTTTGGAGCTCATCAGATCCGGACAGCCGCTTGAGCTCATTCAAGTTTGGACGATTGGACATGGCTTATCAGCAATGGTAATATGTGAAATGAGCGGCTAAGAGAAGATGTAAAACCTAGAAAACCTAAGCTGCTATTTATAACCACTCACAAAACCCTAATCCTTTGAACTAAATTGCTACAGTTGTGACCAGTAACCATACAAACAGTAGTAACCAGTTATATTTCCATGCATAAAATAATACTCCCTATGTCCTATTTTTGGTATGTCTCAAATTTATTTGTCCCCTTCTATAAATGTGTAATCAATATAAATAAAGTTTACCATATATTTTTATTGTCCATGTTTCTATAAACACTTATTAAAGTAGATTTTAAAGCTGGTGCAGTAAAAGTTAAATATTGATGCAGTAAGAATTAAATATAATTTCAAGTATAATTACTGCATCACTGTGTTATTCTACTGCATCATTATTTTTACTACTATATCATTTACTTGATAAATGTAATCAAATTCAAATAATAGACAAAATCAATAACAAAGACCGATCATTATAAGTAAAAGTACTTAGTTTTCAACATCCATTAACTAAAAGTAAAAGTACCATACAACTACTGATCCTTTTTGATTAATCTAAACAGAAATTTCACATTAGCCTTCAATTGTCTTTTCCAGAGTTTCTTTAAACTTTTGCATCAAATTTTGATCCTTTTTTACATCAATATGACTTAAGATCTTAAATCTTTTTCCTTGATTCTTTGCAAATGCTTCAGCTGCTTTCATTACTTCCTTCTTTTTGAGATTTAGATCTTTGAGTAATATCTTTGCCAAGTACTTTGCGCGAAGCATTTTCAGTTGTCCTCTTTGAGCTTCAGCTTCCCTGTTTAGTTCATCCAAAAATACTTCTTGACCAATATAGGTTTCCATATGCCTCATGACAAAGATACCACAGTCGACACTATTGTTGATTGTCTTCCATTTTATATCCACTAACCTTCTGTCCGCCAATAAAATCTCTTCAATTTTTGGGTGGTTTTTCCTTTGTAGGTAATTGATAAATGAATCAATCTGTGAAAATAATACGATACAGTTAATTTAATTTTAGTTTCTTAAATGCTCAATATATATAAATATGATGCAGTAAAAATTTTGAAATTTAGTAGTTTATAACTCTTTGATGCAGTAGGAAAACATTCTTTGTATTTATAGTTATACTTACCACAGCATTTGCATAATCCCCATATCTATCTGATATATTTTCTATACCGTCGTCGATGTTGTCAAGGATGTCTATATCACCATTCTTCAGATTAAAGCAGATGAGATAGTAATGATTTGATCCATTTTCAATCATCTTTATACAAGGAAAGAAAACCTGTTGTCATTTTAATGCATTAACATCATTGAAATTCATGTTAAGAATAAAATCACTGAAACTTGAAATAATAAATCTATTTTTTATCTTACCAAATTAACATCATTGAAATCCTTCACTCTTGCAGATTCTAAAACACTTTTAACATTTTCATCAAAAACTTTATTTCTTTTCTCCACATCCTTTCCATCTTCAACCACATGATGAGGCTGTTTTCATAAACATGAAATGTTTTATAAGCATTAAAAAGTGTGAACTAAATTTAGCTATATTATTTAGATAAATTTCTCACCAGAATCGTTGTACTACAATAAACATTTCTGTTTCCAGAAAGTTTGTCTCTGAATTGCTCTTCATCGTTTAGCACAATGCTCCATACATCAATTATACTTGAAGCAACTCTCATTTCAGGATAAAGGCTCAAGAAAAACGCACATTTTAATTCTAATCCTTTTCCATGGAAAACAATCTCACTGCACGTTTATGATTCAGTAACATTTTAGTATTTAATGCAGTAACATATAATTATTGATGCAGTATAATCTAAACAGTGATGAAGTAACATATATACATTGATGCAGTAAAATATAGGTATTGATGCAGTTAATAATATAAACAGTGATGCAGTAACACATGAATATATATGCAGTAATTATCAAATATCTGTATAATTAAATTTACCCGTCAGGACACTTGTCACTCCATATGTATTCAACAAGCTTCATATTTGCTTCAGTCCATTTTTTGAAAATCACGACTTTTCTATCATAGAATGGTGATACCATAGCACTAGAGGGCTTACTTATACGTTTTTCATTAATTATTTCAACCTCTTTAGCTTCTTCCATAGCTTTTGCGCCTCTTTTTTGGCCTCTTTTAGGTTTTTCTGAATCCACTTTCACTGATTTAGGCTCTGGCTTTTTTGTTGGAGCCTTTCTAACTTTACCAATTGCCCTTTTTGCCTGTTCTTTGTTTGTTTCTGCGTTTTTACTCACTTCTTTTGATTTTGTTGCAGCATCTGATGTATCACATTTCCTTGTATTTGATTTTGTTGCAGCAACAGTTTTTTCCTTTCGATTTTTCTGAATGGGAATGTATTTTATTGGCGCAACAGATCTCACAGGGACCGCATCAAGCACATTAACAGTTGATTCCT
This sequence comes from Chrysanthemum seticuspe, assembly GCA_019973895.1. NCBI lineage: Eukaryota > Viridiplantae > Streptophyta > Magnoliopsida > Asterales > Asteraceae > Chrysanthemum > Chrysanthemum seticuspe. The sequence goes on from BPTQ01000005.1 coordinate 50,810,305, forward strand.
TTGCTGCATCAGCAGATAACCCTTTTGGTGCATCTGTGATATCGCTAGAACACAATAATGGCAGTTTCATCACTTTGTTAATCATCTCACATTCGTTCAAGATAGCTTCGCCTGCAAATGGAACAATAGCATTTTCAAATGGAACAACATCATTAAGTTTCTCTCCATCGCTAGTTTTTTCTCCAGCGAATCTTCTCAAAGCCATCTTTTTTGTTGTTTCCTTCAATTCATCATTCTTTTCATTTTCAGTTCTTTCTTTGTTCCCATCATTATCATTATTTCCACCATCTAAATTTTTCTGTCTACCCATTTTATCATTCTGATCATTTTCATCATCTCGATCATTATGATTATCCCCACCATTTCCATCATTATCCTCATCAATGTCATCTTTCTCATCTTCTCCATCATCACCATCTTTATACTCATCGTTCTCATCTTTATCATCATTTTTATCTCCATTTTTATCCCCATCTTCCTTATCTTTATAACCATCGTGCTCATTTTTTTTACCACCTTCATCAACATTATCCCCATCCTCCTTATCTTTATCACCATGTTCCTCATCAACATTTTTATCATAATTTTTTTCTCCATCTTTATCCGCATCTTCCTCATCTTTATCACCTTCAACAACATTATCGTTCTCAACTTTATCGTCCACATTTTTTTTACCACCTTCATCAACATTATCCCCATCTTTATCCCCGTCCTCCTTATCTTTATCACCATGTCCCTCATCAACAATTTCTTTATCAAAGCTATCTTCTTTATATGAATTAGCAAACAAATCCTCTCTTATTTGAATCAATTTCTTCATCTCCTCGTCCTTAGGGTTTAATCTCCAAGCTATCCTCAACTTGTAATCAGTATGCAACATCAACTGATTACATAATATAAAACTGTCTCTTATATCCTGCTTCATTTCCTATATATTTTAAAAGAAACAAAGTTAGCTAAATGCATTATAGTTTTTTTAATTCAATTATATTGCACCAAAGTGTATTAATGTAATGCATGTTAATTTATTACTAGTGCATCAAAATTCAGAAATTACTGCATCATATTTCTTAAAGTTTAAATGAATTATATCTGTGTTCAAAATCTAGTGCATCACAGGGTACAATGCTTTTTAATTAATAATACCTCAAAAGATTTTGCTTGGAATTCTCTATTTGCTTCATCTATATCAATTGTTCCAAAAAGTCCTGTTAATAAATCAACATAGAATTCAATTAGAAATAAACAACTTTTACAAAATTAAATAAATTTTTATTTAATATACCTGTTTCACTCTTATTCTGTTTTTTAATCAATTTCTTTTTTTTCGGAGCCCTTTCTATCTTTGGTTCAATCACCTCCACACCTTCTGCAATTGGTAGACAACCAAAACCCAATTTAAGCTCTTCTTTTTGTCTTTGATACAACAGTCTTGAACTCCATGTTTTGAAAGCTGGAACAGTTTTCTCAACTTTTATGGTCTCAGATGTTGTTGAATTAACGTATATGATCTGCAAAAAATAAATGAGTATTAAAAATATGATAGAAAGTGTATTTTTTTTGTTTAATATGTATTGCAGCACAGTTTAACATTTAGTGCATGATAGTGTCAAATTTAGTGCATCAATGTTTTATGTCTACTGCATCATAGAGTCATAATCTGTCAATCAGAGTTTTTATATTTTACTGTATCCTAGTGTCATAATCAGTGGCTAATACTTTTTTATTACTAGTGCAATTAATGATAAAAAACTTACAGCCAGCAAAAGTAATGGTCCACTGTAATATGAAGTTGGTTTAAACCCGGTACACTCCTTCACCATACACTCTAAAACATATGAGCACCAATCCATCTTTGAAACATTATCAGTGTTATAGAGAATTGGTATAATTCTCTCATTTACCTGCCCATCTTTGTTTCCTTGACCAAAAACAGAGAAGAAGAGGACAAGGAAACAAACTTGAAATTCCCAACCAACTTCTTTTATAGCACTCAAATGTTCCTCCAACCTTTGTATATAAATTTTGTTGTTCACAACAATACTATCCAACATTTCTCTCCATTTTGCAGTAGTCTCTTCTAATAGATTTTTCTCTTCAAGTGCTTCAACTTTTATCTCCCCCATTGGAATTCCAAGCATATCCCTGATCAGTTCTCGAGTAATTTTGATCTTTCTTCCATTTTTCATTTTTATCGAGCAAGTTTCTGTATCGAAATTTCTAACAACCCACATTCCTAATTGTGACGGTATAGAATCAAAATGGAAATTTTTATAAAAATTACCAAACCCCAGATTTTCTAATTCCTTAACCTGAGGAGTCCTCAATGTCTCAAGAACTTTTTGTAGATTTCTAGGTGACATTCTGTTCTTGATAGATATGGGTTCGTTCTTTCTAACCACTTCTTTTATATCTTCATCCTCCTTCTTAATCTTCTTTTTTTTTTTAGCTGGAGTTGTATCAGAATCTGAATCCAAATCTGCAGCGGATCTTTTACCCTTAAATTTCCTTTTACTTGTGCTGATTTCTGTTGCGGATCTTTTCCCTTTAAATGCAGCACCTTTAGTTTTCTTCCTCTGATGTTCTGAAACAAGGCTGGTAAATAATTCATTCCATTTTGCTGCAGCAGCCTTTTTTAAAGCAGGATCAATTAATGTGGTCTCTTCTTCATCTGTTTCTTGCTCATCTATTTCAATATGATCAATTGTAACTCAGTTCAACTTTTAGTACATCACAGAAACCATCAAGCATACAAAATCTCTTTTCTACATCACATAGGCAAGCTACATTTATACTACTTTACGCACACATGCTGCAAATTAAAGCTACTGCATCTCAATTCAACCACTAGTACATCACATAAAAACACATAGGCAAATTAAAGCCTATTGCATCTCACTTCAATCACTATAGGCTACAATTATTATATCTTACACACACAAGCCGTTAATTAAAGCCTATTGCATCTCACTTCAATCACTATAACATCTCAGTACAAACACTAGTACATTACAAAAACAGTCAAGCATTCAAAATTTCTTTCTCACTTCACATGTGCTTCATTTATCGTGTATTACGCAGACATTCTTCAAAATTAAAAGCTACTGCATCAGTCTAACTACATTTAACCAAAATTAAAAGTTATAGCAGATTAAAATCTATTGCATCACATTTCAATTCCTAGTGCATCACATAAGGTACATTTAACCAAAATTATGCTCATATTTCAATTCCTAGACACATAAGAACTCCTATTGAATTATATTATTTAAACCAGCTGTTATAAGTCATTAATTCATTAATCCTACTGCATTTCAGTACAAAAGCCAATGCATCTTTCATACGACAATGCAAACAACCTTAACTCATGCACCGCAAATTAAAAAACTAGTACATAGACTACATCAACCTTAACTCATACTCATACGCCGCAAATTAAAAGCTATTGCATCTCAGTTCAACTGCTAGTGCATCATATAAAAAATCAAACATAAAAACTCATTCTAGCACATGTCACAGACCACATCTATCCTAACTAATACTCATACGCCGCAAATTAAAAGCTATTGCATCTCAGTTCAACTGCTAGTGCATCATATAAAAAATCAAACATAAAAACTCATTCTAGCACATGACATAAACTACATCAACCTTAACTCATACTCATACGCCGCAAATTAAAAGCTATTGCATCTCAGTTCAACTGCTACTGCATCAGATAAAAAATCAAACATAAAACCTCATTCTAGCACATGTCACAGACCACATCTTTCCTAACTCAAACTCATACGCCGCAAATTAAAAGCAATTGCATCTCAGTTCAACTGCTAGTGCATCATATAAAAAATCAAACATAAAAACTCATTCTAGCACATGACATAGACTACATCAACCTTAACTCATACTCATACGCCGCAAATTAAAAGCTATTGCATCTCAGTTCAATTGCTACTGCATCAGATAAAAAATCAAACATAAAAACTCATTCTAGCACATGTCACAGACCACATCTTTCCTAACTCAAACTCATACGTCGCAAATTAAAAGCAATTGCATCTCAGTTCAACTGCTAGTGCATCATATAAAAAATCAAACATAAAAACTCATTCTAGCACATGACATAGACTACATCAACCTTAACTCATACTCATACGCCGCAAATTAAAATCTATTGCATCTCAGTTCAACTGCTACTGCATCAGATAAAAAACCCAATAGTTCGACAATGCAAACAAACACGTTTTTTGATACATAACATCAAACAAACAAACTACCTTCAACCTTATTCATCCTTATACATCATAAACACTATATCTCATAAATTTAAAACTTAATTGATTTTTCTGCTTCAACTTGTTTTTATCTTTTTTTTCTTTTTTCAACAGCAGCAGTCGTCTTTCTGCTATTTTTATTTTCTAAATTTATAAAAAAATAAACTATTTTAGAAATTTAAAAACATTTTTTGATGAAGAAAATCATGATTATCGATTAAAATACACTTACTTGGTGGTGAATTATCTGTTGCTTTCTTTTTCCTCATTGAAAATGCAGTAATTTTTGATAATTGTTTTTAGGGTTTTGAGTTTTTGAGAGTACGAGAGAACGATAGAGAGAGAGAGAGAAAAAGTGGTTGGCAAATTTGATTGAACGAGTTTTCTTATTAGTGTTTTTTTTGATGTTATAAGATAGTGCATCTTTGCCCCTCAAGTTTTCAATGTTTTACAAAATTCACTAGTATTCATAATTATCTTTTTTTGCAGATAGGCAAACTTTTTAATAACACAAATTTCATTGTGATGCATCACTTTTTTAAACTGTGCTGCACTTGATATAAGCATTAAACAGCATTATTTAAATTTAATAAATATCAAAGAACGACTTTCTTCATTAAGAAGTATTATAATTGATATTTAAAATTTAGTGATCCAAACTATTACAATCAAGAATTTAAAACATCCAATAGTATTTTATCAAAATTACTTAATAATCTAACATCTTTAATACACGTTCATTCATTGTTTTGAACATCTCTTGAGAAACTTTGACATTATCGTCCATTATGATTTTAAAGGCCTTTGGTTGTTTCTTCACATATTCTTCTGCTTCTTTCAAAACTTTTGGCTTTTCTTCATTAAAATCCATAAGAATTATCTTCGTCAAGTACTTTGCGCGCAACAACTTTAGTTGTACTTTTTGTCCAACGCTTTCTTTCTTTAACTCGTTCAAAAAATTGCCACGGCCGACATATGTTTCCATATGTCTCATCACAAATATGCCACAGTCCGAACTATTGAATGTCGTTCTCCAATGCATATTTATAATTGTAGGTACAGCTATCAAGAAATCGACATATCTAGGATGGTCTACTCTTCCCAGGTAGTTAACAAATGCGAATATCTGTAAGAAATATAAAAAAAATATAAAGTCAATGATGCACTAAATTTATAACAGTGATGCAGTGATTTTCAATAAGTTGCAGTAACTTTATAACTTTTGTTGCACTAACTGTAATACAGTAATATTTTTTTATAGCTGTGATGCAGAAATGTTATGTAACAGATTTTTACACGGTAACTTTTTGTTTCAACTCTGATTGAATAAGAAAAAGAATTGTATTATACTTACCACAGTGTTTGCATAAGCACCATATCTTACGTCTAAATCTTCAAGATCATTATCTATGTTGTCAATGATATCTATTTCCACAGTCTTCAAATTAAAGCAAATCAGATAGAAATGATGTGATTCTTTCGATATCTTTATCATAGGGAAGAAAACCTGTAGATATTTTAAGCGCATCAACATTTTTTTAAACTCATAATTAATAGAATGTCTGTATCAAATTAATAAGAATACTTACCAAATCAACATCACTTAAACTCTTGTGAGGCGATTGTCTCAAAACAGCATGCATGTTTTCATCCATTAGTTTTGATATCTTCTCTTTTGGCGGTTTACTTTCAATCAGGTGATGAGGCTGTTTTAATCAATAAATTATTATGACACACAAGTATGGGATGTAATAAAAACTCTATGATGCACTAAAATTTATAACTGAGATGCATTAACTTTATAATTGAGATCCAGTAACTTTATCCAGTGACTTGTATATGTGATGCAGTACATTTAAGTTTCTTAAAAGATAAACCCTTCAACAGGAAATGGCTAAAGTTACAGTTTACAATTTCTTATATAGTGTATTTAAATCACTCACCAACATTACGGAATGACAATATACATTTGCACCTCGTGAAATCTTGTCTCTGTATCGCTCTTCGTGGTTTAGTACAAGGCTCCATATGTCAAGTATATTTGCAGCAACTTGGACATCAGGATAAAAGCTTTCGAAAAATGTCCACTCCATTTCCATGTCTTTTTTCTTAAAAACAATTTCACTGTGATTCAAGTAAAAAATAAAGTAATTCAGCATTCAACAAATTATTCAGCATTCAACAAATTGAGATGCAGAACATTAATTATAGTATGCAGTAATAACAATAAGGTGATGCAGTACTAAATAAACTGTGATGCAGTACGAGTTGTGAAATTTTTTATACCTTCCATCATTACTTGTGCTCCATATGTATTCAAGTACTCTTTTTTCTTCTTCAGAAAATGGTTTGTACAAGATAACTTTCCTTTCATAAAATGGAGAAACTAAAGCACCAGAAGGGTTAACTTCACGTTTCTCCCTTTGAATTCCAATTGCAGGAGGAACGGCTGTTATTGGAGATGCATCAACAAAATCTTCATTCTCAATAACTTCTGTGTTTTTCCGTTTCTGTGCAGTAGGTTTTTTAACTTTGGCTGATTTAGAATTCCCTTCCTTCAATTTTGAATTTTTCACTGAAGTTGCTTTTTTTGCACATTTGACTTTTATCTTTTCCACTTTTGGTTTCTCAGCTTGTTTCTTTTCAACTTGTTTCTTTTTGGCTTCTGCTTTTTTAGCTCCTGCCTTTTCCACATTTGGCTTTTCGGCTTGTTTCTTTTCGGCACGTGGCTTTTTAGCTTTTGGTCTTTCTTCCTTTGACTTTTCTTCTTGTTGTTTTTTAGCTTCTCTTTTTTTAGCCTGTGGCTTTTTAACATCTTCGCTTTTATTAGTTGACGATCTACCTTGTGCTTCATCAGTTTTGTCTTTATAAAACTTTAGCTTCACGCTTTCAAAGATTCCTTCACTGTTTTTCACTAACCTTAATTTGGTACCATTAAATGGTTCTGTAGTGCCTTCTTTCTGTATTTTAGTAGATATCAGAATCTCACTTGGTAAATCTTCTTGTCTCTCTTTTTGAATAGGTGCAGCTGATTTGATAGTATGTTCTTCACACACTCTAGATCTGTTTCTGTCCAACTTCAACTTTATACTATGAAAAGATTTTGGGATTCCTTGATTTTGTTTTTCAATAATTTTTCGCATCTCACCGACAAATCCTTGTGTTTGCAGATTTTCTTGGGTACACATAAATGGGCCATCTTTTTGCAGATTTTCATGGGTACACAGTGGTGGTGGCTGCAGAAGAGAATCTACTAGATCCATTCTAAATCTTTTCATTGAAGGATTTTTCATTTTTGGAATTTCCATTGAAGCTTCTTCAGAAAGGATTTCATTCAAAATTCCATCAATCTTATTTGAAACTAAATCATACTCGCAATCTTCTACAAATCCATCATCTGTTTCAAAAGATGATGCAGCAAAGATTATGATAAATAGAATGCAGTAACCAAGTACATTTGATGCAGTAACCAAGTAAATGTGATGCAGTAACCAGGTATATGATAAATAAATAGGTTTGATGTAGTAACCAAGAATATGTAAAAGTTTAAATTTTCATAAAATTTTATTCAGTACAAATTTTGATGCACTTTTTTTAATTTTTTTTTACTGTGATGCAGTAAATAAATAACCATGATTCAAAAAATATTATAATAGTACTGCATCATATCTAAAATTCACTGCATCACAGTATAAAGTTTAAAGCCTAATAGTTTATTTTATCCTAAAACTTTAAACAGAATTCATATATCCAAAATTAGAATTCTGGTTTTTTTTCCAGAATTCTAATAGTTAAATTAGTATTAGTTAAGTTATTACACATATCCAAATTTAGATAAGTTATTACACATTACTACATATTTTTATAATTGTCTTTGATGAAGTGAAATTATTTCACTTCTTGGGTTTCGATTTCAATACTTTTATCTATGATCCCACCTTCATCAGACCCCTTGTTTTCTTGACCTTCATCACACCCAATCTTTGCTTCACTTTCATCTGACCCAAGCAATGCTTGAACTTCATCATACCCAAGCAATGCTTGACTGCTCTCTTGTGATGTCTGAGATGAATCCAGAAAAGATGAATCATACACCACAATAGCAAGATTTTTGTCAGATTCTGTTTGATTTCCATCGACCTTCTGTTTGTCTCCTTCTTTTTGAAGATTGCCGGTTTCAACATCGTATGCATTCTTAACTCCATCCATAACATTCTCAGATTGAACAAGATTTTCAGCATCTCCTGTAACGTTTTCTTCTTCATCATTATCTTCTGTATCATTCTTAACTCCATCGATAACATTCTCAGATTGAACAAGATTTTCAGCATTTCCTGTAATGTTTTCTTCTTCATCATTATCTTCTGTATCATCTTGAACATCATTACCTCTATCAGTATCTTCTGGAATCATTATAAACGATGCATCAAGATACTTGTTGATAAGTGTATTTCTCTCCATAAGAATTTTGTTGATATTCTTATCTTCTGGATATTTTTCCAATGCTAACATCAGCTTATCATTGGTACGCATCATTAAATCTTTGCTCTCTGCCCAAATATCTTGTAAGCAGTCTGTCATTTCCTGCATGTTAAATTTTTTTTAGTTTAATGCATCACAATATATTAATTTACTGCATCAGTACTTATATATATAATGCATCACAATGATACATGCATCACAATATATTAATCTACTACATCAATTTGTTTTAAATGTATTGCATCATAATATATTCAAAATACCTCTATCGATTTTGTCTTGAAATCTTCAAGTTCTGCATCTCGGTTCATTTTTCTATCATTCTCCTCTGTTATTATTTTAAAAAAAGAATAAACAATAATTAGTACTATATTATTTTATGTTTTAATGCACCTGATTTAACAATAATATTTACAAAATTATTTTTTATAATTTATACCTGTTTCAATCGTCTTGTTTTTCTTTTTTTTCAAATTCTTCTTTTGTTTTTTCTTTGGAGTTTCAATAAATTGCATTCCTTCAACAATTGGAAGTTGACCAAATCCTCCTGCAACTTCTTCTTTCTCCCTTTGTTTCAACAACTTTGAACTCCAAGCTAGGAAGCCTGGTACTGTTCTATCCACCCTTGTAGTCTCAGAAACAGTTGAATTGACGTAGATAAGCTTCAAAATAAAAGAAAGAAAAAAAAAACATATATTAGATTTAGAAAAAGATATATTGCAGTAAAGAAAAACTATGATGCAGTAGTTATAAAAGCTTTAAATAAATTCTTGTTATTGAATCAGCAAAAGTAATAATGAATATTCTGATGCATCACAATATATTAAAACTAATTGCAAGTATAAGTCATTGCATCACTATATTATTATACTGCATCACATTATATTTCTACTGCATCACATTATTATACAGTAACAATTAAAGGGAGATGCAGTAAAATGAATTTTTTTATAACTTACCGTCAAAAGAAGAATTGGTCCCGAGAAAAATAATCTCGGTTTAAAATTCTTAAATGAATCTTGCAGACATTCAAGACAGTAAGAGCACCAATCCAAACTTCTAATATTATCAACGTCTTCAACGGATGGTAGAAACCTTTGATTTACTGATCCATCTTTGTTTCCATATCCAAATATAGTGAAGAAAATTACCAAGAAAGCTACTTTGAATGACCAACCATCATCTGTACTTTCACAAATATATGTTTCTAACCTGCTTATTGGGATTTTCTTTTTATGTGAAGGTCCATCAGGATCATATACTTCTAAAGGTAGTGTTTGCCTCCATTTTACTGTTGTTGCATCTGCTGTTGTTGTTTCAGGAAGAGCATCAACCTTTGTATTCCCCATTGGAATTCCAAGAATTTCATGAATTAGATCCCTGGTGATCTTAATCTTTCTTTCATCACTCAAAACCAAACAACAACTTTCTGAATCAAAATTTTTACATAACCACATTGCTAATACTCCTGGTGTTTGTTCAAATTTGAATTCTCCACAATAATGTCCAAACCCCATCTCTTCTAAAGCTGTAAACTGACTAGTTGTACAACTTCCAATAACATTCTGCAAAACTTTTGGAGACCCTCTTATTTGCAGATTTGCAGGTTCATACTTTTTACCATCTTCTCCTTTTTCAGATTCTACAATTTCCGATTCACATTTTTTACGTTTCTTTACAGCAGGTATTTTAACATTGATCTTCTTTTTTGGAGTACGTTTTTCTTGATTCTTTTTATCAACAGCTACAATGCTTTTATCAGTAACAGATTCAGCAGCTTTTCCTTTAATCTTCTTTTTCAGTTTATTTGATTCCTCTTCTATATCAAACATTTCCTTAATTTCCTCTCTTGTTCTTTTACCTTTGATTTTACTACTTACTTCAGCTTGTTCATTTGTTTGATCTTCATTAGTTCTACCTGTAAAATTAAAGCTACAGCATCAAATCATGAAAACATATTTAAAATAAAAATAACTTCATTCAATAACTTCATTAGAACTACTGCATCACTTTACAAATTCTACTGCATCACTTCATCATTATATCTTTATAATTGTATGCGAATAATTTAAACTAAACTCATACCCCACATTAAAATTACAATTGCATTAAACCAATTTCATTAATAGCACAAAAAAGACTTTTCCAATTGCATCAATAACACATCATCATAAATTTTCATCTTAATCTCTACTATATAAACACATACTATTTTACAGACATGCGTACAAACATTTTTACAGACATCAAAAAAGCTACGCTTACCCTTAATGACTAGATCACATTCCCCAACAAGTGAAGTTAAAAATACATCCCCTTCCAGACTACCCCCAGGACGTTTCTTTTCAGGTACTTTTTTAGATTTTTTTCTCTTATTACATCCACGAATTCCAGTTTCTGTATCAAGTACAACTCCTTCATTAACTAATCTCAAAATAACATCATTCACTTTTAAATCATAAACTACTTAATCTCTTATTTTTAAATCACTTCATTTTGCATTCATAAATTCATTCTAGTAGATTTAAAAACAAGGGTTAATGAAACATATTCATTTCAAATTCATTTTCGCACGAGACGTAGACTACATCTAACATAACTCATGCTCATACGTTGCAAATTAAAAGTTACAGCATCTGAATTAAAAAACTAGTACATGATATTAACAATCATGCATACAACGTCAAATTTGCACATAACAAAGACTACATCAACCCTATCTCATTCTTATATGCTGCAAATTAAAAGCTATTGCATCTCAGTTAAACTGCTACTGCATCAGATAAAAAATCAAACATAAAAACTCATTCTAGCACATGTCACAGACCACATCTATCCTAACTAATACTCATACACGGAAAATTAAAAGCTATTGCATCTCAGTTAAACTGCTACTGCATCAGATAAAAAATCAAACATAAAAACTCATTCTAGCACATGTCACAGACCACATCTATTCTAACTAATACTCATACACCGCAAATTAAAAGCTATTGCATCTCAATTCAACTGCTAGTGCATCATATAAAAAATCAAACATAAAAACTCATTCTAGCACATGACATAAACTACATCAACCTTAACTCATACTCATACGCCGCAAATTAAAAGCTATTGCATCTCAGTTCAACTGCTACTGCATCAGATAAAAAATCAAACATAAAAACTCATTATAGCACATGTCACAGACCACATCTTTCCTAACTCAAACTCATACGCCGCAAATTAAAAGCAATTGCATCTCAGTTCAACTGCTAGTGCATCATATAAAAAATCAAACATAAAAACTCATTCTAGCACATGACATAGACTACATCAACCTTAACTCATACTCATACGCCGCAAATTAAAAGCAATTGCATCTCAGTTCAACTGCTAGTGCATCATATAAAAAATCAAACATAAAAACTCATTCTAGCACATGACATAGACTACATCAACCTTAACTCATACTCATACGCCGCAAATTAAAAGCAATTGCATCTCAGTTCAACTGCTAGTGCATCATATAAAAAATAAAACATAAAAACTCATTCTAGCACATGTCACAGACCACATCTATCCTAACTCATACTCATACGCCGCAAATTAAAAGCAATTGCATCTCAGTTCAACTGCTAGTGCATCATATAAAAAATCAAACATAAAAACTCATTCTAGCACATGACATAGACTACATCAACCTTAACTCATACTCATACGCCGCAAATTAAAAGCTATTGCATCTCAGTTAAACTGCTACTGCATCATATAAAAAATCAAACATAAAAACTCATTCTAGCACATGTCACAGACCACATCTATCCTAACTCATACTCATACGCCGCAAATTAAAAGCAATTGCATCTCAGTTAAACTGCTAGTGCATCATATAAAAAATCAAACATAAAAACTCATTCTAGCACATGACATAGACTACATCAACCTTAACTCATACTCACAGACCGCAAATTAAAAGCTATTGCATCTCAGTTCAACTGCTACTGCATCAGACAAATTTTGTTTAACCTAACTCATACTCATACGTAACAAAACATAGTCTCTGTATAACCTAATTCATGTACATTATAGTATACAAAACATAAGCTAATGCATCTCTTCTTTACTTGTACTGCATTAATCTTTCAAAAACACATACATGCACATTTACATAACTAAATCTCATTATGCTAGTATAAAACTTACATATACTTTGCAAAACAAAAGCTATTGCATCACTTCTTTAATACTACTGCATTAATCTATCAAAAACACATACACGCATATTTACACAACTAAAACTTATTATACTAGTCTAAAACTTAAATATACTTTTCAAAAGATAAGCTACTGCATTAATTATTCAAAGACACATTCACGCACATATTCACAATTAAAAACTCAATATGCTAGTCTAAATCATACATTATACTTTACAAAATAAAATCTAATGCATCTCTTCTTAAGTATTATTGCATTAATCATTCAGTGTACTTACTGTCGGAGATAGTAATAGTTTTTTCCGGAGATGTTTGATTTTTTCTTACATATCCACCAGCGGCAATTAATCTACCACTTTTTCTAGTAGCTAAATCGAAAAATTAAGAAACGATTTCAGTAAATTAAAATCACTATGATGCAGTGGATTATAAAAAATTAAAAAAGGATTTCAGCAACTTACGAGGGGGTATAAACTTTTTCATAATACTTTTCATCGATCGTAAATTTGATTGCGTCAATTTGATGCAGTGTACTGAAAATGAGATCTAGGGTTTTGATTTTGTTTTGTCAGTTTGATTAAACGTACACAAAAGATACTAGCGTTTGTTGTTTGTTTAGATTTCGCCCCTGAAGTTTCCAATATTTACAAATATGCCACTCCGCGTTTTTTAAGATTGAAATCTAATCCAATGGTTGAGATGGCTTCTCATTCTTTTCATTTTAAACATCTTTTCATTTTAACCCCACCCTATATATATATATATATATATATATATATATATATATATATATATATATATATATATATATATATATATATATATATATATATATATATATATAAATATATATATATATATACATATATATATAGTGAAGGGTTATTTTCAGAACCAAGAAAAGGTCGAAAACTACGAAAACCGATCTCAACCATTTAATATTTGATCAATGGCTAAAATTATTTGTGGCATTTTCGTAAATTAAGCATTTATTAAGGAATGTTTTATAATTAAACAAGGGGTAAAAATGAGATTTAAGGTTAACCCATTAAATTAACCGTCCTACTATATTTGAGGGTTGGATGCATCATTTTTAAGTAAAAAAACCTAATTTTCATTTTATTAAAACATCGACCGGCCGTCACTTTTTTCGAATTAATGATCCGATCATCAAACCACCACCACTCTGTTTTTGTCACGTGGAAGAAGGTCTTCAAGAGATTCCATTCATTTTAATTTATTAGTCAAAGGTAATTAATATTTAATTAGTTTAATGTTTTCTTTACTGAATTGTCAAAACTTTTTAATGGTCTTTCATCTTTTATTAATTCGATTCTATTGAATCAAAATCGTTGCATTTTTTCATGATGAACATTTAAAATCTTTTAGTCATTTTTCTCAAAGTCATTTTTTTTTTGTGAAATTTTATATTTAATTTAATTTATTCGGTAGTTGACTGATATCGTATTTATTTGGTCGTCGGAATCATTTTTGATTTCTGATTTTTTTTTACCAAGTTCAGTACGTTTGGCAAATAGAATTTATAGTTATTTGAGTTGATCGAGATAGTCAAGTTGTAGCTCATTTTTAGAGGTCGTAACTAGATAATATGCACGCTAGTTTATTTATTTATTTATTTTTTTGAGTAATCTGGTTGTGTTATACGTAAAATGTTATTACTCTTCGAAGGTTATGTTGTAGATTTAAGTTTTGAGAATTTTTTTCACTTACTGCTACATGTCTCTTCAAGTCGAAAACATATAATAAAGACGATTAAAACGCCGAGTTCGCATATGCAATACCCTTACTATGCTTATGTCTTATAAAAACGATGACAACAATTACAGGTATGCATCTATAAACAATGCGCAAATGACTAAATAATTTGTTTATTAATTATTTGTGGTTATAGGTACGAGTATGATGAGCAATATGAAGAGTGCACATGTGTTTTGTACATATTATCTAGCGACAAGATAGTTATGCTAAAGATTCAAGGAGTAAAGACACAAGTGCATGGCGTAAATACAAGTGCACATATACTTATAAAGAAATTCAAATTGTCCAAGGAGGGAAAATACATGTGCATATGCGGCAACATATTTTTTGCTTTTAGAAATTTGTACTTAGAATAGTATATCACATGATTTTAAATTTTGTATCTAATGTTTTTGTTTTAAATTGTATACAATACATGTAAAATACTTCTGTGTTCCATTCCATGCACTACAAACACACGTAAATTTATATTATCTAAAAAAACGTATATGCACCTTACAAAATACATGTAAATTGAACGATACAAACACACGTAAATTTTGATTATCGAAAAAAACACATGTGCACATCACTAAACAAGCGTGCTGAAAAAAAAATATTATTATAAAAAAATAATAATAATAAAATAAAAAAACCCCTAAATATAGGGAAAAAACGTTTTTTATTAACAAAAATTCAAAAAGAAAATAAAATGTACTTTTACTATTATACCCTTTTAAATTAAATAATAAAAATTAATATCCAAAAAAATCTGATTGGTTGATGGTGGTTCTCGCAGTTCTCGACCTTTTTATGGTTCTGAAAAGAACTCTTCCCTATATATATATATATATATATATATATATATATATATATATATATATATAACGTTAGGATCAAATATGAAGAAAAATTAAAATAAAAATGATAAAAAGAAACCACAACTACTCATTTCAGATGCATCTACAAAAATGGATGCATCTCCCCTTTAAATTCTCTCTTCTATTTGAAATGTATGGTTATAAATCCTTTTTATTCTTCTCATTTTAGTTTTTCTTCTTACCGGATCACTTCCCTATATATATATATATATATATATATATATATATATATATATATATATATATATATATATATATATATATATATATATATATAAGAGAATATATTAGCTACAATTTATTGTAGCCAATTGGCTATAATGTGTTTTGGTTTGTGTCGGTTTTTGGCTAAAACCGAAACCGAACCACAATGTTCGGTTTTTGTAGAACTCAAAACCGAAACCGTTCGGTTTTTTCGGTTTGTTATCGGTTTTTTGGTTTTTTTTGTTTCTAACCGCTAATATTTGGGTATGGCCAAATTATACCAACAAACTTGTTTTACGTACAAAATTAGTTATTCTTTTTTACTTTTTTTCAATCTAAACATAATAATGTTTATTGCATATTTTTACAATTACAAACATATAAATGAGAAATACACATACAAGTGAACATACACGTAGTATAATCGTTATCGAATACTTATTGACATATTTACACAAAATACACGACACGACAAACACACATATAAATATATACGTTAAGATAAATATATTATAAATCTATTCACAAAATGAATATGAATTTATAAATTTGATTTGTTTAGTTATTTAATCATACAATATTTATTAGATATTATTATTTTATAAAGCCGGTTCTGTTCGGTTCGGTCTTTGCGGGTTGTTTTTGGACGAGAACCGAAATCGAACCGCATTTTTCGGTTTCTGAAAAGTAAAAACCGAACTATCGGTTTTTAGTTTCGGTCGGTTTTTTCGGGTTGGTCTTTTTGGTTTTTTCGGTTTGTTTTGCTCACCCCTAGTTATATATGTGGGTCTCTGATTCTTTTTGTGGGTCTTGATTCTTTTTTGTGTGTCCCTGATTAATTGCTAGTGTATTCTTTATAAAGGATTGTAACCAAGCTATCCCCGATATATATATATATATATATATATATATATATATATATATATATATATATATATATATATATATATACATACATTCATACATACAACACAAGCTCATTAATGTGGCGGAGAAGCCTTCACAATATCGCCTACACTTTATCCAGTACAAGGCTAGACACCGAGTTCTTCCACGAGGTAGAACCAAACCTATCACAATGTCGCCTACACTTTATCCGGTACAAGGCTAGATACCAAGTTCCATTACAAAGGAGGAACTACTACCCAACACTACAACCCAAATGAGACAAACTCCTTTTTCTAATACTTGAAAGGATATCACTATCCTTTAACCAAAACTACACAAATATACATCGACGCCCCATATCGAATATACACCTTAGGCACTATACACCAATGCCTTCAACTCGACACACTAATGGAGGGAGAGAAGAACTATCAACAAGATGCACTTCAGTGGTCTTGATGATGACGAAGCTTAGCAACTCATGATCTTGAGCTTCCATGTCTTCAAGAGGTTGTGATCTCGCCTTTAAGAGGGACCTAGAGAATCACACAAAGAGAAAACTACATAGAATGATCCTTTGGATCTCAGGTTAGAGAGGTTAAAACATAGACAGAAGATATGTCTAAAAGGGTTAGTGAGCAAGAGAGAAATGGCTCACTATTTATAGGCATAACTGCCTACTGTTCCCATAGTTTTGGCGGATCCCTTACCCAAGGGATCCGGCTAGTGCAAATCAAGGGATCCGGCTGCTGGGTCAGATTAGTCCGGATTTTAGGTTGCAAACCGAGTTATGGGTTATGGACTTTAGATCATGGATACCCAACAAGATACATTATACCTAGTCAATGGGTTTTGTACCTTGGGTCATGGGTAATGGACTTTGGGTCATGGATCATGGATAATATCCAACATGACTTCATGCATGATGTCATACAATAGGTCATGGGTTATGGATCATGCTCTATGGGTATGGGTTATGGACTTTGGTTTTTACCCAACAAGATACATTGTACCTAGTTAATAGATCATGGTTATTGACTTTGGTTTTTACCCATTATAAGTTATACTAAGCACATATACATTTTTATAAAATATAAGTAAACAACATTACTTGTAAATATTTTATAAAAATGGTTTTGGTTTTATATAACTTATTTAACTAAACATGTTTTGATGGTTTTATATGTTTAGTAAAAGTGTGTTAGTAAACTATTGGCTCAAAGCTTTTACACATTTTATTTATTTTGTTAAAATGATTTTACGTTTGTTATCGACAAAACATTAAAAGGTCATAAAATATAAATAAACGATTTTATGGTTAATTTGTATTAACAGTCTCCCCATTTTTGTTGATGACAAAACATAAAATTATTTTAAGTAAAAAATAAAATTTGTAAACTTTTGTATTGGAGTTTTTAGTCTCTTCTCCCCCTTTTTGTCGAAACAAAAAGAGCGTCGAAAAGAAACTAACACATAGTAAAAAAAAATTAGAAAGAATTTTGAGAAAAGATTATAGAAGGTAAGAAGTTTAGAGGAGAAGATTTAGAAAAAGAAGTGTAGAGAGAAGAGGTAATAAGGTAAGAAAAAAAGTCTCATTTTAGCTCCCCCTTAACGGATGCTTCCCTTTGGTGAGGGCGTCAAGTAATTAGGAAGACTAAGCGAGTGTATTGCAAGTAATTTGCAACATTTTTGGTTTGACGAAAAGCTCACCCTTGACGAATGCTCCCTTTTAAAGAGGGCGTCAAGTAGTTAGGAAGACTAAGTGAATGTATTGCAAGTATTTTGCAATATTTTTCCTTGATGAAAAAGTTCCCCCTTGTTCAAAGCGTCAAATTCTTCATGTGTATTTTGAAAATCTACAAAATAAAGGTTAGAAAACAAGTATGTGCATTGTTTCCTGCAAATGAGCTTTAAATTTAGCCCAAAAAGTGTTTCTGTCCAACTGGTTCTGCCGGATCCTTCACTTGAGGGATCCATTAAGACCAATTTGAGGGATCCGGGTACCTGCAACTTAGTAGCAGCAATGTAGACACAAACAATGAAGTAAACGTCCAAGCAAGTCATGTATTATTGCACCAAACATGTTCACATAACTATATAACATACAAACATGTAGTTTCATTTAATAAGATGAGAGAAATGATACACATATCTCAATTCTCTAAAACTAAGAAGATGATACAAACATGTAATAAAATAAAAATCCTAACAACCTAAGTTGCGCCTAAGATTAGAAAGAAAACCACTTGTGCTTGCATTCCAAGGTTTAGGGACAATTAGGTTTGTTGACTTCATCAAAACGTTCAAGAAAGTGATAGAACATGAAACGTACTTCATCACGTACTTCATGGACTAACCCTTAGACATGTTGACAATGATAGCAATCATTATCATGACTAGGAAATGGTGGTGGTAAGAATGGAGAAATTTTTGGAGGTAAGTTTGATGAAGAAGGTGGAGGTTCCACAAAGGATGGAGAATTTTGTGGAGGTAAGTTTGATGAAATAGGTGGTGGTTCCACCAAGGATGAAGGTGGTGGCATATGTGTTGGTGGTGGAGGCAACGAAGTATCAACATCCATATGATCTGGTTGTTGAGGTTGGAAATTCCTCATGATCTAAAATTGTCCATTTGAGGGTGAATGAGAGAAAGATACGGGTGCTAGTGAAGTTCCAACACCGAGGTTTTGGTGAGAAGGTTGTTGTGGTACCATTTTCTCAATTGATAAGAATGTAGGCAATGGTGGTGGATGAAAATGCCTAGGTAGCAAATATTCTAGAGAATATAGGTTTGGTGATGAGTGAGGTGTGGTGTAACACCCTTTGAACGACTCGACTAAAAATGTGTAAAAATTTCGCAAAAAGTACACCCGAAAATTGACCCACTGTCACTCTTTTACAAGCTGAAAAATAAGATATAAATATCTGGACCATGAGACCATTTTTAAATGAAACTAGACTCAAATACCTTTGAAATGACAGGTGGCGCAACTCGTGACAACTTACGGTTTAAAAGATATGATTTTTTTGAAGATAACCAAAATCTGAAAACCCTTTATAAAAATTCTGGTCCAAGCATAGATCTTAAGATCTTTGCTCAAACCAGAGAGTTCTTCCCTGACCAAAGATCTTAAGATCTATGCTCGGGGAAGAACCTTTTAAACTAAAATTTCCGGGTTGAGTGCAGATCTTAAGATTTATGCTCAGGAAAGAACCTTTACCCAATTTTCGGAAAACTAACTTCCCGAACACGACACCACATGAAAACTTCCAAAAATAATTTACACAACATAACACTCCATTTTCATAACACTTGTGATCTCAATGATCCACGGAAATGTAATTTACAAACATATGGGTGTCTTTGCCAAAACACCCATTTTGACCCGTTTATATAAACTTTAACCCATTACTATAACATAAAACTTATATACACTTTAACTCTTACAAATATACTTTTTCAAATATAACAAGACACCAAAACACACTTCACATTACTCAAACACTTTGACAATAACATTGACAAACCATTTAAGACACTTGGGGGTTCAACATCGATTGAGCACGGTATCTAGTACTAAGCTCCTAAACATATACCATTTCTCATTCAACCTTCTACGTCTTAGCCAAAGACCTTTACTCCAAGACTTAAATAGCATCACGATCAATCTACACGAAAACATCAACAACTATAACGGTAAGCGAAAAGCTTAGAAAGTAACCGGGTTAGAATATGAATAATACATCTATTACTCATACTTGCAACTAGGGGTGTCATATGGGTCGACCTGACCCGATAAGCCTCTATCGTTTCGGGTCTATCAGGTTTTCAAAAAATAAAAATTAACCCGTAACCCGACCCGATAAGGAATCGGGTTATCGGGTTTGGGTCTATCGGGTTATCGGGTTAGACACTTAATCAAGCTCAAAACGTTGGTATAAAAATGCTTACTAATGTGGGATTTGCATGTGGCCCAAAACCAAAATTTCTAAACTATGGAGTTGTTGTCATATATTGATCCTCAAAAATTCAAAGTTCGAATAACAAATTTAGGTGATACAAATAAAATGACAATACCAAGTTGGTATAAACTATGGAGCTGTTGGTATTATCAGTTGTTAAAGAACATAATAAGTTCTCATACTCTTTCAAAAACTATAGACCAATATGCTAGATAAAAAAGAACAAGTTGATATAAACATAAACGCAAGAATAGAAAGTTAGCAATAGTTTTAGAAAACATAAACTAACAAGAGCCTATAATAGTACAATGTATCCAATACAGTAGCTACTAGCTAGCAATTCTTTTTAACAAAACATGGATCATTGATCATTTTAGTGCAATAGCTTGCCAATTCCATTCCAAAATATAGACATTCCAGGTAACTAATTTAATCTTCAAACTACATTATTCATTCTTAAAAGTTCATTCTTCAATGTCGTTTCGAAGTAGCACCTTCTAGCTCCATCAACTCTACATAAATTGATATAAAAAAAATATAAGCTATAAAAAGATAAATTGTCTACATTTTATACAATATTAAAGATAAAATGAACATACCTTTTTCCATTTGTGATATTATATCCATGTCTTCACTTTTTTCCGGATTCAAGCCAATACGAAGCCAATCTTGAGTGCAAATTAGGCATTCAATCGTCTTGTCACCCAAAGAACTTCTATATGAATCCAACACTCGACCACTAGTGCTAAATACTGACTCGGAAGCCACCATTGAGATTGGAATGGCTAACAAATCTCTAGCCATTAAAGAAAGAATAGGAAATCTTGGGCTATTAACTTTCCACCATTGCAAAATATCAAAATTCACATTCTTATTAAATGGTTCAAGAGTTTCACCAACATACTTATCCAATTCACTACTTGATGAATTAGACGATGAACCATTTTTCATCCTACTTCTCAACATATCTCCATGATCGGGTTCATTGCTAATGTTGGTTGTCCTTTGCCTTTTGCCTAATGTTGAAGAAGATGAAGAAGTTGAAGATGGAGCATGAATTCGCACATATTCTTTATAAAAAAGTTCATTTCATTTTCAATGTAAGCAACCTTTTTTGTCACAACCGATATTCCTTCCCTTCCATAGTGATCATCCAAAATAACATGCAAAAAGTCATACTTGTTCCTCGGATCAAGTATGAATGAAAAGTACACCAACATGTTCATATTCTCCACCTCACAATAGTATTTGTCAAATTTCAGTTTCATAGCCTTTGCAATATCATAAAGATGTGAATCCGTAGGTGACTCACCATGAATATCACAATCAAGTTGTTTTCTTAATTGAGCACGGATAGTGGCTAATTCATTGACAAGTGTATGTGATGTCACATACTTTGTCCCGGAAATTCTCAAAGTAATCTCATAAAAAGTTTTCAAAAAATGACATAACTTTTTGGCTTTATTCCAATCCTCCGTTGTCGGAACCGAATGACCTTGTGTCCTAATATGATTACCAAACTCCGCGTCTTCTATATCATACCTAGCAAAAGCCTCTTCATATTCATGAGCCACTCCAATATATTGTAGGTGGAGTTCCACCTAGTTGGACAATCAAGTACCAAACTCTTAGTGCTATCGCATCTAGCACTTTGGGCACATTTAGTGAACTTTTCAATTCTAGAACCTAATTTTTTTATCCATTTAACCGCACATCTAATACCTTCAATCGACTTATCAACTTTCTTCATTCCATATTGCATAATAAAATTGATAATATGAGCCGCACATCTAATATGTATCCATTTCCCTCTTAACAAACAATTAGGAGTTTTATCAAGTATCATTTTCATAAATTCAATAGCGCCATCATTTGAACTAGCATTATCAACCGAGATAGTCAAAATATTATCAAATTCCCACTCATTCAACCAACTTTCTATCCCCTTTCCTATGTCTACCCCCCTATGACCATCAAGAACACAAAAATTCAAAACTTTTTTTTACCAAGTTCCATTCGATATCCATAAAGTGAGCCGTAAGAGCCATGTAACTTTTTTTCTTAATGGATGTCGAAGAATCGGTAGTCACATAAACCCTACCAATGTTTTTCTTAACTATTTCACGAAGCTTACATTTTTCTTCTAGGTACATTTTCAAACACTCTTGTGTTATTGTACCTCTACATGGAACATCAAATAGAGGTTGGATGATTTTTTGATAATGCCTAAAGCCTAAATTCTCAACAAAGCTAAATGGCAACTCATCCACAACTATCATGTGAGCTAAAGCTCTCTTACTCTTTTTTTGATCAAACTTCCATGCCATCATTTTATTTGCATCACCACCCTCATAAATAATATTAGTTTGAAAGTCACTTAGTGTAGCTAGGTAAGGTTTGCACATATCAAGATGGTCCTTGAGATTAGAAATACCATGCTTTTTTATGTGACAAAGGTACAAACTCTCACAATGCAAACATTTAGCTTTCACATCTTCGGGCAACTTCCCTTCTAATAGATCCTGTTGCTTAAAATATAGCCATACCGGCGATCTTTTTTTACGAGTTTTTGGTTGTTTTCCTTTGTTCTTCTTACCACTCTTAACCTCCACTGGTGGCTCATCATAAATTTCAATCGAACTTGAAGACATCTACCAAACAAACAAAGTAACAAGTAGCAATAATCAAAAAATATTTAATAGTACAAAACTTCTTGTTTCAAATATGTACTTATTGTTTCAAACATGTATCCATTTAATAATGAACATATGTATAATGTATGAATTTATTAATGCTACTTCTGTTTCTATAACAGAACATATGTATCCAAAATACTACTAATTACAACACTAAATTTCTTTAGTAATATATGTAATGTAATATTGATAATACTAAATAATACGATAATCGGTGGATTTCAAATTATATAACATAACATAACGTCACTTAGATACCAATTAATTACCATGTATCAATATGCATAATTTTAACATACAACTAAAAATGAAACAATTAACTTCTCTTGAATGATAATTTTGGCACTTTTGAAATAAGCAACTATGATCTAATCTGTGACACCCTAGGCAAATCCCACATCGGCTGTGGCCAGGAGAGATGCTGGGCTTATAAGATAACATTCGCCTTACAATGACACAACGCGTTTTGTGGTCTACTACGGGTGAAGTTCTTAGGAACTGGCATTTAAGCGTGCTCATGTGAGAGTAGTACTGGCTTGGGTGACCTGCCGGGAAGTCTTCAAATGAGGCCACAAAAACAAAGCCGTGAGCCTACGGGCAAAGCGGACAATATTGTGGTCAGATAAGGCGGGGTATTACAAGTGGTATCAGAGCCACTCCTGAGCCGTTCGGGATGGTGGGGCAAACCTCATCGAGGACGATGAGTCCCTAAGGGGGGTGATTGTGACACCCTAGGCAAATCCCACATCGGCTGTGGCCAGGAGAGATGCTGGGCTCATAAGATAACATTCGCCTTACAATGACACAACGCGTTTTGTGGTCTACTGCGGGTGGAGTTCTTAGGAACTGGCAGTTAAGCGTGCTCATGTGAGAGTAGTACTGGCTTTGGTGACCTGCCGGGAAGTCTTCAAATGAGGCCACAAAAACAAAGCCGTGAGCCTACGGGCAAAGCGGACAATATTGTGGTCAGATAAGGCGGGGTGTTACATAATCCATTCGTGGAAGGGTTTTCTTTGGAAATTGTGAATATGAATGGTTATGTACTTATGTTATACGTATGAATATATGATCAGGATTGAGTAGGGGCAAGTACATATTACTTAAGTAGGTTAATTAGTTAAAAGTTGTTACTAATGGATTACTTTAAATGGGATTTTGTTGAATTGTTAAAGATGTTTAAATCTATTAATGGGTTTTATAAAGTTTATCGGGTTAACCCGATAACCCGATAAGAAATTAGCTAAAACCCTAACCCGACCCTATAAGGTTATCGGGTCTATCGGGTTGACCCGATAAACCCGATAAGGTATATTGGACCCGAATCAACCCGACCCTATAAGGCCTTATCGGGTTTGGGTCAGGTTCGGGTCGAGTCGGTTCGACCCATATGACACCCTTACTTGCAACATGAATATACACCATTACTATTACCATTCTAACTTAAATCACATATTACTATAACATACTTTAACACAACATCAATCATAAAGCAATTCCAAACACATACCTTGGTTAATCCACAACCAAGGATAACATATAATCATCCAACTAATCAAGCATTTAATCATACCACACTTTCTAATCCAAGACTTTCAATCCCTAACACCTTAATTCATAATCACAATATGATAACATCAATATTAGACATATCATAACCAAAGTTACTTACCTTGGCTTCCATGGCTATTTTTACCAATCTTTATTTCACCATCAACATCATCATCAATCCCCTCTTTACATCCTAGGTTAAAATTATCATAACATAAACACATAATATTCAAAATCAAATAAGTATAAAAATGGATTATATAACCATATCAATCTCTAAACACTTCTGATTGTCATATAATCATATCTTGCTTATATGATGATCAATCCCATAACCCACTAACTAAAGATTACTTACTTGAAGAGAAGCACAATTAGGGACTAAATCTTGCCATGGAATTCTAATCTCTTCCTTAATTGATCATCTAAGAACCATTATTTTTCCCTCTCTTTGTTCTAAACCGACATTCACAAACCCCCTTGAACTTTTGGGAAAGTCTGGATTTAATATATGAAGCTTTTATCATTGTAAAGCTATTTCACCATTTGAAACTTTTGGTCCCTCAAGTCCCTTTGCTTCCA
This sequence comes from Chrysanthemum seticuspe, assembly GCA_019973895.1. NCBI lineage: Eukaryota > Viridiplantae > Streptophyta > Magnoliopsida > Asterales > Asteraceae > Chrysanthemum > Chrysanthemum seticuspe. The sequence goes on from BPTQ01000005.1 coordinate 50,835,776, forward strand.
TTTTGGCCTCATTAAACTTTATAACACTTTATAACTTAACAACTTAGGCCCCTCTATTTTCCATAACTATTACACAATAATTGTCATCCCATAATTGTTAACTATTAGATTGACCGTCGAGTTGACTAGTCAATCACGCTAAACTCTCGTCAATCCATCTAAAGAGGGGCCTACTTGTAATCCAAGATATGGATCTAACAATTCTACCCCTTTATTTAGATTTCGTCCCCGAAATCTCTCGTCTATAACTAAACAAAACTCAATCTCATTCTACATCAATCTCAACATATAGAAAATCATACACATTGCGTTTTTATTATTTTTGTGAGGTTTTGATTGTATTTGGATGATGGGTTTTGAGGTTTGATGGTGTTTGGATGTTGTTTGGTTGTGTTTGGGAAAGGAATGAACCATTAGGGTTGTTCGGTTGGCGATGTAAGCATCGAACGAGCCCCAAGGGACCACTAGGGTCCGTTTGGGTGGCGTTGGGTTGGAGCCAAGACCCTCAAGGACCAATGGGTCCGGGTCGGGTCGTTGTGGTAACATGTTGGATGATGTTGTTGGAGTTTGGATGAGACACGAGGAGCCAAAGAGCTTCTAAGGCTCGTTTGGTTCGCGTGGTCTTAACCAGGACCGTGTCAAGACCATTAGGGTTGCGACATTAGTTACTGGTGTATTTGGTACTTAACTTGGATGTCGGGATTGATATGAGATTCTTTGGAGATTTTGGAATTGTTTATTTTTGACTTAATATTATATATGTCAACTTTGCGCAACGTCGGTGTTACCGTGACTTTCTAGTCTCGGTTGACCCCGACAATGCCGTAACATGGAATTTTAGTATTTATTGGACAATATGACGTGTAAAAGCGGAGAGTCATGACTCGGACTTGTGAACTCGAGACGGATAATAACTCGAAACTTATATTGAAACTTGACGTAATATATATATATATATATATATATATATATATATATATATATATATATATAATAAAAGAAGGTTTTTTGAAAATTTTACATGTCAATAACGCCACATGGACACATTGCCATGTCATAAATGCCATGTCATAAAAGCCACTTGGCATAAAAAGTTTCAACATTGAACTCTTATTGCATGCTTTGTTTGACTGACATAATAGGTTACAATTCCCATTTAATTTCCACGTTTCTTTCCATGATTAACAAATGAGATTGTATCTTGTGATTTGGTTTCATTTTAATTCTCAATATTCAAATTTAGTTGTTACAAAATTATAAAATTTCATCCCCATTTAGTTGCTCTTATTATTTGCATGTGTATGTCCGATTGTAAAGAAATACAGATGGTCTTGGGCTATGATATTTTTATGGGTTATTCTTCTAATCTATATTTTTATTGTTTGGATTCATCATTCGATCTTGATATGGGTTTGCAGCCGGATGTCAAGTGGTCAATCTGATTAAGGTTTCACAACCCATTATAAAAGGTAACTCAAATTTATTAGTTCTTATTTATTTATTTATTTATTATTTTTTTTGCAATAATAAAAATTGTTTGAGTTTGACTGATATTTTACATGATTAGGTTTTGCAATGGGATGTATAAATAACAAGCATGTTTTTCTAATTTCTGGAGGTTCATGATCCTCATGCAATGGAAAATGGTATTTATGGCTTCTTTATCATTAGTTCTAATCAGAAAAATGTTCTCTATAATTAAAGTATTTAAGCAAAGCAGTATTTGAAAAAGTCCACACATGTGTTTAACGAAATGTTTCTCAAGGGTTCAATTTAAATCTCATCCCATAAGCATAGCCCATGCACTAAAGTTTTGGTAACAAAAGAAATACGATGATTGCATCATTAATAAGGAAAGCGCAAAGTGAGAATAGATGTACTCATTCAGTGCTACTGCTTTATTTTGTAAAAGCTGGATGTTGTTAAAAATAACTTGAACTGAAGACCAAATTTATATTGACCAACCCAAATAGACGGGTTTGTTTGATTGGTTTGCACCATGATTCAGGCATCTTTAAAAAGCACTTAAATAGATGGGTTTTTTTAATGGAAGCACAATCAGGCATAAACGATTTAGTCTTGTGGTTTATGGTCTATTCCCGAATCTTTCATAGTATATTTATATTTATTTATGATCTGCTTAGCATGTGTACAATTATCTGGCATTTTCTAATTATACACTTTTGCTCGGTCAACTTTCTTTTCACCAGCCAAATGCTGATTCAACCAAGGTTTTGAAAATCGAATCGGGCATCGAAGCGGCCGTCTTACCGGGTCGATGTTCAACCGGTTCGACCAATTGGACCGGTTATAAGAACCGGAGGACGTCATTATTATGTAATGTACGTGTTACTAAAAGTTACAAAACATATAAAGATACTTAAATATATAGATATCTGTATGCAATATGCAGGAAAATGATTATAATCAGTGAAATCGAATGTTACTTTGCATAAGTATCAAATTGCGGATGAAAAATAAAATTGGGAAAGGATACTCGTGAAGTCATGGTATATATGATTGTTCATTTGTTTGGGGTTTACTATGAGAAGCCTTCAACTAATTTCATAAGTTATTTATTTTTGTTAATAGCATAATATGAAAAACATAGTAAAAAGAAACAAAACTAATTGTCCACATCACTTGGTTTGCACAAGCCTTTTTCGTCGAAGCCTATTTTGGTAGCTGTTTGTTTTGCCTTGACTATCAACACAAATTAAGGCCAACTTTTATCGAAGGTTGAATTTTTTTTGACGAAGCATATCTTCACACAAGGTCAGTTTTACGACAAATTAGCTGAAATGGTGAATGGTGAAAATGTCAAATATATAGTATGTTGGACGTCATTGTTTATCATGAAGTGTTACAAAAAATTTAAACCTACCACGGTTGTTTATTTCAACAATTAAATGAAAACATTACTTTCATGTTATTTTGGAATGTGAATTCGTCATGTTTATTCTTTGCTCAGATACCGTTCAAATTCATGTGTTGGTGTTTATTTTATGCCTTTTATAAGCTTCCCGTGATTTATCACGAGTCTATAGGCTAGTATAGATAATAAACGGGTTCTTATATTAAATATTTGATAACAAGACTCGCCTTGTTATTCGATATTTAAAAAGGGAACTAACGTCTTAAAATGGAAATGTTTTGTAATAAACAAATGTTTCAAGGGCACGTTTCCCAAAATGTGTCATTTATGAGTATTTAATACCCATTATGTGTTATGCATGGGTTACGGATAACTTGACATTAATAGCGTTAATCCACGTGGATAGCGGACTTATTAGGTTGGCGAATCTAATAAGAGCCCGTTATTTACGCAGGATAAAGGTATTAATGGGTGGATTATCCTTATAACTCGCTAGGATATGACTGGTTTTAAAGATGATACGTGACATAAATAAATGGTTGAGTTTATCGAGTTGACGAATTCGATAAGATGTAACGATTTATTTCAAAACTTATTAAACTATAAAGCTTATCGCTTAGAAGTTTCATTGTGTCGTTATGAGTCACATTGGTAGAGATATATTGCATTCATGGAGTCTTGTCAGGTCGATACCACACACGCGATGATACCAAACGCTTGTAACTAAATAGTAAAACGAAACATTTTTGGAGATAAGAATTGGAATATATTCGGGGTAGATAATATGGAGATTGGAAAACATATTAAAAATTGGTTTATATTAGGTTGTGCCGAGTCAGTAGTTGCCGAGCCGAGTTAGCTGTTATCTGCGTTGCTAGTGATTATTTGTGCTTTGCTTGTTTGAGGTAAGTTTCATAGCCCTATTTTTACCATTGTTTTTAACTAAATTGGGGTGAGAAATCATGCTACTCTTTCTTGGACCTACTTAAACTCTTTTTGATTTGCTTATGTGCTGACTAGAATAGATAGATATGTGGTAGATATTGCCTTTGTTTAGGGTAGCAATCCTTGCTATAACTACATTGCCTAGCTAAGAATAGATATCTACTCCGACCTAGTCCAAGGTAGCATGTGTTCTAGGCCTTCCTACAACTATGCCTGACTAGAGTCGCTTGGGGCCCTGCTGAGATCTCGATTGTGTTGTTGGATTGTTGATGGAATGTGATTGGAATGTTTAAAGTGTATCTATATTAGTCTCGCATAGCAAATAAACTCTTTCAGGTCCACTATTGAATTTATATTTAAACCTATGAACTCACCAGCGTTAGCTGACCTTTTAGCATGTTTTCTCAGGTAATTGAGTTGATGTTTAGATGGCTTGTTCTATGGAGGCTTGGCAGAGAGGCATGGTTGAAGGATCATAATTCAACTCTGATAATATTATGTGGACCTATTTTATAATCTCTCTTGGGCCTTATATTTGAATATTTTGAAATAAATGTAACAAGATAATTAACTATGGAATTGGTTGGGATCTATTTATGATTATCTTGTTTTCCTATACTTGTGTGATGTACCAATATAGTAACCCCTCAAAAGCTTGTTTAAGTCTTCAGCTGTACCGAGATTTGGGGGTGTTACAGATTGGTATCAGAGCCAAGGTTATAGAGAAATAGGTACTTACTAAAACCTAAACTATAACCACTTTTTAGAAAATTTGATCCTCAATCGATGCATGCCAGCTTGCCAAGCCGAAGCCTCTTGATTTGAGTATGGAATGAATTGCAATTTGATTGTTGAGATGTTATGTTTTGCGATATGTTTATTGAATTTGGTGTATTATGAGCTTGATATATGATTGGTATGACTTGGAAGTATATGATGCATAGATGATATGATAGAATAGAACTTATGCGGTTTTGTTTAAATAAATGTTTTAAGTAATGCGGTACCTTTATTTTAAAAGTTTTCCACTATGTGATATATGTTTTGATATGATGATGTGCTATTAGAATTAGTCATTTTTCATACACTTATACCTACCCTACGCCATTATCACAGACCATGCCTTCACTAGCTTATGATGTGTCAGAGGAGATCCTTGCTGCTGCTTCTTCCCTAGCACGGACTCTGATGACTCCTGCTCATGATGATCCTTATGTGATTGTCAGATATCCCACTTCTACTTCATCATCATCTGTCATTCCTGAGCCACAGACTTCACTTACTTCCCAGTTGCCATCATCATCTAATCGCCCTAGTTCTTCTAGACAGCTTACATTACATCAGGTCTTAGCACGAGCCCAGACTCCTAGACTTACTCATTGTACTACTGCTTCTATGTTTGTATGACCTCCATCATCACCTATGCACCTATCAGCTCACTCTCTTCTATCATCACCACCTTCATCACCATCTCACTGAAGACCTAGATCCCCTAATTTGCCACCACAGGACTCACCTTCATAGAGACGCCGACTCATGGACTCCCCTTTTGTTGATGAGGATGAGGAGTATGAGGATGAGGAGGAGTATGTGGATGAGGATGTGGAACCTCCAGAGGAGGAGGAGGACATCCCAAATGAGGATACTCTACCGCTTTAGAGTCCCGCGCATTCAGCGCATTCTCCTGGACCAGGCTCTCCCTTACCCTTGCCTGAGCCTAATTCTCCTAAGCAACCATTTGACGTTGACTCACCCCCTCACTCACCTGAGCTAGGCAGCCCACTAGGTTAAGATATACCATCAGAGATAGATTCAGAGCCCGCAGAGTATGGAGAGACGGGTCTGATTTGGGAGTGGATTATATCCCAGGGAGTTAGGCCTAGTCAGTTATCAGATCGGCTAGTTGGACTATCGAGGGCTAGGGTAGAAGATGATACGACAAATTCTTGTCAAAAATGGGTGTATGAAGTAATATATGATTAATCCTTGATTAGTGTTTATTAATAGTGTGAATTCTTAAAGGATGTACACACAATATCAATCATAAAGTAATTCCAAACACATATCTTGGTTAATCCACAACCAAGGACTAACACATAATCATCCAACTAATCAAGCTTTTAATCATACCACACTTTCTAATCCAAGGCTTTCAATCCCTAAAACCTTAATTCATAATCACAATATGATAACATCAATATCAGACATATCATAACCAAAGTTATTTACCTTGGCTTCCATGGCTATTTTTACCAAACTTTATTTCACCATCAACATCATCATCAGTCTCCTCTTTACATCCTAGGTTAAAATAATCATAACATAAACACTTAATATTCAAAATCAAATAACTATAACAATGGTTTATATAACCATATCAATCTCTAAACACTTCTAATTATCATATAATCATATCTTGATTATATGATGATCAATCCCATAACCCACTAACTAAAGATTACTTACTTGAAGAGAAGCACAATTAGGGACTAACTCTTGCCATAGAATTCTAATATCTTCATTAATTGATCATCGAAGAACCATTATTTTTCCTTCTCTTTGTTCTAAACCGACATTCACAAACCCCCTGGAACTTTTGAGAAAGTCTTAATTTAATATATGAGTTTTCTTCATTGTAAAGCTATTTCACCATTTGAAACTTTTGGTCCCTCAAATCCCTTTTCTTCCATTTTGGCCACATTAAACTTTATAACACTTTGTAACTTAACAACTTAGGCCCCTCTATTTTCCATAACAATTACACAACAATTGTTGTCCCACAATTGTTAACTATTAGATTGACCGTCGAGTTGACTAGTCAATCACGCTAAACTCTCGTCAATCCATCTAAAGTTGGGCCTACTTGTAATCTAGGATATGAGTTTAACATGTGGTAAAGGAGAGAACTCTAGGTTCTAGAGGTGAATGTTTAGTTGTTTTAGTGGAGATGGGAGTGTTTGATTTTGAAGGTATGGTGGTGTTTGGTAAAGGTTGTTTAGTGGGAACAAGTGTTTGAGGAGTTGGTTTGATTGGTAGAGTTGTTTGGGGAGGAAATATAGTGTTTGAAGTTTTTTTGAGTGATAACTCGGTTGATGAGACTTCATGAACAACACGAGCAATTTTCCTTGGAGGGCCTTTGGTTGATGAGTTTGCACTGGGTGCTTTTCTCATGATGAAATGGTAAAAGGTAAGAATTGAAAGTGGAAGTTTAGCTACTAAGAATGAGTGTTTGAATGGTGGTTTGGAAGTACAAACACAAGTGGTTTATAAAGGGAGAAATTAGGTAAATGAATTAAAGCCTAAACCACTAAAGTTCTTCAAATTGCAATGATTTGCATGCACAATAGTCAACTATAGTGTTGCTTTGTTCTAGGGAATCATTTAAGACAATGTGGAGTGTTTAGATTAACAAAAAGGGTTTGAAATAATTATATCAAGTGATAAAAACCTTTTTGTGCAGCCGGTTCCAACGGATCCCTCCCTTGAGGGATTCGGCTAGCTTTAAGCTAGGGATTCGGCTATCAGAAGCTAAGAAAGGGAATGATTGGGTTCTAGCAAGACCTAGTACCTACATATCATGAGTGATTTGGTCCACTAAGATGTCTTAAATGGTATAAGACTTAAATGGCCAATTATAATGAGTGAGAATAGCCAATGATGACTTTTATGGAGAGAATGGAGTTGTAGAAACACCAATGAGTGATCATGGATGACACTAAGAGTTTTGAAGATGTTAAATGGTTGTAGAAACCAGATGGTGATTAAAGAAAAATTTAAAAAATTCCTTAAAAATCAAAAGAAATGAAAAACAAGATTTTAGAGCATTTTAAGGTCAAAATGAGTAAAATCAATTTGTTAAAAATGATAAAAGTATCAAACTAGATGTTTTGAGATGAGAGAAAAAATATGTAAATATTGTAGCAGAAAGATGGTAACTTTTGAAGTAATGATAAATCAAGAACATCTTGAATGTGATCCTAAGTCATCCATGAGTGAATGTGAGATCAACCGAGCCTAAGAAAAATTTAAGTGATCCTAATGTAGCATTTTTAACTAGTCTAATAAGATCTGGAAGGTTGGATTGATGCAAAAAGACCTAAATCGAGCTTCTGTCTACCTGGATCCCACAGATCCTTCATTTAAGGGATCCAGCTAGTTATAGCCAAGGGATCCGGCTTCTGAGACAGAGTCCTTAACAGAATGGGCGCGGGATTTAGCTCCACTTATCAAATTTTGAAACCAATTATTTCTATAGCAAGCATATATGTATACAAGTAAAACATAGTAAGTATGTCATGTAGAAAAAACATATGGGCAAGCAAAAAAGATAAAGACCAACTTTTGATATAAGATCAAAAGTGGTAAAATTTCTTACTTAGTTGTTTTTGTTAAACCATTCTTGTTTTCATCACACCAGGACATTAGTTTAGTTCTACCATACGACAACTACATTGTTTTAAACATACATAACAAGTTTTAGATAGGACCAAGAGTTACACATACAAATCACCTCCCAAGCATCCATCTCATCTTCATTTCTTCTTCTTACCCATGAGAAAGTGAGAAATGCACTTGAACATTCCCTTGGTTTGTTGAAATTCTTGTGAAGGACTTGGAATGTCTGGTAGTTGGTCAATGTATGAAATGGGGTCAAGATGATAGTTATGGATGGCATTGCTAGCTTCACCTTCGGTTTCCTCGGATGAGTCGGTAGGAGGATTAGGCCTTTTCCATCAACCATGAACCTCATTGTTCGTCCCTCGGTGAGAGGCACCATGACATGATTACAAAGGAAGTGGTCATCCGTCATAAGGGAAGGTTGCAAAGCACTCACAAAGTTTGCTAGACGGGTGAGAAGCATCGCATAAGAAAGCACCATTTTCTCGGTTCTAAAGACACTTCTCATTCTCTTGACAATTTAGTAGGCTAGGTTGAAAGGAGTTTCATTGATGAGACAATATGTTAATACAAATAAATCGTAAAAACATTTATTAATATTGAGCGATCTCTTTGTGTTTTGTTGATAACAAATATAATGTTATCATAAGTAAAATTATAAGGATACATGTTATTTTTGTAAAGCATTTACATATAGTCATTTAATACAAATTGTTGTAATAAATCATTTGTTATAATAGTTTATTAAGATGGGTAAAAACTACAACCCATGGAGCATATCCATAACCCATGGTATCGACCCATATCCATTTGAGTAGATGCATTGCATCTATTAGATACATTGTATCTAATGAAATACCCATGGACCAACCCATAACCCATGACCCATAACCAAAAAACCCATGGGCAAAGAGGAGCGTCCCACGGATCCCTAGTATTACACTAGACGGATCCCTTAAGGGAGACTTCAGTGGGATCCGTGCTACAGTGGCAAGTTTTTGCCTATAAATAGAGAGCCATTTCTTCATTTCTCCTCACCCCTCTTCTTACTAACTCTCTCATATTCTCTTACTCTCTTCTAACAAAAGATCACTTAATCTAGAGAGTTGTTCTTCTTTCTTCTATTGTGATTCTCATATAGGTCCTTCTCTAAGGCGAGATCACGAGCTTACTACAAGTCATCCAAGTAAGGGGTCCTTGATTGATTTGTTCCTTCACAAGATTTCTGTAGCAAAGATCTTGTACTTTATATTTCACATAGTTGTCGTGTAATAGTCGTGTGGGTTTGGTCCTCCGTGTTACGGACTCGGTATTTAGCTTTGTACCGGAAAAAGGTGTAAGCAACGTTGTGAAGGCTTCTCTGCCAAGTTGAAGGAGTTTGTTGACATAGTGCTTGAACTCTCGAGTAGGTGACTCGGGGAGTGGAGTAGGGCTAGGAAGGTGTCCTTATAGCCGAACCACTATAAATTGTTTGTGTCATTTCTATCCCTTGCTTTACTTTATTTACTTTCATTACTCTTAGATATATACTTTATCTTCATCCATACGATTTCACATAACATCGAATCTAAAGTTTTTAGAAACTAATTTAAAATCGGCAAAACTATTCAACCCCCCTTCTAGTTTTCCACAATTGGCATCAAGAGCTAAGTTTATAAAAGTTTTAAAGTAAACCATATTTTAAAAACTTTTCTATCACTATGGGTTCTGAAAATTACAAGGAAGGGCAATCCATGTAACGACCTCCACTACTTGAAATTAATGGTTTTATATATTGGAAAAATATATTTGAAACGTATGTGAAGTCTAAAGATATTGATCTTTGGTACATCATTGTTGAAGGCGATTTTGAAGCCACTGCAAAAGATAAAAATGGAATTTTAGTTAACATACCTCATGATAAACACTCACCGATGAACTTAAGAAAAAGATTTCCAAAAATAGTGAAGCTAAAATGGTTTTGTATAATGCTTTACCCAAAAAGGAATTCGAAAGAATCTCCATGCTTAAAACCTCTAAAGAAATTTGGAATTCTTTAGTTGTAACTCATCAAGGTAATCAACAAGTGAAAAACAATAAAATAGATTTATTTGTTCAACAAAATGAACAATTTTCAATATCGGATGAGGAAACTATAGATCATTCTTTTGCTAATTTTAATACTACAATTACATCTTTACAAGCACTTGATGAATCTTTCTCTAGCCGTAACCATGTTAGGAAATATCTAAGGCACTTCCATCCAAGTGGAAATCTAAAGTGACGGCAATCGAAGAGTCAAAAGATTTGACAATCCTCACCCTTGATGAACTCATAGGCAACTTAAAGGTCTATGAGCTTGTCCTTGCAAAAGATTCCGAAGCCTCAAAAGTAAAAGAGAAGCACAAATCTCTTGCCCTTAAATCTAAGAAGGTATCAAGCGATGAAGATAACCCCTCTTCGGATAGTGATGATGAGGAGTATGCCATGGCGGTAAGGGACTTCAAAAGGTTATTTAGAAGGAAAGGAAGATACGTCAAACAACCGTATGACGACAAGAAAAGATTCTGGAAAAGCAAAGAGGACGAGAAGCCAAGGGATGATTGTGCTTGCTTCAAATGCGGGGACCCAAACCACTTTATTAGTAAGTGTCCCAAACGCGATGATCAAAAGGCATTTGTGAGCGGTTCATGGGGAATGAGTGAAGAGGAGGACGAAGAAATTTGTCTCATGGCAAATGATGAGGTATGTCACAAATACTATAGTAACTCATCATTAGATGATGACTCATTGCATAATGAATACGATAAACTTTACAAAATTAGTTTAAAAGTAATCAACAAAAACAAGTTTTTGAAAAATCAAAACCAACATTTAGAAAAGGAAGTCATAGAGTTAAAGGCAAAATTAAAATGTATAGAAAAGGCAAAAATAGCAAGTGGTGAATGTGAACTTTGCGTTCAACTTCAAACACTAGTTGATCATCTAGATTCTAAGATTGCTAGAATGAACACTAATACTTTAGATATGATATTGGATAGTGTTAAAACAGGAAACAACCAAAAAGGTCTAGGTTTTCAGGAAACTAATGCATCAACTAGCGAAAACAAAGAAACACAATTCGTTAAGGCATTAGAAAAACAAGCCACTATTGTGGCGGATCCCACAAAAAGGGAACCGGCTAGTGTACAGCCAGGGATCCGTGGGTCTGTTGAAGCAAACAGTGGTAATAACATAGCTTCTTCTTCTAGAACTGATTTTGTTATTGTTAATAAGAAGAAACCAACTCATATTACCATTAGACAACCACCTCCAAGATATAATCAAAGCTTTGCAAGAAACAAAGGTCCATCATTTTCAAAACCAAACACATCTAGGAGACCTAATAATGTTTACCCGAGAAGTAACCATCAAATGGGATGGAATCCAAATATGCAAAATGGTTTTCCATTTCAAAACTTTGCACCATGGAACGCATATTCTCCTTATCCGTACATGTTTAACATGAATGGAATGTTTAACACTAATGGACCCATGAACAAATGGGGACCAAACTTTTGAGTTAATTGTTTTCTTAGGTGTGCTTAAAGGTCGACCTAGATCCGTATGAGTGGATCAAGGATAACGGGTGCAAAAGGCACATGACCGGCAATAAAGATTTATTCTCCACATATGAATCCTTCAATGAAGGAAATGTGGTATTTGGAAATAGCAAAAGCAAAATCATCGGTAAAGGTACGATTTCTAACAAATCTCTAACCATTAACGATGTGTGTCACGTAGAAAACCTAAACTTTAATCTCTTAAGTATAGGACAAATATGTGATAAAAAGTGCAACGTACTTTTTAACAAAACCGGTAGTAAGATATTAAAAAACGGTATCACCATAGGTAGAGGGATTAGGAAACATGGAGTCTCTGTCATTAAAATTGGTAATGAACCTAAAGACAAACTTTTTCTTACCTCAATGGATGATACTTCGACCTTATGGCATCGAAGATTGGGTCATGCCAATATGCGACTTCTCCAATCGCTATTTTCCAAAGATCTAGTAAGAGATCTACCTAAATTAAAATATGAACATCACTTTTGTGATGCTTGTAACGTAGGAAAACAAGTCCACTCTAGTCACAAAGCTAAAAACACGGTGTCTACAACTAAGTGTCTAGAGTTACTACACATGGATTTATTTGGTCCATCTGCTATCCAAAGTTGGAGGCAACTACTACACTTTGGTTATAGTGGATGATTATTCTAGGTACACATGGACTAAATTCTAAAAGAACAAAACTGACATGTTCAACTACTTTGAAATATTAAGTAAGAAAATCAAAAGACAACTAGGAAGTCCTATAGTGTCTATTAGAACGGATCATGGTAGGGAATTCGATAATGAAGTGCAATTTGGAGCCTTTTGTGACGCTAATGGTATTACTCACCACTTCTCAGCTCCTCGCACTCCACAATCAAATGGGGTAGTTGAAAGAAAGAATAGAACCCTACAAGAAATGAGTCACACCATGCTAAATGAGGAATCCATACCTCAAACATTTTTGGTGCAATGCCGTTGATACCTCAACATACATACTTAATAGAGTCTTAATTAGACCGTTGTTAGGTAAAACTCCATATGAGTTACTTCGAGGCAAAAAGCCTACGTTAGATCACTTTAGAGTCTTTGTTAGCAAATGTTTTCTACTCAACACTAAAGATTACCTTAAAAATTTTGATCTTAAATCAACCGAAGGTATCTTGTTAGGTTACTCTCCTAATAGCAAAGCTTACGTCATATTAAATAAAGAAACAATGAAGGTAGAAGAGTCATTAAACGTAAAATTTGATGAAAGTGCACCCAAACCTACTCTACCTCTTGTCGATGACGAGATTGTAGAAAGTGAAGCTATTGTAATAAAGAAAAAGACAAACGAAGAATAAGAACCTTTAAATGATGAAATCATAAATATTAAAGAATCCAAAGATCACCCCGTAGATAAGGTCATAGGAAAGCTAAACGAAAGAACTTTAAGGTCTCAAGTTCAAAACCAAAGTAGCCTGTTTTGTTTTGTCTCAACCATAGAACCTAAGAATACATAAGAAGCCATAAAAGATGAAAGTTGGGTAATGGCTATGCAAGAAGAATTAATCAATTTGTTTCTAAAGATGTTTAGACACTCGTCCCCCCACCTTATAATCAAACCATAATAGGAACCAAATGGGTATATAAAAACAAGTTAGATGCAAACGGTATAGTGTCTAGAAACAAAGCCAGACTTGTTGCCCAAGGGTATAATCAACAAGAAGGAATAGAATTTGATGAGACCTATGCCCCCGTGGCTAGATTAGAGTCTATAAGAATACTTGTTGCTTATGCTTGTGCTAATGATCTTAAGCTTTATCAAATGGATGTCAAAAGTGCGTTTCTAAATGGTCTTATTAATAAAGAAGTATATGTAGCTCAACCTCCGGGCTTCATCAATTTTGAAAAACCTAAACATGTGTATAAGCTAAAGAAAGCCCTTTACGGTCTTAAACAATCTCCAAAAGCTTGGTATGATAGACTCAAGTCATTCTTAATCAAACACAACTACACCATGGGGTTAGTTGATAACACACTTTTTACTAAGAAAAGAGAGTCACATATAATCATTGTCCAAATATATGTAGACGGTATTATATTTGGATCTACTTGTCAAGACATGTGTGATGATTTCTTTAAAATCATGCATGACGAGTTCGAGATGAGTATGATAGGAGAACTTAGTTTCTTTCTTGGTCTACAAATCAAACAAGTAGAAGATGGTATCTTCTTTAATTGTTAGGATTTAGTAAATCCAAGTATTAAAGAGTCGGTCACCTCAAGTATATGTAATCGTTAGTAAGCTCGTAGTCGTAGATTATTATAAGTTTAGTATTATTGAGTTTAAGTAACACCGTGGAGGACGGACGGGTCTTTACCCACTGTATGTCTGATCCACAGCCCGATAGGTGGCGATTTATGTAATGACTATAAATACTCTCTACCTCCCAAGGTAGAGAGTTGGAGCTCATAATAAGATTTCTTCTTTCTCTCACTAAAGTTCCCAACCTCTAACTTTCTGTCTCTAAAACCTCTTATACGCCTACTTGTGATTATGGTTTAGTGTGTTTGTGAAATCCAATATGTTACAAATGGTATCAAGAGCCATGGTTTGATGATCTCTTTCATATCCTTGGATTTCTAGTGAATTTTAGATGGTTTTAGAGTTTGAAAAAGTTTAGTGGTTTTTGCATCATTTGGATCATTTCTAGTGTTAAAGTTTGAATCTTGGGTGTAGTTTTATGTTTAGAATCATTGTATGTGCTTGGGTTTTTATTTGGTAAGCTAGAATCATCGTGGTTGGGTTGTTTTTGGATTGAAAAGTGGTGTTTGTAAGATTTTCTAGCTAGCGAATTGACCCACGGATTGTTATTCTTGTTAGCGACTTGCTTTGTAAGTTAGTAGCGAGTTGTAGTTAAAGTTGTTAGCGATTTAGGCTTAGCGACTTGTCTAGTGAGACAAGCCGACAAACAGTACACTTAGTGGATTCTCCACTACGGGTAGCGACTTGGTAAAAGTTAGCGACTTGTACTTAAGTTCGTTAGCGACTTGGTGGTAGCAATTTGGTGCTTAGCGAGTTGCTATTTAGCGACTTGACAACTTAGCGACTTGGTGCTTAGCGAGTTGTTATTTAGCGACTTGACAACTTAGCGACTTGGTGCTTAGCGAGTTGCTCTTTAGCGACTTGACTGTGTCTTAGCGACTTGGCTTTATAGCGACTTGATTGTTAGCAACTTGGTTCTTAGCGACTTGGTTCAAGGTTTCTTAGCGACTTGGGTGATTTTTGCATATAATACGGTTTTCTCTTGATTTAGTAAAATCCCGTGAAAGTATCTATTTCCCGGTTTAATCATAGAGTTATAAAATCCCGTGTGATCTATTAACATTTCTACCAACGTACCTACAATCATCTCCACTGTTGCCGAGGATGTTCAAGTAGCTGGTTCAGATACTCGTCCACCCATGCTTGACATAACTGACTACGACTCTTGGGCTCAACGAATCAGATTGTACTGTCTTGGAAAGGAAAATGGGGTCAACATTCTCAAATCCATTGATGAAGGACCTTATCAGATTGAGACTACTAGAGACTTAATTAATACAGCTGAAGATGGAACAATGATCTATGGAATAGACAGACCAAAGACGTATGATGAGCTCAATGATAAGGAGAAGAAGAGATTCGATACAGATATCAGGGCTTCTAACATTATACTGCAAAAGACATTTACAAGCTTATCAATCACAACACTGAAGCAAAGGCTGTATAGGATAATGTCAAGATGCTTCTCTCAGGTTCTGAATTAACTGTTGAAGATAGAGAATCACAACTATATGATGAATTTGAGCATTTCAAGATGAAACAAGATGAGAGTGTCTATGAGTACTACGTGAGATTCCATAAGCTTGTGAATGACATCGTCGTCTCAATCACTTGAACTTCGGAACCATAAACAATATTTCCAGAAAGGATCTTGTCAGAGGCTTACCCAGATTAAAATATGAAAAAGATCATCTTTGTTCAGCTTGCCAACTGGGAAAAAGCACGAAATATGCCCACAAACCAAAACCCACAAACTCTGTAATGGAAGTTCTTCATACCCTTCATATGGATCTGTGCGGCCAAATGAGAGTGCAAACTATTAATGGGAAGAGATATGTGTTAGTAGTGGTTGATGACTACTCCCGATTCACTTGGGTTAAGTTTTTGAGGACAAAGGACGAAACTCCAGATGTCATCATTAAACTCATTAAACAACTTTAGATCCGACTCAAGAAAACGGTGCGAATCGTCCGAGCCGACAATGGAACTGAGTTTGTTAATAAAGAACTCAATGAATTTTATGAAAATGTTGGAATCAATCCTCAAAGAAGTGTTCCTCGAACTCCTCAACAGAACGGTGTAGTTGAAAGACGAAATTGAACTCATGTAGAAGCTGCAAGAACAATGCTGATTTACTTAAAGGTTCCAATGTTTCTATGGGCTGAAGTTATTGCCACTGCATGTTACACTCAAAATCGATCTCTAATTCACACTTCTCATGGAAAGACTCCTTATGAACTTGTCCACAATAGAAAACCTGATCTATCGTACCTTCGTGTGTTTGGTGCTTTATGTTATCCAACTAATGATGGTCAAGATTTAGGTAAACTGAAAGCTAAAGCGGACATTGGAGTATTTGTAGGATATGCACCAAACAGAAAAGGTTACCGAATCTACAACAAGAGAACCCGAAATATCATGGAAACAATTCACGTTACGTTTGATGAGCTAACCGGTCAAATGGCTCCTCGACAATCCAGTTCTGGACCCGCACTTCAAAACAGTCCCATTGGTTCATCCCTTATACCAAACTTCTCTCCAGCAACTCCATATGTACCTCCATCTGAAGATGATTTAAAGAAACTGTTTGATCCAGTGTTTGATGAACATTATGAGCCAAGTACCAATGATATGTCAATTCCAACAACAGAGGCTGCTCCTATCCATGAGAATGAAGTCAACTCTTCAGTCTCAATATCATTAAGTCAAGAAGCGCATGCTGCTGATCACTCTGTCTCATCAACAAATTATCAATCATCGAATGTACATCATGGAATTGTTTCTGGCATCAATGATGAAGTTAATCCATTTGCTACTCCCGAAGATACTCTATTTGAAAACATATTTGCTCCTGAATCATCAACAGAACCATCTTCGTCAGGAGATATCGACACCGCTACTTCAGTTCCTCAACAACAGCCACATGAACACCTCAGAAAATGGACTCATGATCATCCATTGGACAACATCATTGGAAACCCCTCTCGTCCAGTATCCACACGGAAACAACTTGCAACCGATGCCTTATGGTGCTTCTTCAACTCCGTACCCTCTAAGATCGAACCAAAAGATGTTAAAACCGCCATGAATGAAGACAATTGGTTCAATGCTATGTAAGAAGAAATTCATGAGTTTGATTGACTTGATGTATGGGAATTAGTACCTGCTCCAGATTGTGCTATGATCATTGCTCTAAAATGGATCTTCAAAGTAAAACTTGATGAGCATGGTGATGTGCTAAAGAACAAGGCTCGATTGGTTGCAAAAGGATACCGACAAGAAGAGGGTATTGACTTTGAAGAATTATTTGCTCTTGTTGCTCGTATTGAGGCAATCAGAATATTCTTGGCTAATGCTGCAAGTAAGAAAATGATAGTCTATCAAATGGATGTAAAGACGACGTTTCTTAACGGAGATCTTAAAGAAGTCGTCTACGTCAGCCAGCCTGAAGGATTTGTGAATCCAGAGCATCCTACTCACGTTTATCGTTTGAAGAAGGCTCTCTACGGTTTAAAACAAGCTCCAAGGGCATGGTATGATACGCTATCAAAGTTTCTTCTATCTACTGGATTCAGCAAAGGAGCAGTTGATCCTACATTGTTCACCATGAAGTCAGGCAAACATTTAATTCACGTTCAAATTTATGTTGATGATATCATCTTTGCCTCGACTGACCCCAATGAGTGTGACCGTTTTTCAAATGAAATGGGTTCTAAATTTCAAATGTCAATGATGGGACAAATGTCATTTTTCTTGGGATTACAAATTTCACAAAGTCCCTGAGGCATTTTTATAAATCAATCTAAATATGCAAATGAGATTTTAAAGAAATTTGGATCTGATTCTAGTGACCCTATTGACACTCCCATGATTGAACATACTAAACTTGATGAGGACCACTCAGGGATTATGGTAGACCAAACGAAATATCATAGTATGATATTTCCCTGATGTACCTCACAGCTAGTAGACCAGACATCTTGTTCACTGTTTGCATGTGTGCTAGATACCAGGCTAAGCCTACTAAAAAGCACATTGAAGCGGTTAAACGGGTCTTTCGATATCTCCAAGGAACCATCAATATGGGACTTTGGTACCCGAAGGACACCGGTATGTCACTAACAGCCTATGCAGATGCTGATCATGCAGGATGTCAAGACACTCGTCGAAGTACGTCTGGAGGTGCTCAGTTTTTGGGTGATAAGCTTGTGAGCTGGTCTTCAAAGAAATAAATGAGAACTTCTATTTCCTCTACAGAGGCTGAATACATAGCCATGTCATCTTGTTGTGCTCAAATCCTATGAATGAGATCCCAATTATCTGACTATGGCTTTGAATTCAACAAAATCCCTCTGTACTGTGATAATAAAAGTGATATTGCTCTCTCATGCAATAATGTACAACAGTCAAGAGCAAAGCACATCGACATTCGACATCATTTCATCAGAGAGCAAGTTGAAAACGGTGTGGTGGAACTATACTTTGTGAGGACTGAATACCAGTTAGCAGACATCTTCACCAAAGCTCTTCATAGAGAACGTTTTGAGTTTATTCTTCCACGACTTGGTCTTAAAAGCCTTCAACCAGAAACACTCAAACGTCTTCAAGAGGAAGAAGAGGAGTAAAAGGTTTTCCTTCATCTATCTCTTGTAAATACTTATTCGAAAAACAAAATACAAAATTACAAAACCTTCAAAAAGCAAATAGAAAAATATAAAATTTTCAAAAAAATCCATAAAAATTTGAAAAATCTTGAAAAATTCCAAAAAATATTGTCTTTCTGTCATTTTTTTTCTCGATTCGATAATATCTACGGTCTTTGTGTTGTCATTCAAAGAATGACACAGGACTTTAGATGTTGCTCGAATTTTCATTTAAAAAATAAATAAAAAAAATCAAAAAATCAAAAATATTTTTGGGAGAAAGTGAAACGATGGTTTATTGTCATTTCAGGCAGTAACCCGCGTTTCAAAGAAAGAACAGAGCCATGCTTTATCTTGATTTTCAAATCTCATGCTCTGATTCTTTAAACAAATCCTTACTATCTAATGAAAACTAGTTGCTTTGAAAAATAACTCGGACTCTATTTTTGATAATCATCTGGACTTAAAAGTTTGTCAAAATATCTATCTCTCAATCAACAACTTATGTCATTGATTGAGGGGAGAATGATTTCAATTAAATCAAAAAGGTTATTTGTCATACAATTTTTTTCAAAAGATAATCATGCATGTTTAATCAATGGAGTCTAAAGTCTCAAAATCTAATCCTTATCAGTTAAAACGCTTTATTCAACAAATCAATTTAAAATCTGATCCTTATCAGTTAAAACACTTTCATAATCAAGTCACAATTCTCCTTAAAAAGCTTTCAAAATCAATTTAAATCTACAGAGATCACAAATCTCAAATGATTTGATAATTGTGATCGGGGGAGAATTTGTGATTTAAATTGGATTTAAACTGATAAATCGGTAAATGGTTTTATAAGGATGTACAAGCTCTCCTTCCCACATGTGCCAAACGATTTCAATTTTCCATGCACATGTTGAGGGGGAGCATCTATCTTAAACCACAAAGATTTGAAACGTGATCAATGTGCAGGTTCCCTCTTGTATGTGCAAAACTCTTTCAAACCTCAAGACACATATTGAGGGGGAGCAAGCTTATGAAAACCTCATCCTTCCCTAATATGCTTTATCTACTTGTTTTGATCAGGGAAGTGATGTTGATATCTTTTAGAAAATGGTAATCAAAGAAGTTAATTCTTTCTCTTGCCTCCGTGTGAAAAACGATTTCAAATACTTGATGCACATATTGAGGGGGAGCTCTTGTTCTAAAAATATCAAAAACAATTCAGGTACAAAATGCTTTGATAATATGTCATAAGTATCTGGATTGATTTTCGAATGGTTTTCAATTGGTTCCAATGGCAGATGAACAATACCAAATAGACCGGCCAACTTTACTTTATGTATGGTGATATAATGATGATAAGGTTAGGTATTTGTTCCCATGATCCACCAGAACCGGAGGGATCTACCCAGGGACAATCCACTAGATAGTGTAGAAGTCCTTAGGTATATTGAAAAAAGGAGAAAAATGAGATATGGGAAGAGTGCGGACTAAGACTGAACTAGTACTAGAATAAACCCAACAAGGTTCTAGTTATGAAGACTCGGTAAGCACTGAAGGGGTTGAAGAATGAAAAAGAATTGAATGAGAAAAAGGGTGAAAATAAATAGCCCTCCATTTATTCAACCTTAGGGCAGAAACCAGGTTCAATTCATATGCTACTGGTGGTTACCAAGGTAACATCGGTATTAAAGACAAGACGTCATGGACCCAGTGACGCACTACACTTCAACTTCCCAAACTACTCAAGTTCCTCTTAAAAGGACTTTTTTCATTCTCACAGGGAACCAACATTATCTATCGACTTTCTCTTAGAGATTGTTGATATTGAAGAAGGAGACCCTCTCCCTAGTCTCCGATATATGATCCAAATATGCACAATTGAGTCTAGAGCCACGAGATCATCAATAAATCTCATTAGGACACTTTCAATGAAGACTCTCTGTTTCACTCAATGTGGAAAGAAAGATTATATCTTGAGTCCTACGCATTATCCTTGTGGTATTGCCAGAACATCTAAGTGATATGCAAACATATTCACAATGAAGATGGAAAGCCTCCTGGAGCCAAGATCAAACAAGCTCCTGGTGGGTGGCATGTGAGATCTATCCAATAGATCAACCATGTGACAACTGAACAGAAATAATCGGCCGATTCAATCTTTTGAATCAATCCTTGTTCAGGTTATGGATTGACGGATACCTTTGTAAAACCGGTCGTGGTGCTTAAAAACTCTTTTCTTTAGCACATCGACTGTGTACAAATATTTCAAACTTAAAAGGTATTTATGATTGATAATTGATCTTCATTAAAACCTTCCACTAGTACAAAAACGGGATTTGGTCACGCATGGTCGAAATGGAACAGCCACACATTTGCATATTTGTGTGGCTGAAGGTACGAAAATTGACAACATGTACTAATTAGTCACACATGAAAATTTTGATTATGTGACCATTAGAACTGTATCGCCACACAATTGAACGTTGTGTGGCTAAAGGTATCTGGTGATTTTGTTTCAGATCATTTAGCCACATATGAATTTGGAACGCGTGACAAATACAAGTAACCTTGATGCGTTAGTCCACATGAAGTAATTTTTTGTGTGTCTAAATCATATAGTCAAGTTTTGTCACACATTATTTAAGCGTGACTGATATGTTTTGCCAACTCTTTAGCCACATCTGAAATTGGAACAAGTGACAAATGAAAAGTAAGGTTGAAGCATTAGTCACGATATACATATAAACAGTGACAAATATATGTCACACACTTGAAAACTGTGACCAAAGGCCATATATGGTCACACTAAATGTTTTGTCACACATTCGTTAAGTGTAGCCAAAATCCAGTACATATGTTCACGTAAGTTAATATGTGTGTTTAAAGTTTAGTTTGTGTTAGCTTGCTGAAAGCTAATCTATAAAGTCACATTTGCTACTAACACCGTGACCAAATGCCATATATGGTCACGCTAAATGTTTTGTCACACATATTATTTAAGTGTAGCCAAAATCCAGTACATATGGTCACGTAACTTAATATGTGGCCATTGGATGATGAATAGTCACTCAAAATACACGTTTCGTCACTTTAAACACCATATGGTCACACTTATTAACACTTTTAGCCACTTTATGGTTAATTGTATGTGACTAAATACCCAAAACAAACATGCTTTGTGTGACTAAATGTTAGAAAAGGCCACACAAACATAAAATTCATGTGGCTATTGGATGATCAATAGTCACACAAAACACACATTTCTTCACTTGAAACACCATATGGTCACACTTATTAACACTTTTAGCCACTTTATGATTAATTGTATGTGACTAAATACCCAAAACAAACATGCTTTGTGTGACTAAATGTTAGAAATGGCCACACAAAAAGAAATTTGATGTGGCCATTGGATTATCAATTGTCACACAAAAAAATATTATGTTTTTCATAAACAGAACTAACTACGAATACTAAACAGACTTAGCTTATGTCTGCCAGAATTAACCTTGTACTGGCAGCCTTAACCACTAAAACTAACCTACCAGACTTAACTTTGTACTGGCAGCTTTAACCACTAAAGTTTTCTGTTTATAAGTAGACCACAACACAAAATATATATTTTTTTTTGGGTGCAAAGATGAACTTGTATTAATCAAAATGTGGGTGAAAAGATGAACATCCTAATCCTACAATAAATTTGATGTGGCCATTGGATGATCAATAGTCACACAAAATACACGTTTCCTCACTTTAAACACCATATGGTCAAGTTTGTTGCATTTATTGTGCTGTTAATGAAAATGTGGGTTTGTAGGTGATGGCTTTTATAGTCACATTGATATGCACACACAAACACACACATTAACACTTGTAAAACACCACAATCTACTAAACTTGGATAAATCCAAACTAATTATATATATGAAGAACTCTTTAACGACGAGTACTTGATTGTTAATGCGGAATCTTAACAACAAGCAAGAAGAACACAAATACTATTTCACTAATAAACTTCTTTTATTAATATTTCTATTCGTCTAAGTACAAGTTCATTTCAATATACTTTAGGGTTCCTTTATACACTTAGGAAAACCTAGTATACAAAATGTGTAGAAGGATATAGATATCTCTTCCTAAGATATCTCTACGCGTACATATGCCTTCCCTAAACTCTAATAAACTATTCTGTTTTTCATAAACAGAACTAACTACAAATACTACCAGACTTAACTGTTATACTGCCAGTATTATTGCTGTTGAGCTTTTGATTCAATTAACCTCAAAAGCTGATAGCATGCATCAACCTTTCTTTCACCTAACAGCTTCTTCTCAAGCATAGCCCTGCAAATCCTGTTTGGAAGTGGATACTCCACTTCTGTAAGCATATAAACAATTGTAGTTTCTAATTCCAAACAATGCACCTGACAAGTGTGGAAATATCTCCATCTGATCACTTGTTCTTGACAGGCCAGCTTCCACATTTCATCATCAGCATCTGGTGTCTCAAACATGGTCTTCAAGTCACCCCAGAGGACTCTTTCATATTCCTCTTCAGGTATCTCGTCACCATGCTTTTCCATCATCAGCTGGTACATGGTCTTCAAATCATCCCTGGACAAATCACTCAATAAACCAGGAAAGTTCACATATATAGTGTCTGTGTGATTTTCCCTTACTATCAGGTAAACTACCTTTTTCCCATTTTTTATGATCTGAACCTTTCCAATCTTAGCAGGAAGTGCTGAACCTGTAGGAATGGAGCCCATGGTAAACTCTTCTGATGACGGTTCATCAACCTTATCCTTCATGTACTCTTCCACTTCCTTCTTAAAATTTGTCTTATCCTTTTTCACTCCTTTCTTTCCAGTGGATTTCTTCCTTGTCATATTCAAAATTGGTTGCTTAACCTCAGCTTCCTCCTCTTTCTTTACAGTTCTTGGCTTATCACCAAGTTTTTCAGCTTCAGCAACCTTTTCAGTCTCTGCAATCTTCTGCTTCTTAGCATCCTTTGGTTGAAGATTGTAACCCTTCCTTTTTAGCGTTGAAGCTTCCAACTCTGAATCCATTGGAATAAAATTTTTATTTTGGTACACTACTTTTTCAAATTCTGCTTTTAGAACATCGTTCTTCAATTTCCTTAACTGGATCAACTTCCAGGTAGGATTCCCTTGATTTTTGACGTAGTGGATCATATAATCCCTTTGCTCAGCTTTGGTCAAGGGTCTGTTCATCCTTTCTCTTTGTCTCTGCTCTCTGAGAAGCCTCTTCTTCGCATTAATTACCTCAACCATTTTACTTGCATAGTCTTCTCCGCCAATATCAGGAAGGATATCTCTGTTTACTAATACTCTGGCCATTATAGTATCCCAATCTTCATCAGTGTAGAATTTGGCAGATTCCTCAATTTCAGCTTTCCTTTTCATTTGTTCTTCAGTTAATTGTGGTTCCTCCTGCAGACTTTTGGCAATCAGCTCATCATCCCTTGTTAGTTCTGCACGTTTAGCTTCTTCAGCCTTATCCTCTGCTTGAATCCTAGCAATCTTAGCTAAGGTAGCTTCCTCTTCTGTGAGTTGCTTTTTGGTCTTCACTGGCTCAGAAGATTCTGCACGTTTAGCTTCTTCAGCCGCATCCTCTACTTGAATCCTAGCAATCTCAGCTAAGCTAGCTTCCTCTTCTGCGAGTTGCTTTTTGGTCTTCACCGGCTCAGAAGATTCTTGCACTATTCCTTTGCCTTCCCTATGCACAAACTCCTCACCAGTACTACCTGGATCACTACCAGGATTAATATGTTCAGTACTAGTATTAACTTCAGCATCAAAGCGAGTATTAAAATCTTCATCAGAAGCATATTTAATTTCAGCACCACCAGACTTATCTTTAGTAAAGTCACCAGACTTATCCACTCCACTAGAACTTGCAGCTTCTTTATTCAGTCTCTTCTTAAAGGATTTCTTGTGATTGAACTTCTTAACCAAGATTTCAGCTGCTTCCAATCCTTGAGAACTAATTTGAGTTTCCTCAGAGGATTCCTCACCTTCTGAGACTGTAATGTCTATCCCCGTCTGTTTGAATTTCCCCTCCAATTTCTTAACTCTTTTGCGAGTAGTCCCCAGTGACTTCTTGGTCTTCTTCAATTTTTTCTCCAACTCATCAACCTTTGAAATCAGTTGTGGAACCAGTTGAAGTAGATCTTCCATAGATAAGGAACTGGGTTCTGCTGTAGTAGTGGGTGTTGGAGGTTGTGGTTGAGGAATCACTGGTGGTTCTTCTTTATGGACTGAAGGTGAAGGTGGTGGGGGTGTTGGTGTCCTCTGTCCAAACGCTGTTTTTTCTGGTTCAGATGTAGGTTGAGCCTGAGCTTCTGATTTAGCAGTAGGAGATGGAACAGATGTAGATGTACCTTCAGGGTCAGTAGCAACAGAAGGCAACATAGCAGACAAAAGTGGCTTGTGTGCCCCTTCAAAACCCCTTTTCATATTACCAAATATCTTTTTACTGAAAGGGAGAGCAATGTAAGGATGTTTGCTTGTTGTTTCAACATTTAAGATGATTTGCAAAAATCTTGGGTACATCAAAAACTTTTTCTTATTCTTGGAATTAGCAACCATGGCATCAAAAATCATTTTTGAAAAATTGAAGAGTCTGCCAGTGGAGAGGCAGACCAATGCAGAAGCAATATTGCTTCCAAATTGATCTCATCCACCACTTTTAGAGCTCATACAATGTAAAATATGATGCACAAGGAAACGCCGTTGTGGTGTAAAATGACTCTTCCAAAAAGTGAATGTTCCATCAGTTGGATATCCAATATTTTCCAATCCCTGAAAGAGGTCATCATTTAGCAACATTGAAATCCGTGAGGCATTAGCCAATTGAAGCTTGCTTCTGACTGATTCCTCAGTGATTGAATACTCTAACGTATCAATAGTTGCATTTAACTCTAGTGTCCCATCAGCAATAGTTCTAGCAGTAGCAGTATGCCAGAACTGTTTGACTAGGGAATCATAGATAGTTGGATTATGAGTAAGGGCATACCTGATATGACTACCCTTTAGAAAGTCCACTATCTGCTCGAAGCCTGTGCTTTCAGCAGGCTTTTTGAGAAATCCCACTTGATTGTGCTTGTCTACAAACTTTAATTATGCCATCTTTTATGTTAATTGAATTACTGGTAGTGCAGGGCAATTAGGGTTTAGTGCTGGTAAGGAGACTTAATCGAAATAAAATTATAAATATTAGGATAAAGTAATTAAAGGATAAATATGAATTCTAAAAATAAAAATTATCCATATAAATACTTCTGGCCACCTAAAATTAGGTAACGGTACTATTTAAACAGTAAAAATCTTTTTTTACTTTTTGCACTACCAGACTAAAGAATGGTTAAACAGACTTAATAATGACATCACCAGAATTAACTCTGTACTATAGCACATCAACTAGCACAACTTCCATACATCTCCAATCTGTGAGAATTTTTGCTTTACAACATATCCTTAAACAAAAAAAATATACCTAACATGGTTCACTTGGACTTTCGTATAACAACACCTCCACAGTCGGTTCGAAAGTAGTCAGTTCGTGATTCGTTACCCAAGTCACGTCGATCCACACGTGGCAATATGTTATCATTGTGCTGGTGAATGACGGTACTAAATTCCTCATCGGCTTCGTCATACTTATCTTTGTAATTCTTGGGAGGTGTCTTAAACACAATAGACAATTTTTTATCTACCTGGTCTTTCACATAAAACACTTGTCGTGCTTGTGCGGCTAATATGAACGGATCAACCTTGTGGCCTAAACTATTCAGGTCAACTAATGTATACCCAAGATTATCACGTTTCACACCACCAGCTTTGTGATTAACCCAGTCACATTTGAAAAGAGGAATTTGCATGTAATGGTAATCTAGTTCCCATATCTCCTGTAAAACCCCATAATAATATGCTTTTCTTGTGGTTGCAACTTCTTTAGATATGTGCATATCTAATGCCTCAACACTAACCCCACTATTCTGATAAACTTTGCCTTCATGATCTTTCTTACGAAAAGTATACCCATTGATGTGATATGCATCGTATTTCACTACGGTGGCGCGTGGTCCATAGGATATCCACCTTACAGTTTCTGATACACTTTCTTTGTCGATTTGTAACTCTCTCTCTCTCTCAACCTGAATTTCATTACAAGTATATATTAGCTCAAAAAAATAAGTACACCAATTTTCAGATCAAAATGAGCTGAGAAATAAGGTTTAGAAAGGGTATGTCGAGTAA
Organism: Chrysanthemum seticuspe; assembly: GCA_019973895.1. Taxonomy (NCBI): domain Eukaryota; kingdom Viridiplantae; phylum Streptophyta; class Magnoliopsida; order Asterales; family Asteraceae; genus Chrysanthemum; species Chrysanthemum seticuspe. The sequence goes on from BPTQ01000005.1 coordinate 50,862,793, forward strand.
CATAAGATTAATTACTTCTTTGCGTAACCACTTGGCAAAAGATTTGCTGTGCTCATTCTCTAGAAATGCTATTCGTTTACCCGGGTTTTCTGCTTTCACAACTTGCTTGTGTCGCCTGAAACAATGTGTTTGATTATTAGATTTGATACATCATTTTCAGTAACGAAATAGACATGTGTTAGTAAGACTTACTCGATATACGGTACAATTTCATCTGTATTATTTATTACATACAAATGTGCTTTCTGAAAGAGTTCCGCAGAAACTTCAGTTGATTTGCCGGCCGACAATGGCTTTCCTTCCTCATTTTCATCTGTTTCATGTTTCTTAGGTGGGATACCAACAGTTTTCATCGATTTATGATATTCGCTAAAAAACTCTATTGTTTCTTCCGCAATAGTCTCCTTAGCAATGCATCCTTCTGGTCTATTTCTGTTCCGCACATGTCCTTTAATAACCTTCATACATCTTTCGAATGGATACATCCACCGAAAGCATATGGGACCGCATAATTTTACCTCCCGAGTTAGGTGCACAGTCAAATGTATCATAATATCAAAGAATGACGGAGGAAATAACTTCTCGAGTATGCACAGTGTCACTACCAGTTCTGCTTGCATATTGTCTAGTTCTTGCAATATTATTTCTTTGCAACATATTGATTTAAAGAAAAAGCAAAACCTTATAATAGCATATCGTGTGGGTGGGTGCATGATTGAACGTATTGCAATTGGCAGAAACTCTTGCATTAGCATGTGATAGTCATGCGATTTTAGGCCAAGGAGCTTCCTATCCTTTAGGCTGACCAAAGAAGAGAAATTTGAACAATAGCCTTGTGGTACCCTGATGTTGTGTAAAGTTTCACAAAATAATATCTTTTTCATCATTCGTTAATGTGTAACCTGCTGGAGGTAGTGTTGTTTTGTCTTGTTCTTGCATAGCAAACAACTCTTGTTTTACCCCCAACTCAGCCAGATCCAATCGAGCATTCAGTCCATCTTTCGTCTTTCCTGGAACATGTAGCAAAGTTCCGACGAGACTCTCGGCAACATTCTTTTCTACATGCATAAAATCAATACAATGTGGAACAAAATTATGCTTCCAATACCTAAGTTTTCGATACCAAATGTTGAATTTCTTCCAATACGCACCGTTTTGTCCGTTTACTTGGCTTGAACTACCCTCTACTTCTGTTATGTTTCTTTTCTGCTTTTGAACCTTCCCACCTCTGCCTCTCGTATCTTCTTGGTTTTCTGATGCATTATTGTTTGTTCGTTTTCCTTTTCCCCAGTTATATTCAATATGTTGTACCTCGTTGTATATTTGTTCCCCGGTCATTGGGTTTGGAGCCGGGAGAAATTCTTGTTGTCCATTAAATGCCTTCTTTTGCCTTTTGAACGGATGGTCATATGGTAGATATCGTCTGTGACCAACATAACTTTGCTTGGATGAGACAGAAAGTCTAACACAGTTTGTATCTTTCCCACATACTACACAACCTTTGAATCCACTGTACGGGCAGCCACATAATGTACCAAGTGCAGGGTAATCATTTACTGTCCATAACACAACGTCACGTAGATTAAAGTTATCTTTTGTGGATGCATCATATGTATCAACCCCTGTATCGAATAAGGTTTGCAGATCATCAATTAACGGTTCTAAAAAAACATCGATATCATTTCCCGGGTATCCCGATATTAATACCGAAAGCATGATAAACTTTCTTTTCATAAAAAACCATGGAGGAAGGTTGTATATGACCGTTAAAACTGGCCATACACTATGATGCCTATTTCCTGTGTTGACGTCAACCCCATCAGCCGATATTCCTAGCCGTAGATTTCTTGGATCTTCAGCAATTTCGGGGAATTTTTCATCTATGGTACGCCATGCCTTTGAATCTGCGGGGTGACGTAACACACCATCGGTTATCCTCCGTATCGCGTGCCATCTTAAATCCTCTGAAATACTTTCTAGCTTAAATAGTCGTTGTAGTCTTGGTATAATTGGAAAGTACCACATTACCTTTGCTGGAATGTTTTCGTACACTTTCTTAGTCTTATTATCCACCTTCCATCTTGATATCCCACAAGTTCGACACGCAGTCAAATCCTTGTCATCCTTCCAGTAAAGAAGGCAGTTGTTGATACATACATGTATCTTTTTGTATCCTGATCCCATCAATTTCAAATATTTTTTGGCTTGATAAGTTTTTTCCACCATTTCGTTACCAGCAGGCAGAATCTTCTTTAACAATCCTAGTAATTCAGTAAAGAACTTATCAGAACATCCGTACTTACCCTTCAAGTTGAGTAGTTTAACTATTGCGGACATCTTTGTGAAGTCAGGACATCCTGCGTAAAGAGGCTTCTCTGCGTCTAATAATAATTGTTGAAACTTGACAAGATCATCCCCATCAAAATTATCTTTTGTAGCATTAACCATTTCTACTGTTGCTGGGGCATCTTTTGGAATATCTGAAGCAAAATCCGTGTCGTCAACAAACTCTGTTGTAGCGTTAATAGGTGTTTCGGTACTTATTGATGACTCATCCTTCTCTCCATGTTTAGTCCAGTTTAGGTAGCTTAGATCAAACCCATTGCTGAATAAATGGAACTGCACTTTCTCCACTTTATGCTCTATGTGGTTTAAACAATCTGTACACGGACATGGCATTGAAAGATCATTTTTCTTAACTCGTGGGTCGATGTTCCCCATATTCCGCAAGTTGTGTATTGCATAATCAATAAACGCTTCTACTCCATAAACATAAGATTTGTTTGTCCTATTAGTTCCTATCCAAGACTTGTCCATGTTTATAAATGTGTCCCACGTATCCGAGCAGCAATGTTTATAAATGTAGTCCCTGCAGGCATGTTAAAAAGACAGTCCAAGTTATTGAAGATTATACAAGACAACATCAAACTTCAATTGATGATCTTAAAAGTTAAAAAAGACATTCCAAGTAATGAGGATAGCTCAAAGATTGAATGTGGTATTGAATTATGCTAAGAATTGAATAAAGTCTAATGAAACAGTTCCTAAAGGGATGTTTGGGTCAAGGAAAAATAAGAAATTAACTAGCTAAATTATGGTTCCATGTTCATGTGGTAACAAGCTTAACAGGGTTTCTTAAAATTTTTAACCAATTAACTATCTAAATTTAACAAGAAACTGACATAATTTACAAGAGGATATCTCGAAACAAATGTTCAATTAGCTAATAGGCTTAACAGGGTTATTTTATGTGTTAGAACGATGTGTACAAAAGGAAGATAGCAATACTTACCAGTGGTGACGGGACTGGTGGGTCTATGACGGGAGAGTTGTGGTGGTGACGGGATTTGTAGTGAGATGAGGGGGAGGTGTGGCGGTACAGGAGGAGGAGGAGGAGTTAATTTTTGCAATTAGTTTGGAATGCCTGCAAACTTTGGGGGGGGGGGAATAAATTTAATTTGTGGTGGGAATTTTAAATTTGCTTAAATTTTTGAAAAGTTTTCATATTAGTTTAAAAATGTTTTTTCTCTTATGATTTAATGATTTTTTTCATTTAATTAGTTTAAAAAGGTTTTTTATTCATAATAAATAAAATAAAATTCAGAAAAGTATAATTTAAAATCTTTGGTATTTTTAGGATTAAGTGCATTTTAGGTTATTTCGACTTTTGTTAGTTGATTTATTTGCTTATTTAGTTGTTTTTAGTTTTAAAAAAAGTAAACTAACTCCCAGTACCGTCTTCCACGGGTTATGGGTCCCAATATCGTCTTCCACGGTGTATGTGGGAGGTTGAGACGTAGACAGCCTTACCCATACCTAAGGTATAGAGGCTACTTCCAGTTCTACCAAAGGTTGAAAAGGACCTCGGGCCTTGCAAGGGGTGAGGATCGAACTCTTGAGAGGCTGCTTTCGGTTCTACCAAAGGTAGAAAAGAACCTCCGGCCTTGCAAGGGGTAAGGATCGAACCCTTGAACTCTTTCTCCAGAGGCAAGAGTGTTAACCACTTGATCTAACCTTGCTCTTTTTTTGTTTTTAGTTTATGTTTCATCAATTTATTCACAAAATCCAAATATCTTTCATTATTCTCTATCACCCGATCACGAACCGAATGCGAATTTCCAAAACCGTAACATGTGTGACTATAATTTTATATATACTATTGATTGAATGTTTGAATTTCCAAAACCGAACGCGAACTTCCAAAACCGTAACATGTTTCCAAAACCGAACGCGAATTTCCAAAACCGTAACATGTTTGAATTTCCAAAACCGTAACATGGTTTCAGATATAATTTTATATATACTATTGATTGAATCATGTCGTAAAATGACACTCTAAGCAACTATAACCCAATGCTTTTGACCCATATTATAGTGTGAAGGTTATATGAATTGTATTAAAGTTATTAAAGGTGGGCACGTTAATTTTGACATTTCAGGATGACATAAAATCATTAACTCACGTGTCTTACTCAAAACATTGTGTGAAACTGTGTTTAGGGTTGCGTTAGATACGTTGGGCACGGTAACACAACCCTTGTGCGTTTTCGTGCGTTTTAGTCGGTCCTATACGTTTTCGTCCGTGTTCATACGTTTGTTAGTTTTGTACATGTTTTCTTCCGATTTTGTACGTTTTTACACGTTTTCGTCTCTTTTCATATGTTTTTGTACGTTTTTACACTTTTACACATTTTCATACGTTTTTACACGTTTGCGTCTGTTTTCATACTTTTTCCACCGTTTTCGTACGACTTTGTCCTTTCTAATAAGTTTTTATACGTTTTTGTTTTTGTTTACACGTTTTCGTCCGTGTTTACACTTTGTCGCTGGTTTTTTCATGTTTTAGTCCGTTTGTATAAGTTTTGACTGTTTTCGTCCGTTTCTAGCCGTTTTCATCTATTTTAGACGTTTTCGTCTGTTTTCATCTGTTTTACATATTAACGTACATTTTATTACGTTCTTATACGTTTTCGTCCGCTTTAGTACGTTTTTTGTCCGTTTTAGCCATTTTCATATGTTTTGAAGACTTTTTCGCCGTTTTCATACGCTTTCTTACACTTTTACACATTTTCATACGTTTTTACACGTTTGCGTCTGTTTTCATACTTTTTCCACCGTTTTCGTACGACTTTGTCCTTTTTAATAAGTTTTTATACGTTTTTGTTTTTGTTTACACGTTTTCGTCCGTGTTTACACTTTGTCGCTGGTTTTTTCATGTTTTAGTCCGTTTGTATAAGTTTTTGACCGTTTTCATCCGTTTCTAGCCGTTTTCATCTATTTTAGACGTTTTCGTCTTTTTTCATCTATTTTACATATTAAAGTACATTTTATTACGTTCTTATACGTTTTCGTCCGCTTTAGTTCGCTGTTTGTCCGTTTTAGCCATTTTCATATGTTTTGAAGACTTTTTCGCCGTTTTCATACGCTTTCTTACACTTTTACACATTTTCATACGTTTTTACACGTTTGCGTCTGTTTTCATACTTTTTCCACCGTTTTCGTACGACTTTGTCCTTTTTAATAAGTTTTTATACGTTTTTTTTGTTTACACGTTTTCGTCCGTGTTTACACTTTGTCGCTGGTTTTTTCATGTTTTAGTCCGTTTGTATAAGTTTTTGACCGTTTTCGTCCGTTTCTAGCCGTTTTCATCTATTTTAGACGTTTTCGTCTGTTTTCATCTGTTTTACATATTAACGTACATTTTATTACGTTCTTATACGTTTTCGTCCGCTTTAGTTCGCTTTTTGTCCGTTTTAGCCATTTTCATATGTTTGAAGACTTTTTCGCCGTTTTCATACGCTTTCTTACACATTTACACATTTTCATACGTTTTTAAACGTTTGCGTCTGTTTTCATACTTTTTCCACCGTTTTCGTACGACTTTGTCCTTTTTAATAAGTTTTTATACTTTTTTGTTTTTGTTTACACGTTTTCGTCCGTGTTTACACTTTGTCGCTGGTTTTTTCATGTTTTAGTCCGTTTGTATAAGTTTTTGATCGTTTTCGTCCGTTTCTAGCCGTTTTCATCTATTTTAGACGTTTTCGTCTGTTTTCATCTGTTTTACATATTAACGTATATTTTCTTAAGTTCCATACGTTTTCTTACGTTCTTACACGTTTTCGTCTGCGTTAGTCCGTTTCTTTCCATTTTAGGTTCTTAAAAGGAGGACTTGTTTTGCGGTTTTAAAGTTTAGGTCTTTATAGTTTGAATTCATAAGGAGTTACAAGTATCTTCTCTATCACACTATCCCCACAACTCTTCTTCAACCTTTCTTTGCAATCTTTCAATAATAACATATTTTACCCAATTTCATTATCAATGGCAGCACCATCACCACAAAACCATTTGGCTAAGCGTGTTATTGATGACCTAATTGAGTTTAGCAGGGAGACATCTGTTGATGGTTACATGAGTTTCTTCAAGGCTCAGCAAATTTCCAGTCTCCGTGGCTTTATAAACCGGATGAGCGAAGAGGCCACCACAGTAAAGAATGAGATTGCGCAGTTTAATGCTTTAATTGCTGAGATGGTAGCTATTGGAGATGGGGATGAATATTTTGACACATTGATGGATCTTAGGCATGACCTGGAGGCTACGAGGACTAAGCTGCAGGGGTTGAATGATCTCATTACTCAAGCTGAGGAGGATATCGAGACCAAGGAAGAACAAATTAAGTCGATGAATGGTTGAAGGGTTGCTCGCTATGTAAAGGGATGGTTTCTTTTGCTCTAGTGTCATCTGTTTATAATGTCTAATGTCTTGGTTTAATATTATGGTTTGTAGATATATTAACAATGAAACATGTATGGTTCTTTTGATGGTTTATCCAATGGAATGGAATGGGATGTGCTGCTAGTTTGTTTCATCTATTTTTCATGTTGTTTTGCATTTAGGAATTGGTTGTGGTGTTTAAGTTCATATATGGTAGAATGTATTATTGTAGGTTTGAGGTTGATCCAAACTCTGTTCAATGTTGAGCCATGGATATGCAGTTCATAAGTGCTTTGCTTAGGTTGTTCATTTTTTAGGTTGTTGTCAATTTTTAGGGTGTTTTTGTTGTTGTTTTTGCTTTAAGTTAATTGCATTTACATGATTTCTTGATTTTTTTTACTGTTGGAGGATGTTAGAGCTTATTTAAGTGCTTATAATAGGTTATTTATAGGCTTAAAGTAAGGTATCAGGGCTGTTTGTTGTGTCAGCAGTCCTTGGTTGGATTTGATTAATTTTGTGCTTACTTGTTTATCTGGGACTGCTTATTAGTTATAGTTGCTTTAATTCCATTTTTTGATTTTGTTTCTTCATTTGTATGCGCCATGTGGTGAGATTTTAGTGTAGCTGCAGTTATATGTGTCTTTGATACAGCTGGTTTGAAGTTATATGGGTGTTTGGGACTGTGGGTAAGAACCATTTCTGTCATGGGTGTGCCAAAAATGAAATATTTAAATTCTATATTATCAATTTGGAGCCACATTTTAGTCACACACGGCCGAAAAAACATGTGTGACTATATGTATATCGTCACACATATTCGGTGTGGCCAAATCCACTTTTTGTTCTAGTGTTCGGTGTATTGCAAAAACAATATCTATTGAGCGATACACGATTGTTTTTCAAATCTCTTTTCATCAATCAGTGAATCTCTATTTGCTGGTTCACTCACTCCATGTTGTCTTCTTTGAGACGTTCCGGTTTGAGAACGGCTAGAACAGCTGTGAAACCCTGTCAAGGAGATTCTTCGGAATTATACCTGATCATAGGCAGTACTTGTACTGATCAACGGGGAACCGTGGGCCGTGTACCTCAATTCAACGAAAGTGATCAAAGATACTTTCGTGTGTTTTATTGCTAACTGTTGTTTTCAGGTACATTTGGACGGTTGCAGCTGATCAGAATTGAGGATTCAATCCAAAGCCGCATGCTCACAGCATCCACACTTAATTTGAAGAAATCATGATTAGTGCATCAATGACTCTGATATTTTCACTCCATGCTTCTGCTACGCTGCTGCCAATATCATGAATCAACGAAAGCTTCCGCTACTCTGATGAGAAGATATCATGATCCATAATGTGAGCATGTCGGTCCGAAAGTCACAACATCACATAATACCAACACCACAATAGATGTCTCAGAGATTTTTGTTAGCTGATGAACACAAAGCTGGCTCATAACTCATTATCATGTGGATCAGTAAAAGACCTCAACTTGGATTAACCAAACATGCAATGAGAAGAATCAATGACTACGAGCTTCGGAGCAAAGTACTACATCAAGAATGCAAGAACAATTTTTAATGTAATATCTGTTTGTATTCAATGTAATTTTAGTATATGTTTGAGGTGACCTCCCTTAGGGGGAGATTGTTAGGATTTAGTAAATCCAAGTATTAAAGAGTCGGTCATCTCAAGTACATGTAATCGTTAGTAAGCTCGTAGTCGTAAATTATTATAAGTTTAGTAGTATTTAGTTTAAGTAACACCGTGGAGGACGGACGGGTCTTTACCCACTGTATGCTTGATCCACAGCCCGATAGGTGGCGATTTATGTAATGACTATAAATACTCTCTACCTCCCAAGGTAGAGAGTTGGAGAGGTAGAGAGTTGGAACTCATAATAAGATTTCTTCTTTCTCTCACTAAAGTTCCCAACCTCTAACTTTCTGTCTCTAAAACCTCTTATACGCCTACTAGTGATTATGGTTTAGTGTGTTTGTGAAATCCAATATGTTACATTAATCAATCTAAATACATTAAGGAGATGTTAAAGAAATTCGGTGTAGAAGAGTCAAAACCAATTAGGACACCAATGTCATCCGACACTAAACTCACAAAATATGAAGACGGCGAATCCGTTGATAACACAAAATATCGTGGCATGATTGGTAGTCTTCTCTACCTCATGGCTAGTCGGCCGGATATCATGTTTAGTGTTTGTCTATGTGCTAGGTTTCAAGAAGATCCTAAAACATCACATCTAAAAGCTGTCAAAAAGATATTTAGATACATTAAGGGTACAACTCAATTAGGATTGTGGCATCCTAAGGGTACGGGAGTCGAAACAATTTTATATGCAGATTCTGACCATGCAGGTGATTATGTTGACCGAAAAAGTACAAGTGGGTGTGTACTTTTATAGGATGTTGTTTAACATCTTGGTTCTCAAAGAAGCAAACGGCATTAGCAATACAAACAACCGAAGCCGAATATGTCTCCGCGGGCAAAGCATGGCAACAAGCACTATGGATGAAACAAGCGTTAGTTGACTACGACATTCATCTAAGTGACATAGCCATTCTATGTGACAACAAAGGTGCCATCAATTTAAGCAAGAATCCGTTATTGTATTCTCGTACAAAGCATATAGAGATTCATCATCATTTTTTAAGAGACAATGTTCAAAAGGGGAACATCTCTATCGAGAAGGTAGCATCCGAAGACAAAATAGCCGACATTCTTACCAAACCGTTGAAGCGGGAACAATTCAACCTACTTAGTCTTGGTCTTGGTCTAATGGAACAATCGTCGTAATTTGCTTTTAAACTCTACAAGGTATGTAAACACTAGCCTTCTTCTTTCTGAGTCTAGGATCTCTATTTCACACACAACTCACAAGCAATACAGGAATTTTCAAAACCCAAGATAAGTTTTACTTGTAATTCATAATTTTATTTTAGTTTTCAAGATAAGTACCTTTTTGCAAACACGTAATTGCATACATTTTTTTTCAAAGAATAAACGGTTTAGTCACACATAGAAACCTCTTTTCAAAATGATTTCTAAAAGGATACCTCTTCCCGTATCATTTTCACAAAAGCCATTTCTCACGTCTAGGACAAATCGCTTTTTCATTATTAATACAAAGTAAAAACCCGTTTTCATTGCATCTCATGTCTTTTGAATGCTAAAGGGGACACATAACTAATATGTGTTTTCGGGTAAATTCATTTAAGCAACAATGAATTAGGAGCACTCGGGTTATCTCACATAATAATGTGCTTTTTCACTTCTAGTTTATTTTTCTTTTCTTTTTAGGAGTCGAGATAAACGCAACTCCAAATGGTTTGCATATAGGCCCACACTAGACACAAATGTTTCCAAAAGGAAAATTTTGAGCTGCCTGAATCACCAGCACCACGGATCCCAGCCTTAATGTTGGACGGATCCCTCAAGGGAAGGATTCGTGGGATCCGTGAGACAGAAACTAGTTTATCTTCTATTTTTTCCCAATTTGGATGAAAACTCCAATTGTTTCATCAATTCTTTTATTTATTTTGGAGTATGCTATTTAATGCTTGTGTTCTCATGATTAAATGCCTTAAATCCATATCTAATCATTAGATTTTAATCCACATTTTGGTTCAAGCATTCATTACAATGCATTATTTTTCTATAAATATGATTCCCAAAATGTTTGCATATTCATCAAATCCCATCTTCACAAACAAACATCATCATGTCACCCAAAAGATCTTTCAACATAGGTGAATCATCTAGAGCAAACAACCCCTTTCAAGAAATCCAAAACTTTGTCCTCCCACCTTCCAAAGTACCACCACCCAAATCTAGAAAAACCGCACGAATGAACATCCAGCCTTGTTGCTTAGCAAAACCATCATCAAATAGTTCATCACCAACAACTCATTCACCACAAGATGCTTCCATTATAGAACCTCCTTCATCACCAAGAAGTACACCAACTTCATCACCCATCACTTCACCACCTAAGATCACTCTTTTGGAACTCCTTAAGACTCTAACAAGATCTCAACAAACAAAGCAAAAAGAAATAGTCTTTTTGACACCTACCACTTCCCCAGACACAATTTTCAAAGACCTTGAAACCTCACCACCTATTGCTCCCATTGTGTTACAAGAACATCTAGGTTCTTTTCCACTACCACTTCCAAATATTCCGGACTTTGATTCGTATTTTTCAACTTTTCCACCACAACTTCCGCATCTCACAAATCAAAGTCACCCGAAAAAATTCCGCACTCATTACCCACATCACTTACATTGTGAACATTACCAATTATAACACCCCTAAATCTAGGCACAACGGAAGACTTAATCAAGTTTTCGAGGCGTTACGACTGGATTGGTATCTCACACAAGTATAGCAAACAAGATAGTCATTTTCATTCAAAACCAATCCCAAATTTAAATATTCAAAACATTAATCCAAAAGTATAAATATTATGCCCAAAACATGATTTAATAAAATACGTCCCCATAATTTATCAGAGTCAAATATGATCCTTGAACCGTGCCTCCTTGCCAAGCTTCCACCGAACACGTACTACAAACATCATTTAAATACCTGAGAAAACATGCTAAGAGGTCAGCTTACGCTGGTGAGTTCATAGGTTTAAATTCAATAAAACATAGTGGACCTGTAGGAGTTCATTTGCTAAGCGAGACTTAAGATAGATACACATCATTCACAAACCGTTTCATATCCGAAATCACAATTCATATCATGCATCCAGTGATCACATGGGCCCAGCGACTCTAGTCCAGAACTGTCGTGGCAAAGTCTAGAACAATTGCCAACCCCGGACTAGGTCGAGTTAGAAGTCTACTCTTAGCTAGGCAACAATTATAGCAATTAGGATTGCTACCCTAGTCTAAGGCAATGACTACCGCACATCTATCTAAACAGTCAAGCATATAAGCAAATCCAAATAGTTTTAAAGGTCCACAAACAGTAGCATGATTCTCACCCCAATTTAGTTAAAAACGTAGATAAAAATGGGGCTATGAAACTCACCTCAAGCAAGTAACGCACAAATAAACACTAGCAGAAGATAACAGGTAATCACGGCTCAACAACTATCGACTCAGCACAACCTATTAATGTAAACCAACTTTAATATATATTTCCCAAAATCAACGTTATTTTACCCAATGTATTCCATTTCGTGATTTCCAAAAATGTCTTGTTTCACCGTTTAATCCTAGTGTTTGGTATCCTCGTGTGGGTGTATCGACTCAATATGATGCCATAAATGCACTCAAATAACCAATATGTGACTCGATGCAACACAATGAGACATCTAAGTGATAAGCTCCATAGTCAAATAAGTTTCAGAATAAATAGTAGACCTTATCGAATTCGTCAACTCGATAAACTCAATTATCCCATAAACCGGTCACATCCTAAAGAGTCATAAGGATAATTCACACATTACTAAGGTTACCCAACGTACCTAGCGGGCTCTTATTTGATTCGTCAACCTAATAAGTCCGCTACCCACATGGATCAACAATATTAATGTTAGGTTATCCGTAACCCATGCACACAACGTAAGTAAAATAAATACTTGAAACTAGTATTAAATGCCCATAATTGGCATATTTCGATAAACGTGCACTCGAAACATTAATTACTTATTTATTATAAAACATTTCCATTTTTAGTCGTTAGTTTCTATTTAAAATAGTAAATAACAAGATAAGTCTTGTTATCGATATTTTTGGTATAAAAGCCTTTTTATTATTAATATTTCATAGTTTATTAGCATTTTCATATATATGTTTCGTAAAATTCCAATGTTAGTTTCATATCGTTATTCGTTTCGATTCCACAAGCACGAGTCATGACTTCTCGGCTTTTAATCAATCAATAGTCCAAACTATACTAAAGTCTATGTTACGGCGTTGTCTGGGTCAACTATTGACTAAAAAGTTAAAGTAACACCGACGTTGCTCAAAGTTTACAATGTATATATCAAGTCCAAATAAAAGTCATAATAGTCAAACAGTCTATCTTTACAATGATTCGCTCCAAACAGTCTATCTTTTATTAGTCAACCACTTGTGAATGGTCAACCATAAAAGTCAAACAACTCATAGCAGAATGCAATTAAGTCCAGAGGAGTTTAGTGTGTCCCCGGGTCGTTAAGTCCCAACGAGGTGTGTAAACTGTAATACAACGAATCTGTGATCGGGTGAATATTGAACAGGAAAAGGTTATGATTGATTACACTAAGGAAATTAAATCTAATAAAGACTTTGAAGTTATTTTAATTCTATATTTAAAATCGTTTAACGATTAAAACCTAAAAATGATCTAAAATCACTTTTACTCTAAAAATGCAATTTAAAACTTTATTATGATTTAAAACTAATTTTTAGGATTTTTCTGGAATTTATTTGATTTAAAAACTAATTTTAAACTTTTAAAACTAATCTAAAATACTAGAAATTATGAAATTAAAGAGGAAAATTGTGAAACTATTTTTCAAAAATCTAAAATAACTAAATAGAATTTTCAAAACTAATTTTGTATTTTTATGATTATTTTTCTATTTTCTATGAATTAAAAATTATTTCAAACTAATTAAATGGCTAAAATTACAAATTAAACTAGGAAAAATCTGGAAAATTTAATTTTTTGCTTTTTATATTTATCTTAAGCTATGAAAATTGAAAAATTATTTTTTTGAAGTTTTTCTGATTTATTTGTATTAAAAGCTATTTAAAAAGTCTTAAAAACTGATTTAAAATAAGAAAAATAGCAAACAGTGATGAAAAATTATAAAAAATTCAGGAAAATTCTAAAATATTATTCTAAATATAGGAAAAATAATAACAGTGGTGCAGGTGTGCAAGAATTAGGTTCTGTAGTGAAAAGTGCTTATAAATAAGCACTAAAAATAAGCTATAAGTACCAAATGAGCACCAAATGATCACAGCAGCTAGAGTATGCAAAATATACTTAATAATAACCTATTTCAACTAGCCTAAACCTCTTATATGCAAACTATAATGATTTGACTCTATTTAAGCACTAGTGCCAAACAGCCCTTATAGCCCTACTTTAAGCCCTGATTAAGCTAGCTTATAAAATTCCTAAAAATAAACTAAAATCACCATGAAAACCACTACCAACCAAAGTGTCTAAATCCAGAATTTCAGCTAATAAGGACTAAAATTGAGGAAACTAAAAATGCAAAAGTAGAAGCTATTTGTACTTGCAATGGAAATGGGTCAAAATGAGCTATTAAGCTTGCATAAGCTAATAAAAAGCTACCACTACTGAACCAAAGGTTGAATAAGCTATAAACAAGTTATGGGAACTTAGAATAAGCAACAACAACAAGAAAAACACACTAAATAAGCAGAAATAAGAAATAAGCAAAAAGGAAGGTTTGTGAAAAAGAGCTTAAAAGAAGCTAGCATATAAGCAGTTTACAACACTAACTAAAAATTATAAAAAATACTATGATGAAGACAAGCAACAGAATGACAAATATCCAAAAGCACAAGTCTTCACTTCTAATATTAAGTCCTACATGAAATTCACAAGTTTATTCAAAAACGGGTTTCTATGAAATTTTGACTTTTTAAGAAAACATGCAGTTTGACTTTTATGAGATTTTGATCTACTAAAATGGATTGAAATTAACACTAAATTCTATAATGAACCTAATGCAAGCTTGTTCTACTGATTCTAAACCTAAATGAAAAATCTCACTAGTTGATACTAACTGATTTGAATCACAAGGGCAGTTTAAACTAAATTTTGACTTAAGCTAAACTAGGATGCAAAATAATGATAGGATATGACTTAATGATGCTATATGAGACTGATGCAACCTAACTTGATCTCTACTAGAACCTATATCTCAGTAAAGATGCTTATGCCAAACACTGGTGAATAGACAAAAGTGCAAATTTTAACAACCAAAACTAAGTTCTAAGCTTATGATTACTACTATGACAGATTTATAGTACCTAAATGATGTAGATAAATCAGTAACTAAACACTAATACTAACTAAATCTACTGATGCAAATTGACAGAAATGAGATAACATTCAAAATGATCAGTACTTACAGATGTCCTAGCCAAAATGGCTTGCCACTCAAAATCAAAGAACCACTATCCTATTCTGATCTCAACCCAATTTCTATCACAAACAACCCATATCTAATATCATTCCAGCAATCCAGAACCTTATATGCAGATTTTGACTTTTATTGACTCAGTTTGACTTTCGTTGACTTTTCTTCAAAATGAAATTAGAACCTTAGGAACCTCTCAATACTTCTTTATTTAACTTCAATAAGCTCATAAGAGCTTATTTCAACAACTATTTCAGATTATAACATTAAAATCAAACAAGAACACTTTTGGCGGGAAAAACAGTTTTGACTGGAAACATGGAATTGATGATTAAAAACACTTGAAATATGATTAATATGATTCATACAATACATAATTAACAAAACCCAGCACTATTTTTGCATAAAACTTAAAATTGAATTACAAGTTGCACTACGAATTGGTCTAAAAAACTGGGACAGCTTTTCTTCTGTCTTCAATCCCTTTTATTAGTTATCAAAAAGCTTTTCTCTTCACTTCTAGCCCTTGGATTGGTTGAATTAATCTCAGCCCTCAAATCCACTTTGGGCCTAATTTTTGCAATCAATGCACTTTGGTATGTTGTGGAGGTGGAAAGGATGAAAGTGAAGGATAAGTGGTGAGGTGGTGAAGAAACTGTGGGTGATAAGGTGGTATGGTTTTACAGTGTGTGGGAGGAAGAAGAAAAGATGGGTTTGGCTGTGTTTTATTTATTAATAAGGAAGGGGTTCAAAATGGGGGGTTCAAGTGGGATTTTGAACTGGCTCAAGGGTCAAGGGTCATGGTCCAAGGTTCAAGTTACTTGGGTTTGGGCTTGTGTGTTGCATTGGGCTGCTGGGTTTGTGGGTTTGTGTTTTAGGTTTTATTTATATTTTGGGTTAATACAATTTAGGGTCCGGTTTGGTTTGTAGTTATCACAAGGACCAAAATTGTAATTTGTGCAAAGTTGAGGGGTTAAACCTGCAATTTTTCCAAAGTTTATCACAAGGACCGATTATGCCATATATTAATAGTACAAGGGTTATATTTATTAATTTTCCATTTTAAATAACCCAGGGACCATTTTTGACAATTTTCAAAGTTGAGGTACCAAAGTTATAAATATGCAATTTTAACTTCAAACGACTATTTCTAACAACTTGCGAATCCCCAAGGACCTCTAATGATATTTTATAAGTTTTGAATTACCAGGGACTAGTTTTGCCAATTTATGAAAGTTTAGGGACTGAAACTGTAAATTATGTAAACTTTGTTGTTTTTCATCAGTTTTCAATCCTTTTGCACTTGTAACACATAAAAACACATTTCAATGATATTTATAGCATTTATATGGCATTTCTGAGTGTTTTTAAATGTTTTTGCAGTTTAAATGGGAATAAAATGATGTGTATTTGCATACTCATCAATATATCAAGTCCAAATAAAAGTCATAATAGCGCAATTCAATCCCAAATCAACTCAAATCAATCTCGCCAACCAATCAACTAACCAAGTATACCCGAAACCAATGTTATGACCCTAATGATCATGACACGGTCACGGTTAAGACCACGTGAACCAAACAAGCTCTAGAAGCTTTTCGGCTCCACGTGTCTCATCCAAACACCAACAACCTCAACCCACAAGCTACTACGACAACTCGACCCAGACCCTTGGTCCTTGGGGGTCACGTACGCCACTCAAACACACCCATACGTGGGTTTGGTGGCTTGTACGCCCCATATGCACAACCAAACACCTCCCAAATCACTTCCACAACGTCCAAACACAATCAATCAACCTCTAATCATTAACCAAACATCTAACCCATCATCTATTCCTAATCAAAAACATGAAACTAGACCTAAAATGCAAAAACCCATCAATATGATACACCACATGATACCAAAACACTAGCAAGATGTTTATTTAAGTGTTAATTAGATTTAATCCCACGTTTGAACCAAAAGCCCTAAAAGTCGCCACATATACGAACCCTAAAAGGTAAGGGTGAAAACGAGCCTAGCCCGAGCTCATCAGAGCTCGAGCTCGACTCGTTCGTATATATAAAGCTCGAGCTCGTCTCGAACCTTATATTTTGAGCTCGAGCTCGGCTCGTGAAAATTTTCACGAGCTCGAGCTCGACTAATTTATATGATGTGTTAAAGAAAACAAAGTTCAAATGAAGCTCGGCTCGTTAATTACACAAGGCTCGAGCTCGTTTACTACTTTTAAGCTCGTTTATACGTATAAACAATATATATACATATATATTTCTAGGGCTCATTTAGGCTCGCGAGCCTACTCGAGCTTTTTGTATAGAGCTCAGGCTTGAGCTCGATTATTAAATGAGACCAAAATTAGGCTCGAGCTCGGGCTCGAGCTCGTTTAGGCTCGGCTCGTTCGAGCTTTTTACCGATCCGATCTCGAGCTTTTCACGAGCGGCTCGGCTCATTTCCACCCCTACTAAAAGGTTTGTACGTGGCTTTTCTATGCTCGAACAAGAAGTATTCAAGTCCCTTTTACCTTTTCTAAACACGAAATATAAAACCCGCTTGAAACCCTAAAGATCCGAGTCGTATTTTCAAGATTTAGAGATGTTATGGAGGTCTATATGGCGCGTGCTATATATGGTTGGAAAAAGGATGAAAAGATCTTTAAGATGTTGGTGGTGGTGAGTGGTCACTCGCCAGCGTGTGGCCGGAATCTCACCTGAAAGGTGGCGGCGGTTATGGTGTTTAGGGTTAGGGTTTATTTAATTTGGAGGAGAGAGAGAGAGTAGAGAGA
This sequence comes from Chrysanthemum seticuspe, assembly GCA_019973895.1. NCBI lineage: Eukaryota > Viridiplantae > Streptophyta > Magnoliopsida > Asterales > Asteraceae > Chrysanthemum > Chrysanthemum seticuspe. Next base: position 50,880,426 of record BPTQ01000005.1, read on the forward strand.
GAAAGGTGTTAGTGTGTGTTTTTACTGAGAGAGTGAAAAGAGATGAAATGGGGGTAGGAGGGTGGTTTATATACTTGGGGAAAAGGACCCAAAAATAAATAAAAAAGTGAGGAGGGGCCGGAGTCGCCATTTTTCGTAAACTATCTCGTTTACCCATTCCCGAGCTCATATATTGTCCCCCGAGTGTCCCACGACATTTATTCGACTTTCTATTATCGTTATTTATGTTTTTCCACGAGTTTTGACTATTTATTTGCCAATTTTCGAGTTACTGTCTAAAAGTTACGTTATTTCTCGTTTTAGGCTTTTCTAGTGCCGAATCGAATAGTGCCTACCAAAAAGAGTTAAAACTCACACGATAAATCTTCCAATAATGAAATAAGTCATAAAAACCAATAGATGATATAAAATCAAGTCATGGTTGATAAAAATAGTGTTAAAGGCAAAACTTGGTTTAGTTTAACGTAATGCGGTTACCTAAAATAGACTCCCTAAATTGCCAGTTGTCACACCAATCCACTAGGGATCATTTTTTTACCATTAGTATTTTTCTTTTGAGTCATTTTTCAAGAACAAGTCTTGTTCTTACTTTTACATGCTTGTATGTGGCATTAGTACCACTACATTTTGTTGTTTTATTACAAGACCTTGTTTACATACCTTGGCTCCCAATCTTGATTCTCGTCAATCACAAGATTATTTATGCATGTTACTACTAACCCTTTCTTTGTAGGATTTTTTTTCTCACTTGACGCCCCAATCTAGGGGGAGCTACCGTCAAGGGGGAGTAAGCGATACGTAGACTATTCTTACACATCTTATTTCTTCGTTGGGTTAACTTTTTGTTTCGACAAAAAGGGGGAGAAGAATTAAAACTTAGGCTTTCAAAACATACATCTAATCTTAAGTTTTACTCATCAAAACATTTTATTTTGTCATCAACAAAAAGGGGGAGATTGTTAATACAAATAAATCGTAAAAACGTTTATTAATATTAAGCGATCTCTTTGTGTTTTGTTGATAACAAATATAATGTTATCATAAGTAAAATTATAAGGATACATGTTATTTTTGTAAAGAATTTACATATAGTCATTTAATACAAATTGTTGTAATAAATCATTTGTTATAATAGTTTATTAGGATGGGTAAAAACTACAACCCAAGGAGCATATCCAAACCCATGGTATTGACCCATATCCATTTGACTAGATGCATTGCATCTATTAGATACATTGTATCTAATGAAATACCCATGGACCAACCCATAATCCATGACCCATGACCCATAACCAAAAAAACCCATGGGCAAAGAGGAGCGTCCCACGGATCCCTGGTATTACACTAGAAGGATCCCTTAAGGGAGGCATCTGTGGGATCCGTGCTACAGTGGCAAGTTTTTGCCTATAAATAGAGAGCCCATTCTTCATTTCTCCTCACCCCTCTTCTTACTAACTCTCTCATATACTCTTACTCTCTTCTAACAAAAGATCACTTGATCTAGAGAGTTGTTCTTCTTTCTTCTATTGTGATTCTCATATAGGTCTTTCTCTAAGACGAGATCACGAGCTTACTACAAGTCATCCAAGCAAGGGGTCCTTGATTGATTTGTTCCTTCACAAGATTTATGTAGCAAAGATATTGTACTTGATATTTCACATAGTTGTTGTGTAATAGTCGTGTTGGTTTGGTCCTCCGTGTTACGGACTCGGTATTTAGCTTTGTACCGGAAAAAGGTGTAAGCAACGTTGTGAAGGCTTCTCCGCCAAGTTGAAGGAGTTTGTTGACATAGTGCTTGAACTCTCGAGTATGTGACTCGGGGAGTGGAGTAGGGCAAGGAAGGTGTCCTTGTAGCCGAACCACTATAAATCGGTTGTGTAATTTCTATCCCTTGCTTTAGTTTATTTACTTTCATTACTCTTAGATCTATACTTTATCTTCATCCATATGATTTCACATAACATCGAATCTAAAGTTTTTAGAAACTAATTTAAAATCGGCAAAACTATTCAACCCCCCTTCTAGTTTTCCACACAATAGATCATGTAGACAAGGCATGCATTTAGATGATCTTTGTTTCTGACCAAGCAAACAACATTCTCTCTAAGGATTTGTTCCCATTTCTTCTACAAAGGGAACATCTCAAAGAGTTCCATTTAGAATGGGTCTCGATGAATAACTTTGGAGTTTCGAGTGACACGAGTTTGTGAGGTTCTTTGAATGAAGACGACATCTCTTACTGATAACGCTCAGATTGTGCATGTTTTTAGTAGCGTTATGTGTGCTTTTATATCTGTTATTTGGTTATATTTGCATGATTATATTACTCAAACGCAGCAAAAGATGTTTGTCTAGTGTTTATAACCAAGTTCAGGGAAACGGATGGAAAATGAAGAAATGTTTAGCAAAACGAAGATTCCCGTTTCAGTAAATCTAAATCGGTATCTCAAGGACCTTTGAAGACCTTGGTGATTGGAGAACCGAGTTCTACAAGACAAAGTGAAGAGAAGATCAAGTTTTCATACCTCAGAAGATCCAACCGGATCCGGTTACAATCGCAACCGAATTGGTTGGAAGGCGGCCAGACGTACCATTTTCACCATTGCCAGCCGATCGGTCGCAACCCGCAACCGGATCGGTTGGCCAGTTGTTTTAGAAGACCAACTGGATCGGTTGGTCGTATGACCGATCCGGTTGGAGAAGCTGCATCTGCCAAACTTCATCACTAAGTTTTCCCTTTGCATCCAAACGATTCTAGGTCCTTCTTTTGGTGTATTCTAGTCCCTTCCTTACTCCTTGGAGGCCAAGTTCAGCATTTAATACCCTAGGCCTTAGACTTAGTATAAATAGAGGCTAATTGTGAGCATATGAGACACACCTCAAATACAAATCTCTCTACTCATCAAACAAAGCCTTAAGCTTTCAAAATTCGTTCTTAGAAATCCAGAGAAGTTTGGAGTTCCATAAGTTCCACATTTGGAGGCCAAAACACCAAGAAGTCCACCTCAATCTTTTGGGAATCATTACTTCACCATTTGTAATCTTATTCCAAGCATTGTAAGACTTTTAATCATGTTTTCTAATGTTCAAAGTTATGAGTTTATGTTCATGTTTGCTATGAGTGGCTAGTTTCTTTATACACTTGCTTAAATGATGTTGATTATCATATGATTAGTTAGTGATTGTGTTAACATGTTTTAATTCAATTTCAAGTCAATTCTAAGATCCAATTGTGCTAAAGTTTCATAGTGACATTTGTTAATCAAGTTTGACTAATTGATATAAATGTTGGGGGTCGAAAGAACTTATTGTTATTCAACTAGTATACTTGATATAAATGTGTTTAGATTCACTCAAATCCCTGCGAACGATCCCGACTTACCTTCATAACCTTGCTATTACGGACGAGTATACTTGCTCGTATGTGTTCTTGGTAATATTGGTAATTCACCTTTTATAATTTTAAACTAGTACACTCCCGACACATCAAGTTTTTGGCGCCGCTGCCGGGGATTTGATTGTGTTTCAACAAGTTTTTGAATTCCCCAAAGTCGATTCAACCAAAAAAAAAATATAAGATTTTTCACAGAAACCTTAACCGGATCCGGTTTCTCCTAAACCGAATCGGTTACGTGTTTGACCATCAATCAACTAATCTGACCGATCGGTCGCATGCCGCAACCGATCCGGTTACCTCCTCTGACCCATAAAAATTGTTTTCGTTGTTTGTCCGTGCGTTCAGATATTGCCTGGATTCTCTAGGACATTGTATGAACACTCGAGCAACGGGAATAGAACCAATTACACCTCTTACCAATCTCGAACGTTTGATTCGAAGAAGAAGGAGAACATGTTTCACACCATTGGAAAACCGTGTGCCAAGAGTACCAAACCCACCATTTGATAACCTCATAGAAGCCAAAGTTGTTTACAACCCTTTCACCAATTTACCTTTTCCCATGGCGGACGATCAACCCCTGTGGGGAACCAACTGAACCGTAGCACCAACCCCCGAAAGTGCTATTGTTGCTATTAACCTTGGTGACAACTTCACCGTGAAGGGACATCACCTTTCTATGATCAAAGACCGACAATTCGATGGCCGTGCGCGGGGCCGATCCGCATAAGCACATTGCGGAATTCATCGAAATTTGCGGCATGTTCCGTTATGGCGACACCGATGTCAATGCCATCAAACTCAAAATTTTTCCATCATCACTCACTGGAGATGCTAAAGTATGGTACAATGAATTAACCCCAGGAATCATCAATACTTGGGAGGAGATGAGGCAAGCTTTTGTGAGCCGATTCTTTCCACCTGCCATGTTTGATCGATTAATGGGAGAAATTCGTGCTTTCAACCAAAACCCAAACGAATCACTTGTCGAAGCTTAGCTTCGAATGAAAGATTTGCTTCGTAGTTGTCATGGACATGGATTATCAAAAGGAACCATTATCCAAATCTTTTACCATGGACTAGATGAAATCTCTCAAGGCATCCTTGATGCTGGAGGAATATTTCTCTATAAAACTCCAAACGATGCACATCAATTGCTCGAAGATCGAGTACTTCTCAAGCTTGATTGGTCCAAAGACTCCAAAACCAAACCGCTCCGAAAAACCGTTGCTTTTGTCGAAAATACCGATACCTCAAAACTTATGGAAAAGATGGAAGCATTAACCTCAAAAATTGACTCGAAATACAAAGATATCAAAGAAGAAATGAAAGAGATGCGAGACGGATGCAACAATTGTGGAGGAAATCATCCATCGTCCGAGTGCGACGATAAACCTATGGGTGGACCGAAGGAAGGAGAAGCAAATTACGCTCAAGGAGGATACCATGGAGGAGGATATGGTAGTAATTATTACGGACGAAATTCTGGAAATTGGCAAGATCGCCGACCAAGGGATGACAACCGTGATTCTCAACCACGAACCGACGATCCGCCACCACAAAATCCCGATAAAAAGATGGAAGAAACCGAATTCGAAAAAACCATGAGAGAATTCGTGGCTGGTCAAAAATCCGCAAATGATTTTATCAAAAATCAATTTTTCAATCTCAAAGCCAAAGTTGAGCAAGGACAAAAAATCATCAAGCATCTATCCAAGATCTTGAAAACAAGTTTGGCAGATTTTTTGACCAACATTCCTCTAGACCATCTGGCTCATTGCCAAGTAACACCCAATCCAACCCGAAGCCATCGAATGAAAAACCGTACCGTCCACCACAAACAAGAAATGAGCATATCAATGCTGTCTTCACAAGAAGTGGTCTCTCGTACGATCCACCACCAAATCCTAACACTCCTGTCACCATTGATAGTGAGGACGAAACCGAGGAGCAAAACATAACTCAAACCACCAAGAAAAACATCTCATCCGTCAAGGCGTATACACCAAAAATTCCTTATCCTCAACGCCTGAAGATAGAAAAGATGGAAGAACGTTATAAAAAGTTCATCGAAATAATCAAAGAGGTTAGACTCAATGTTCCTCTCGTTGATGTCTTAGCCGGAATGCCCAATTACGGGAAATTTCTGAAAGAACTTCTTAATAACAGAAGCAAGCTTGAGCAAATATCAGCAACTTTTCTTAACGAAGAATGCTCAGCTATAGTTCAAACAAAATCCCACCAAAGCTCGGAGATCCTGGGAGCTTCCTTATTCCATGTACTTTCGGGAATAATATTAAATGTGATGCTTTGGCCGACCTTGGCGCAAGTATCAATTTGATGCCTTATTCACTCTATTCCAAGTTGTGCAAAAACAGCCTCAAACCAACAAAAATGAGCATACGATTGGCAAATCATTCCTATCAATATCATGTGGGAATAGCCGAGAATATGCTTGTTCAAGTTGGTAAATTCATTTTTCCATTAGACTTTGATATCTTGGAAATGGAAGAAGATAATAAAGTCCCACTCATTCTGGGAAGACCTTTCCTAAATACCGCTGATGCGATCATCAAAGTAAAAGGAAAAGAACTCAACCTTGGAGTTGGGGATGATCGAATCACTTTTCTAATCGATAAATCGATGCGCTACCCACATTCCAGTGATGACACTTGTTTTAACATCGATATTATTGATGAAGTCACTGATGAGGAGTTAGATGCATTACTGAACGAATCCGATCCGTTCCTGACTACTTCTGAAAAAATCAATGAAACAGATTTGGACAAAGAATTTGATGATTTCATGAAAGTAGAATTCGAAGGAGATAACTCAGAAGAAGAAGAGAAAATGGAGGAAGAGGAAGAAAATTTCGAGGAAATCACTTTCAATAACGAGATGCGAATAAAATCCTCTATCGAAGAACCACCCACAGATCTCGAACTTAAACCTCTCCCAGATCATCTTGAATATGCTTATTTGGAGGAAAATTCTCTTCTTCCAGTAGTCATATCTTCATTGCTTGATGATAATGAGAAGGAAAGTTTAGTTTCTGTCCTCAAAAATCACAAACAAGCTTTTGCTTGGAAAACATCCGACATCCCAGGAATTAGTCCCAATTTCTGCAAACACAAAATCAATTTTGAAGAAGGGATTAAACCTGTGGTAGAACGTCAACGTCGACTCAATCCCAACATGAAAGAAGTTTTTAAGAAGGAAATCATTAAACTTCTCGATGCTGGAATCATTTACCCAATTGAGGATAGCCCTTGGGTAAGCCCTGTACACTGTGTTCCCAAGAAAGGAGGAATGCCTGTTGTAACTAATGAACGAAATGAACTAGTTCCAACTAGAACTGTAACTGGTTGGCGCGTTTGTATTGACTATCGAAAGTTAAACAAAGCCACCAGGAAAGATCACTTTCCACTCCCGTTCATGGATCAAATGCTTGAAAGACTAGCAGGAAATAAATTCTTTTGTTTCCTCGACGGATTTTCAGGTTATTTCCAAATTCCTATAGATCCTAACGACCAAGAAAAGACCACTTTCACTTGTCCTTTTGGAACCTACGCATATCGGCGTATGCCTTTTGGTCTTTGCAATGCACCTGCGACTTTTCAGCGGTGTATGATCGCCATATTCCAAGACATGCTAGAAACCTCCATGGAAGTTTTCATGGATGATTTTTCAGTCTTTGGAGACTCATTTGAAGCTTGTCTTTCTAATCTCGATAAAATGCTCGAAAGATGCAAAGCTGCACATCTTGTCCTTAACTGGGAAAAATGCCACTTTATGGTAACCGAAGGAATTGTGCTTGGCCACAAAATCTCTAGTGCCGGAATGGAAGTCGACAAGGCAAAGGTCGATGTCATCTCAAAACTTCCACCACCAACCAACGTCAAAGCCGTTAGAAGTTTTTTAGGACATGCTGGTTTTTACCACCGATTCATCAAAGATTTTTCCAAAATATCTCGTCCGATGACAAAACTTCTTGAGAAAGAATCTATTTTTGACTTCAATGCTGATTGCATACAAGCTTTCAAAACTCTAAAATCTCAACTTACTAGTGCTCCGATTATGGTCTCACCTAATTGGTCACTACCCTTCGAACTTATGTGCGATGCAAGCGATTTTGCTGTTGGAGCTGTCTTAGGTCAACGCGAAGGAAAACACTTTCGGCCTATATATTTTGCTAGCAAGACACTGAATAGTGCCCAGCAAAATTATACCGTCACCGAAAAAGAATTACTGGCCGTCGTTTTCGCATTCGACAAATTCCGATCATACCTTGTACTCTCAAAAACAGTCGTTTTTACCGATCATTCAGCACTCAAGTATCTGTACACCAAGCAAGACGCTAAACCACGTCTTATTCGATGGATTTTGCTACTCCAAGAATGTGACATCGAAATCAAAGATAAGAAAGGAGCAGAAAATCTTGCTGCTGATCACTTATCTCGTCTTGAAAATCCTAACCTTGAGGAGTTGAAAGAAGAAGAAATCGATGATTATTTTCCCGATGAAACTCTCATGACCATCGATGAAAATAACGATCCTTGGTTTGCTGACTTTGCGAACTACCTCGCCGGAGGAATTCTCAGAAAAGGTCTAACTCATGCTCAAAGGAGCAAATTCTTTTCGGAACTTAAATACTACTTTTAGGAAGAGCCATATCTTTTCAAAATGTGCCCCGATGGGATGATCCGAAGATGTGTTTTTGGTTCCGAAACTCGAAAAATTCTTGACGAATGTCATCATGGCCCAACTGGGGGACATTATGGTCCTTCCACCACAGCTAAAAAAGTTTTTGATGCTGGATTCTATTGGCCAACAATATTCAAAGAAGCACACACACTTGTTCAAAACTGTGACGCTTGTCAAAGAACCACCAATCTCTCCCGAAGAGATGAAATGCCATTAACAAGCATTCAAGTGTGTGAAATATTCGATATTTGGGGAATAGATTTCATGGGACCTTTCCCTAAATCCCACAAATTCGAATGCATTCTAGTTGCTTTAGATTACGTGTCCAAATGGGCAGAAGCTGAAGCTTTACCAACAAACGATGCTCGTGTCGTCGTTAATTTTCTCAAAAAGCTTTTCGCTCGTTATGGAATTCCCAAGGCATTAATAAGCAATCGAGGAACCCATTTCTGCAACCAACAAATGATGAAAACCATGAAAAGATATGGAGTTCATCATCGATTTGCAACAGCCTATCATCCACAAACCAGTGGTCAAGTCGAAAATACCAACAGAGCTCTCAAAAGAATTCTAGAAAAAACAGTGAAGGACAATCCTTCAGTTTGGGCAAAGAAACTTGACGATGCTCTGTGGGCATTTCGTACAGCCTATAAAACTCCAATTGGCACAACTCCTTACAGACTCTTGTATGGGAAGACTTGTCATTTACCGTTCGAAGTTGAACATCGTGCTTATTGGGCTCTCAGAAATTGTAACACCGATCTCAAAATAGCTGGAGAAAAAAGATTCCTGCAACTGCACGAACTCGATGAATTAAGACTCCAAGCTTATTAAAATTCCAAACTGTACAAAGCCAGAACAAAAGCTTATCACGATAAAAAGCTACGAATTCGAAAAGAATTCAAAGCCGGAGATAAAGTTATGCTTTTTAACATGAAATTCAAATTCAAAGCTCCTAAGTTACAACCAAAATGGTTTGGAACATATGTCGTTAAACATGGATATCCATCAGGGTATGTCGAACTCTATGACAAACAAGGTGGAAGTTTCATTGTTAATGGACACCGAATCAAGTTATACTACGACAAAGAGCAAACGAATGAAGTTTCAGTTGCAACAGTATCCTAACGACACCATGAAAATGAATTCGAAACTATCACCTTTGTAGCACCATTTCCAGGAAGAATCCCACAAGCTGTTCCATGGAAACCATCTGCTAAGTTCACCTGGGACGATATCGAAGCTACCGGTGAAGAATTCATGTACATCCCCGAACTTTTCAAAATGTTCAAAGATGCCCTTGCGGCCAAATAAATTCGGGAAAGCTCGAGTTAGGCTGATGACTCGGTAATAAAACAAGCGCTTCTCGGGAGGCAACCCGTGTGTTTCTTTTATTTTGATGGTCACTTCCCAAAGTTTAAACCTTCGGTTGAACTTAAGTGTGGGGGAGTGCCATCCTTTTAATAAAACCTTTTGTTTGTTTATAAGATTGTGTGCAGGTGCTGATTTCTCAAAGTGAAGACCAGGGGTGAAGAATGATTTTTTTTTAAGCTGATAAACTCATTGACATATCTGGTTTCATCTCTATTTTCCTTATTTCTATACTTTGAAGTTCGTTTCTCATTGAGGACAATGTCTAATTTAAGTGTGGGGGGGGAGGGGTGAATAGGAAAAATTAGAGTTTTCATGCTTAATTTAAAATTTTGTTTGCCCTTGTGATCTAGTTGTTTTCACACTTTTAGGATTATCTATTAGAATAACTGGATCATTCCACTGGTAAAAATTGGTAATATTTGAAATTTCGAGATGTGTTCCGATTACTATTGCAATCCATTCTGGGATCGATAAACATTTGATAGCACATATTATACCCTTTTCACTAAATTGTGAGGATTTGAGCCTATTTCTTATTAGCATACATCTTATATGCTTAGATCTTTTTGCTATGAGTGTGCCGGTGATTCTATTTATTCTAGAACTTGTACTTGCAAATCATTACGAGACCGCAGTGAGATTGCATTCGTGCGATATAAGTGAATTCGTGTGATAAAGAGGCACCTTAGGAATAAAACCCAAATGGCCTTCCGTTTACATCTAATGATTATTAGCTAGCCACATCGGTTAGTTAACCACTTACATGGACCCATTTGTAGTGCTCATTTTTAGCACTAGATACCCCTAGTACACCCTCTGAGCCATCCCATTCTTTTTTTTAAATCCAGAAAAATAAAAAAATATTTTACACTTTAAACCTTAGCCTAACCCCTTGTCAATGTCTAATTGGTTGGTTGCTAGTTGCTTGGAATGTTGGATTGTTTTAGATGATTATTAGTTAGCCACACTTTGTCATTCGTGTGTGCCATCTTGACAAATACGAAGTGTGGGGGAGATGTGATGCAAGAAAGAAGTTAGTTTTTAAAAAAAAAAAAAAAAAAAAAAAGCATAATTGATATTGTCATGCAAGAAAATGTTAATCATGCAAGAAAATCATTGGATATTGTCAAACATCTCGTTTTTTTTACCTTTATAAAGCATAATTGATGAATCCTCTCTCGTATTTATACTTGGTTGATTTGCATCATATTTTCAAAATCACGATCTTGTACCAGTGGATGTTTGTTTTTCCTAGATTTGCTTGAGGGCAAGCAAAGTTTAAGTGTGGGGGAATTTGATAACGCTCAGATTGTGCATGTTTTTAGTAGCGTTATGTGTGCTTTTATATCTGTTATTTGGTTATATTTGCATGATTATATTACTCAAACGCAGCAAAAGATGTTTGTCTAGTGTTTATAACCAAGTGCAGGGAAACGGATGGAAAATGAAGAAATGTTTAGCAAAACGAAGATTCCCGTTTCAGTAAATCTAAATCAGTATCTCAAGGACCTTTGAAGACCTTAGTGATTGGAGAACCGAGTTCTACAAGACAAAGTGAAGAGAAGATCAAGTTTTCATACCTCAGAAGATCCAACCGGATCCGGTTACAATCGCAACCGAATAGGTTGGAAGGCGGCCAGATGTACCATTTTCGCCATTGCCAGCCGATCGGTCGCAACCCGCAACAGGATCGGTTGGCCAGTTGTTGTAGAAGACCAACCGGATCGGTTGGTCGTATGACCGATCCGGTTGGAGAAGCTGCATCTGCCAAACTTCATCACTAAGTTTTCCCTTTGCATCCAAACGATTCTAGGTCCTTCTCTTGGTGTATTCTAGTCCCTTCCTTACTCCTTGGAGGCCAAGTTCAGCATTTAATACCCTAGGCCTTAGACTTAGTATAAATAGAGGCTAATTGTGAACATATGAGACACACCTCAAATACAAATCTCTCTACTCATCAAACAAAGCCTTAAGCTCTCAAAATTCGTTCTTAGAAATCCGGAGAAGTTTGGAGTTCCATAAGTTCCACATTTGGAGGCCAAAACACCAAGAAGTCCACCTCAATCTTTTGGGAATCATTACTTCACCATTTGTAATCTTATTCCAAGCATTGTAAGACTTTTAATCATGTTTTCTAATGTTCAAAGTTATGAGTTTATGTTCATGTTTGCTATGAGTGGCTAGTTTCTTTATACACTTGCTTAAATGATGTTGATTATCATATGATTAGTTAGTGATTGTGTTAACATGTTTTAATTCAATTTCAAGTCAATTCTAAGATCCAATTGTGCTAAAGTTTCATAGTGACATTTGTTAATCAAGTTTGACTAATTGATATAAATGTTGGGGGTCGAAAGAACTTATTGTTATTCAACTAGTCATAATCATTTTGTCTATGGATGATTGTTTTTACCCATTATTCTTGATTATATAAAGGAACTAAGGTGTGATTGTAATAGAAACTCTTTTTGATTATCAAATTGGATTGGTTGGAAACATCTAAATGGTCGTAAGATTAGTTGTTGAGAATCAATTGTAGCCTTTTGTCTATGATCGGTTACCTTTTGTATTGACCATTTCTTAAGCAATATGATGAACAAAAGAATGTTTTTGTGTTTAAGTTTATGTAGACTTATGAAACTTGAATTGCTCTTGAATTGATTGGTTAAACTTAATGCTTGTTTTTATGAACTAAAATCTTGACGAAGGTTTAACTTGTAAGAACAATAGATTAGTCTTCCAACTAATTATCACAACCAACATGTTAAGAGGTTAACACAATCACATTAATCTATGATATGAAACTAGTTTAAGCAAGTGTAGTTTTTAATCATCTGAATTTCATTATATCTATTTTGCTATATTATATGTTTTGGATAGGCTTTGTTAATTCCAACTTGTGTTTAGATTCACTCAAATCCCTGCGAACGATCCCGACTTACCTTCATAACCTTGCTATTACGGACGAGTATACTTGCTCGTATGTGTTCTTGGTAATATTGGTAATTCACCTTTTATAATTTTAAACTTGTACACTCCCGACACATCACTTACCATGACGGGTTTCTCAAGAGGAGTGAGATAGACATGGTGAGTGTCAACCATATCATTAAGTTTGGCGAGGGACCAATCATTTGAGTACATACACATACCTTGGCATGGAATGCGAAGCATTCGTGCAAACTCGACGAGAGTTAGGATAAAGTTTTGATTGTTGATGAAAAAGGAGATAGAGATGGTTTCATCATCATTTCTAATGATACAGGCACTTTTGTAGAATTCGAGGACAAAGACGGGACAAAATTGTTCATTGATGTAGAGTAGGCAATTGAAGTTTATCCTAGATAAAACTTGAGGGATGTCGGTATCATCGATGAAAGATTTTTCAACAACATGTTCTTCATGAAAGAAACGTTTTTGGAGCATTTTGATAATGATTCTTCATATTTACCAAAATCACCACTAGTAGACTTTCTTGTTGAATAAGTTCCTTTTTTTTCGTTATCTATAAAATAAATACAAATTATAAGCTTATAATAAGTATTGGTGAATTTCATCAAAAAAACACAAAAAAAATCAATAATGCAGGCGGCGTTTGTTCAAAACTGTACTAGTACCAAATACTAACATATAAAACACAGTAAACCACAGTAAACATTTAGGCATAGACCTCAATTTCATCAGCTTAACAATCTCAAACAAACATAATCCAATCTCAAAAAACAAACATTAAAACAAAATACTAATCCCCAAATTTAACACAACATAAAGTCAACATAGCTGGCAACAGGGGTTTATGGATCCCATCAAAATTAGTCTTCATGGTGGCAAATAATTTGGAAGTAAGCCTAACTATGGACATGGGTTTTGTATCAATGGTCTGAATATCTAATATCATTTGGAGAAACCTAGGGTACATGAGAAATTTATTTTTAGTATTAGACGCTATGTTCCCAACCATCTCCCTAAAAATATACCGAGAAAAGTTGTAGGTCCTCCCATCAGATAGGCAAATAATACCAGAAGCAAGAGAGCTTGAAAATTGATCCCAACCTCCTGACTTGGGACTGAGACACTGAAGTAGGGTGTGAATAAGAAATTTCCATTGTGGAGAAAATCTTTTCTTGTAAAAGATAAATGTGCCATCAGTTGGATAACCAAGTGTTGCCATACCCTCAACAATCTGGGTTTGTGTAAAATCAAACAATCCCTCTCCATCATTCAAATGAAGATGAGTCCGAACAGATGATTCAGAAATCACACATTCAATACCATCAATGGTTGCTACAATTTCTTGGGGCCTACCCTCAACATTTCTTATAGAGGCCGTATTCCAGAATTGCCTGACTAACGACTCATAGACAATTGCAGGGCAATGAGTCAAAGCATACCTGAGTGAAGAACGGTTTAAAAAGTCAAGGATTTGATGATAATCCTCACTTCCTTTTGATTTATCCAGATAGGCCACCTTGTTATGGTCTCCCTTGAATTTTAAAGTCGCCATTGAATATAATTACCAGCAGATTGATGACAGAAGAAAGAGAGGATTTTTCACGATCACCAGGATATAGTGTCCTAGAAAAACAAAGTTATCAATTGCAGATTTGCATTAACCTCTGTAACCTTGAAACTATGGCCTGCATCAAGGAATATAATTAACAATAGTTCAACGATTGCAAAAAAGATAGTTTATCTATTTGCAACAGGTTGCCAAACCAGTGAAAAGAAGAAGTGGAAATTCACTGCCCTATCTTATAATCATAGGTGATGGATGCCATTAGCATTAGCTATATAAACTTTCAAAAACGTTATTGACTATAACAAAGTTATTAGCATTAGCTATATAATCGTAGGTGACGGCTGCCATTATCATTAGTTATTGACTTTCAAAAACGTTATTGCCACTGCCCTATATAGTTCCTTCTGGTATAGTAGTTATTGACTTTCAAAAACGTTATTGCCTAAAACTTAAATGAGAATGTGGAAATTCAATGATCATTGACAAAGGATTTCTATAAATGTACCTACTTGTAGGAACAATAATAACAATTTAAAGTAACCATATCAGTGAAAAAAATAAAACAAAACTATATAAGCTATCAGCTTTAAAATTATCACATAAGGAATCAGTTAAAAAAGTTAGTTTTTTAGTTCAGAAAAGTTGCAGAATGTATGCCTCAACTGATACTAACAAAAATTACTTAGCTCATAAATCAAAAACAAATAATCGCTAAATTGATATAGTGATTCTACTAAACCATAGTGATTCTACTAAACCATTAAATCAGTTGAACATAGTGATTCTACTAAACCATTAAATCATCAACTGATACACCAACTCAGCCTGTAAAAAACAATGACCTCACAAAACAGACAAAGTGAAACAAAACGAGCCTTCACCATCATGCACAAAACACATAACATCACAGGATAAATTGATATAAAAACAGACTCAATGGGACTATGCCATCTTGGCTAAATTGATGTTCATGCATTCCAACAACTCACAAAACCTCATGGACCTAACAACATAGAAAACTTAAATAATCGCTAATCTCAACATTATTCACATGCGAAGATACTATAACTAAAACTTAAATCCGATAATAACCTCAAAATTCCATTGCTTACTGATATTCTTCACTCGTGAAAATAAATATTAAAAACTTAAAAAATCGCTAATCTCAACATCATTAATATGCAAATATACTCTAAACTAAACTTAAAATCCGATAATAACCTCAAAATTCCATTGCTTACTGATATTCTTCACTCGTGAAAATAAATTTTAAAAAATTAAATTCACATGCAAAGATACTCTAAACTAAACTTAAATCCGATAATAACATCAAAATTCCATTGCTTACTGATATTCTTCACTCGTGAAAATAAATATTAAAAACTTAAATAATCGCTAATCTCAACATTATTAATATGCAAATATACTCTAAACTAAACTTAAATCCAATAATAACCTAAAAATTCCATTGCTTACTGATATTCTTCACTCGTGAAAATAAATTTAAAAAACTTAAATAATAACTAATCTCAACACTATTCACATGCAAAAGATACTCTAAACTAAACCTAAATCCGATAAAACCTCAAAATTCCATTGCTTACTGATATTCTTCACTCGTGAAAATAAATATTAAAAACTTAAATAATCGCTAATCTCAACATCATTAATATGCAAATATACTCTAAACTAAACTTAAATCCAATAATAACCTCAAAATTCCATTACTTACTGATATTTTTCACTCGTGAAAATAAATTTTAAAAACTTAAATAATCGCTAATCTCAACATTATTCAAATGCACCTAAATTACACCTAAAAACTATGATTTATGAAATTTAATTCATCTCTAAACATCAAAAACCTAATCCATAAAACTATTATTCAAATGCACCTAAATTACAGAAAGAAGTAGCAAATAAATCAATTAAACATATTCATGACATAGTCAACGCCGGAGTCAACGCCGGAAAAAAGTTGTTAAACAGTTAAAAACTAAATCAGATTTAAACAGAAAAATATAAATTAGAGATCAAATACAGCAACAAACGCCGGATATATAAAGAACAAGATGACGGAGATGACGGCGGTGACGGAGATGCGGTGACGGAGATGATGAAGATGCGGTGACGGAGACGATGGAGATGAAGAAGATGTCAGATATAGAGTTAATAGCAAGATCTTGAGTGTGTTTTTTTGTGTGTGTTTAAGTGTGATAGAAGGAGAGAGAGAAAAAACCCGAATAAACTTTAGGGGTATGAAAGCAAATGAAGATAATTCACTTAGACCCCTAAAAATTTCGTCTAATATTTACAATAATGCCATTCCGCCCAAAATCAGATTTACTTGATCCTACGGTCCAGATCTCTTCTCGCGTTCTCACAAAAAATAGACTTCTCATTTGAACGCTTGTCTATATATATATATATATATATATATATATATATATATATATATATATATATATATATATATATATATATATATATATATATATATATATATATATATATATATATATATATATATATATATATATATATATATATATATGCTCCGGTTCCATTGAGAAGGTTCTTATTTTGAAAAGATTGAGAAATCTTCGTTTAAGCAAATTGATTCATGTTTTTTATTTGATTCACAAGTAAACATCATTTTATGATGAATCGAATCTATAAATCACAAATTTGATTCACAAATCATTGTCAAAATCGAGTTATGATGATGATTCATTTAATTTGTACAAATGATTCAGTATTCTATATTTATCGCAAAATCGAGAGATTTTGAACATTGATTCAAAAAATTTTTACACATTTTGAATTTTAATCAAATTAAAATGAGTTTTACGCTTGAAAAACATGAATCAAAGTAAAAAATCTATCGTTTTTGAAAACCTTCTCAATCTTCTCAAAATAAAAACCTTCTCAATCGATCCGGATTCTATATATATATATATATATATATATATATATATATATATATATATATATATATATATATATATATATATATGGGAATATATTAGCTACAATTAATTGTAGCCAATTGGCTACAATTTTGTGCTAAAAATGTGGGTCCCTGATTATTTTTGTGGGTCCTGATTCTTTTTTGTGGGTCCCTGAATCATTGTTAGTGTATTATTTATGAAGGATTGTAGCCAAGAGTTGAGATCCATGTAGAACTCATATTTGTCATAGAACCAATGGACCAATCATAGCCATCCATTTTTTATTTAAATCATATTCCACCTTTTTTTTAAAACAACATATCTTGCAAACGGTAAATTTTCAAGGTACAAAAAATACACCATCATAACGAGAATTAAATTATCTTTCTATAGATATGCATTGTTATATACTTTCGACAAACATTTTTTTTCAAAAATTCCGTCCGAAAAAATCATATATGATTTTTACGAATCATATATGATTTTAAAAAATCATGTATGATTCGATTTTTACGAATCATGTATGATTTTTACAATCATATATGATTCTCAAAAATCATATGTGATTCGTAAAAATCGAATCATATATGATTTTCACAAATCATATATGATTTTTGTTGACCGAAATTTTGAAAAAAAAAAAGTTGTTAAAAATATATAGTAGTGCATATCTATAGAAAGATAATTTAATTCTCGTCACGATGGTATAATTTTTATCGCGTAACGATTAACGGTTTGCGAGATATTTAATTTTTTTAAAAAGGGTGAAAGTTTATCATAATAAAAAAATGAATGACTATTATTGGTTAATTGGATCTATGGTAAATTTTGGTTCTATATTGAACTTTTGCCTTGTAGCCAATTGGCTACAAAAATTGTAGCCAAGCTATCCCCTATATATATATATATTTTTTTTTGAACGGTGACTTTCATTTTTTGGGCAAGAGTCACACCTACCACACGGTAGGCCCTCATCCACCACATACCCAGACTATGTTGTCTGAACCGGGTCCACGCTGGCGCAGTGGGGATTATTGGCGTATATAATCATATGCACCATTTGATGAAAGCAAACGAATAACCCGGATACATTGTATTGTTCTTTAAATATTTATTGTTTTGTACGGATCTCACGTCTGTTCATCTATGAAAATATTTCAAAGTATTACGTTCTTTTTATTTATTTATTTATTTTTTATATATTTTTTTATTTTACAACACTCCAAAAAAGACCTTGCACTAAAAAGATATCAAAATTTTCTACGTTATGTTGTGTAATCATAACAAATTTTTAATGAGAAAAATATATTTTATTTGATTTTATTTAGCACAAGAGGTTGTCCCCTGTTTCACTATCTCCTTCATCTCTTTCTTATCTTTCTCACCAAAAAATCTCCTACAGATTTTTATTATTAAAAAATAATGTCTTCTCCAAGCAAACGCAGAGAAATGGACTTAATGAAGCTGTAAGTTCTTTAATTCCTTATTTTGTAGTTTTTTTTTTTTTACTTGAAAATAAAGTTTTTGATCATTTTTTTTTAAATATGATTAGGATGATGAGTGATTACAAAGTGGAGATGATAAATGATGGGATGCAAGAGTTTTATGTGCATTTTAATGGACCTGCTGATAGTAAGCTTTACAAAGTTTTTTTTTTGTAATTGTTTAATTTGTTCTTCATTTTTATATAAAGTTTTTCTTTTCATGATATTTTGACTTTCTTTTTCTGTCTTTTAGTGGATTTTTTTCACTTGATTTTTTCTTTTTGTGATGTTTCTTGGATCTTGAATAGATTTTATGAATTGGGTTTGTGTTAATTTGCAATTTATTTCAACTTTTTGCTTAAAGTTTGTTTTTTTATGACTTTGGAGAAAAGGGTATTTTTTTAATTCCTCTGAGGGTGTTTAGGTTGCTTGTTCAACTGCTTATTTGATTATTGTGTTTTGGTACAATACATTACAATAGTTTGAGGTTGTTTAGGATTGCTTTATCCAAACTCCTTATCTGATTATTGAGAGCCATCTTGGATAAGTAGCTTGAAATTGTTTATTGGAAGAAACGGATAAGTAGATTTAATAAGCAATCTAAAAAATCCAAATGAATCGCAAGAATATGTTGATGTAATCTGGTCAAATGGTACATTTAAAGATCTCATACGACTTAATAGTATGTATATATTGATATTGATGTCGAGGAAAATGGAAAACTTTATGTTGAAAATGTGTAAAAAATATATTCGATCTTCTGCTCTCAATCTGCCAAAAATTTCATTTCCTCCAAGCGAAGAAATGTTCTGTTCCTTGTTGATGGCAGTTTAATTCTATTTGCTTAATTTAGGGTGTTTTCAAAGTTTCAAGCTTTTCATCACTTTGCTCAAATTTTATCCTGAATAATGCAGGTCCATACCATGGAGGTGTATGGAAGCTAAGGGTTGACCTCCCGGATGCTTATCCTTATAAGTCTCCATCCATTGTCTTCATTAACAAAATTTACCATCCGAATGTGGATGAAATGTGAGTGTGAGAGTGGTGATCTTGAACTCGGTAGCTGTAGAGAATCCAGAATCGGATTCAAGATTCTCACATTTTGCTCATATTTTATATTTGTCAGGTCAGGTTCAATTTGCTTGGATGTGATTAAACAGACGTGGAGCCCCATGTTCGGTAATATAGAACATACTCTTTCTATTTCTATCCCATGAAATTTTAAACGGCATCTATATTAGGACGTTCCAAACCATAACATTTGTCTTTCTCTTATAACTTTGTTACATTTCCATTCTTGGAAGTTTTCTTATTACTACTATTATTTGGTCATTGTTAGCATAACAAAATTTCGTAACACTAAATTGAATGTCGGGATAACCTTTATATGGTAGTGGGGAATATTATAGACTTTTGACAAATAGTTAAACAATTTTCTAAAACTGTGTTTTTTAAAGCCTTTTGAAGTTCATGGGTCGACATGATTTTCGATTCTGTCATTGTTGAAAGTTTGTTTAGGCATTTAAATGATATCTAATACTGATGTATCTCAATGTAGACTTGGTGAACGTGTTTGAGGTGTTTCTACCACAACTTCTGTTGTACCCAAACGCTTCAGATCCCTTGAATGGAGAGGCTGCGGCTCTTTTAATGCGTGATAAAGTTCTATATGAAAAACGTGTGAAAGGTATGCACATTACCTTTTGAGTATAGTTGTGCTTTACTTGATATTTTTTTTACTTATTTTGTCTATTATCATGAGGTAAAAACCTTATAGACTAAGCTTCTCAGCAAAAATGCATACGCCTTGCTACTTTTAAATGGGATTTCGGTTATGTTTGATCGCAAACAGGTCAAATCAAAACAAGATGGGTCAAAAGTTGTTCCTAATGGTAATGGATGTTAAAACACTTTATTCAAACATTTGGGATCATTATTGTAACGTTATAAGCTTTCAACCAACCCGATCTGACCCATTTAACCCATATTAAAATATACCCACTTTGACCCGAACCTGAATTGTCTTTTTTTTCCCCAACATGCTCATGTTGCCACTTCTAGTAAATACTATAGTTCTCAGCAAGTAATCTAAAATCCTAACTTGACTGGTACTGTTTTAAACCTTCACGACTTTTATGTGGTATATTATGATCTCTCAGTTGGAATTTAGGTTATCGTTTTCTGCGACTTATATACAAAGACTGAAAATAAGCTTTCTTAAGTCTAGTGTGGATTATAAGATTAAAGAATATTAGTTTGTGCAAAAAGATGTGACTTTGACTCGAGTACATGACCATGCGGTCATAAAAGAGTAACTTGGTAGTTTCTCCAAGGCTCCTAACAGAGTTTCTTGCATAGTGCAAACTTAAAACTGTCTGTTTGGACCTTTGAGATCAGACTGTAGGTGGAATTATGACCCATTTACTTATGAACAGGTCGATTTGGTCAGTATTCTATTTCACTCTGTTCAAATAAGAATTTTACCCAAGAGGGAACGAGTCAAACGGTTGAAAGCCACCAAAAATCAATTTCTTAATGCATACAACCTCCTAGTAATTTTATTCTTAGGTTAAGATTCTTATTGTAATTATTTTGTTTTTGTAATCATAAATTCACAGTCGATACATTAGTATTTTATAAACATGGGCAAAATAATGTTAGTGAGTCAACCTGGGCTGGCCCATGCTCTAGAAAGAGACAAGATAATACGAATCTTATTACAAATGTAGCACCAACAATGCCGCCATTCAAGTCAACTATGAATCTTATATGGTATTTTGATGTGTTTTGAAGATACATTATTGACTTTTTGGAGTAAACTGTCTCTTTGACGTTCAATTTAGGTAGGAATCTTATTATGATCTCAACACCAACAATATCGGTTATTGTAGTGTTTGTTATAGACATACTATGATCAGTTCTCTTAAAACATTTGGGAAAATGGCATTTTTCAAGGTGAACATCGATTTTTATGGCTAAAAAGAGTCGACTCTAGATCGTTGTTTACATATAGATGTCTAGAATTCCTACTTAGATCAATCCAAGATGCACCTTATATCCAGTGAGATTTGCATTATTCAGTTCAATGAATGGGCTAATATAGTTCATTCTACAGAATACTGTGAAAAGTATGCCAAAGCAGAAGACGTGGGTGCCGTTCCGGAGGAGAAATCAAGTGACGAGGAGCTGAGCGAAGAAGAATACGACTCAGGAGATGATGACATGACTGCCGGCCCTGTGGACCCATAGTCCACCCAATTGATCGTTTTAGCTTCTCGATGTTTGTACATTATGTAGCAGTTGGTGTAACCGTGTCGTCTATATGGGAAGGGATGAGAAATGAAAATCCTAATCTCGCTGTTAATTTCATCTGTTGTACATAAATTTATTTTGTTTTGTTCATGTACTTTGTTATTAATTTGGTTCATATGTGTATTTCAAACTGTATTAAGTTGTAAAACCACTTGTACAATCTCAAAACTGTACAAATAATCATTGTATCCATATGCTAGTTTGTCTTATGCTTTAGCTTATTTAAAAGATTTGTGCTTATGAGATTAATAAATTGTTTGAAAAAAGCAGATTAATGCAAGTTCCGGTGGCAGATCCAAAACTAAAAGTTATCCGATTTATATTTTTGAAGCTATAGAAGACTAGTAACACAAAACAATTAGGATTTTTGACACAATTTTAACTATGAATAAACATTTAATGGTTCATGTGCATTCTGAAAATCTAACAGGAGCCTTTACTAGTTTTTATTTAGCACAATTGTTGTAGAGTCATATAAGCTTAAAAAATTAAAATCAAAAACAAAACTAAAACTAAAACTATAAAAAGTATCCGACCTGCCGGATTCGAACCAGCGACCTAAGGATATCAGCATACAACTACAGTCCTCCGCTCTACCAACTGAGCTAAGGTCGGTTTGTTGATAAATCAGAAAGAAATATATTAATGTATGAAAAGACATTCTATGCTGTTTCATAAAATATAACTTTGAGTTTAGCTGTAAAGTGGATATAAGTTATATTTCTGGTCAGATTTTCTATTTTTGCATTAAACAAAGATGAGATATTAAATAAGTGCATTAATAATTTATTGCTTGACACAAAAATTAGAAATTGAGTGATTAACCATTTAAATTATAGAATTAATTTCATATATCACCGCACTTTCATGATTAATTTCATATATACTTAAAATGTAGGTATTTTTTATTTGTTTTTCTTTTTTTTTGAAAGGAAGCAAAATATCAATAGACTAAAACGAAATCCTTAGGCTAGACGCAATGGCCCGTGAATTATCTGTCGAGCAACCAAGGTGACCGACTTTGAAGTCGGTCGAGGCCTTTGTGGAACATCGGTCGAAGGAAATCAAAAAACACAATCGGTTGAATTTATGACCGATATTTGCACACAAAAACTATGTCTATTTGATACTTAAAAAAAAAAAAAAAAAAAAAAAAAAAAAAAAAAAAAAAAAAAAAAAACTAGATCATCTACTGTGACAACTTGATCGTGTCTGGTCATCGGAAAAAGAAAGCTGATGTGACAGGCGATGACTCAGGTCACGACTGTGAGTAGCCTTAAAAACAAAAGGCATCAAGCCTCCCTAATCAAAATGATTAAAAATGACAGGACCCTGGAAATAAAGAAAACTCGATACAAAAACATGACATTACCCATGGGCAAAAATAACTCACCAATTAAGAGACAAAATACCAAATGGTACCACTCACAATAGGACCTATCACACTATATCCAAATACCCTGACAAAATCCACTAGACAAATGCCAACATTAGGCTAATGCTAATGGTAACCGCAAATATTATGGTCACCCTCTGCCACATCAGCGCCACATCAGCTTTCTCTTTCCAAAACTACACACAACCACAATTTGCTAATTAGACGACCGCAACCACAACTAAAAACTGTTAGCCTTTATCATTGTACGGGCCCAAGCCCATCTTAGCCCATTTCTAGAATATACCGACTTGTGGTATATAGTTGGCATGTAATCATGTATTGGACAGACAATCAATTACAATTAATAATATCAATCATATTATTCTTACATGGTATTAGAGAGAAGATCCTTAATTCTCTAACCCTAAACCATTCCGCCGCCGGCTACATACTGAAGGTTCGGAGGGCTCCCTTTAAACCTTAAAATAAAGGTGTGATTTATAACCACCACCCATAGCGTAACGTACAACGGAACAAGTTCATCACTGGAACTCATCTTCTTCCATTTCTTCACCCAATAGACTCTTATCAAGCGCATCATCTTCATGCCCCCCAACAAAAATCCCTTCACTGCCATCGTTGATCCAAAACCCTAAACCAAAAAAAAAAAAAAAAAAAAAAAAATCCCGTTCCCTAATCCTATTACCTTGCTACTGTTCCTCTTCTTTACTTGTGTCGATCATCGGTACAATAAGTTTACCAGTCGACTAAAGTTGATCGTTGGTACCAGTCCCTAATGTTGACCGTTGGTACAAAAAAATTACCAGTCAACTTAGCCGACCGTTGGTACCAGTCGACTAAAATCGATCGTTGGTACGGTTTTGTTACGAGTCGACTAAAGTTATGGCTTTATTATGTTAATGTTTTGTTTTTCTTTTCTAGTTTTACTACTCCAGTTCGAGCTTTCGCGATTTCGCCGCTCGAACTGCGGGGGAGTGTTAGCCTTTATCATTGTACGGGCCCAAGCCCATCTTAGCCCATTTCTAGAATATACCGACTTGTGGTATATAGTTGGCATGTAATCATGTATTGGACAGACAATCAATTACAATTAATAATATCAATCATATTATTCTTACAAAAACATACCCCACAAAAACCAAATAAAAGAAACTGCACACAAAACAAATCAATTCTTATGGTTGGCAACCCAACCATAACTTTGAAAAGGTTGGAGGGGACCGGTCCCAAATCCGGTTGGGCTAATGGAGGGAACTCGGTCGACTACTCGGTTGAGGGGCAACCAACCATGCCATTACATTGTTCACGATGATACATGCTGAATAAAAAAAGTACTAGGATTACTCAAAATAAGAAACCATCACATTGTTCACACTGATACATTCTGCTGAAACAGATGTTGCACAACACACAAACATGTAATGTACTGCAGTTGCACAACACTGAACTTGTTCCTGTCTTGACTTCACACTGCATACACGAACCTGCTCACATGAACTGTTATTGAAACTGCTATGAAGTTTCCAACTAAAAAAAAGGAGAGATATGAAATTGCCTCAATTATTATAAATGTTTCACCCAGGCGTTTGACTTTTTCGTCACAAACAAACATTGTAAGTTGTTTTAGAAATGGATGAGGATCCTCTCATGTTCACTTGAACATGAGAGGTAAAGTTGTGCATGATATGATTGTACATTTAATTTAAAATAAAATAAATGTTTTGTAATAATGGTAATTTACAATCAAAACATGCATAACTTTACCTCTCATGTTCAAATGAACATGAGAGGATCCTTATCCGATAGAAATACACTACATACACAAAGATAATAACGTAAAAGGTTTTATCTAAAATTGTGAAAATACATCTAGTACCATTAATTGAAGTTATGGATTACCATATCATAATTACATGTAATTGTTAATTAATTAATGAACGCAGCCATCCAAAAGGGGTTGTGGCGCAGCTTTTTGCTCGTTTATCTGTTATCTTATTGTAATTGAAAACTTTCGTATAATATCTTCAAGAAAAAAAATTAAAAAATTAAAAATAAATAAATAAGAATTAGGACACCTAACTAGTGTTTTGAGGGCACTTCTTAACCTCAAGAAGCCTCATAATACTCAGTCTTTTTACTTAACGACAATATTTTAGATAAAACTGGTAAGTAGCTAGAAAGTTACAACCATCAACAAAGACGAATGCCTCCAAACCAATCTAAGATGAATTTGAACACAATCACATGAGATAGTTGATACATAAACCATACCTAATAATAACACTACTCAGCCGTTATAAAAAAAATAATAACACTACTCTAACCAAATTAAGCTTAAAAATACATGAATCCACAAAGACACAACGCCGTTTGATGAAGTAACTTGAGTGTTTTTGATGGCCTTCATAGAAGCATTTGTAAATCCTTTAATCAATTTTTCACCATTATTGGTTTGAACTGATTGAAAAGGTCCATAGTCCTCAACTTTTTTCTTCCTGCTTTTGTTTTGTTGATTGATGCAACTGATGTAGATAAGTTGGATCACTTTGCTTTTTGCTATTTGATACTCAATCTCGAGTTAAAAATGTGCTCACTAGCTGAGATTGACTCGATTTTAATCCAGTAGATTTCAGGAATTTGTTGTGTCGGTTTGGAGTGGCTTGTGAGCTCATCATTTGACTCGATTACACCGTTAGGATCACATAAAAGTTATGTAATTAAGAGCATTCAACAATATATTTGTATATGTTACCCTTTTTTTAAATGATTTGAATTAGTCATTGTTTCTTGAAAATAAGAACATTCGACAAATATAGTAGTATATTAACCACCTTCTTGAAATGATACAAGATACCATTTGTACAGGATTTATGTGAATGAAATTTTATCATATCAACTGTTACAAGTGATCCACTATGTTATGAGGCAAACTACAATGTATATGTGATCAAAAGAGTCCGGGAAGACATTTGATCTGCAATGTATTTTATCAATGAAGGATTCAACTATGCATTGACAGCTTCTAGTAGTCTTTCCTTACTCTCACCGATCAATGATAGAACTGTTGCCGCAATATGCATTGGGCTAAGACCGGCCTCTTCAATCTGATTAGCATGATCTCCATGGTCAATGTATCTATCGGGTAATGTCATCGCCCTCCACTACAATCAATCAAAGATAAAAATTAAACCGACATGAGTACATTTAAGGTAAATTTTTTTGGCATGAGATTTACATGAAGTGTTGTCAGATAATATACCTTGAGGTTTCCATCAAGTAATCCATTTAAGGCCAAGAAATGAGAAACATGAGAGCTAAATCCTCCTACAGATGCCTCTTCTATTGTGATCAGGACCTCATGCTCTTTTACAAGTTGTTTGATCAAATTTCCATCCAGTGGCTTGCAGAATCGTGCATCTGCCACAGTCACTTGGATACCTATTTTTTGAAGAAGCTCGTTTGCTTTTAAACAATTTTGTACTATAGTTCCATAGCCCAATAAGGCCACTCTACTTCCCTCCTTAAGTATTCTTCCCCTGCCGACCTGTTAGAAATATTTGAGTCATTAGATCTAGATCAAGCTCCAGTAAATTTAAGATACACTCAAGGTCATGTATATATTGGGAAATCTTGTTATTACACAAACTATATTACCTCGAGTGGGCTTCCTTTGTTATTTGGTGGGAGGGGTGAGCCTACGCCATTGCCTCTTGGGTACCTAAAGCAGCTAGGACGATCATCAATGGCTGCAGCTGTGGCAACCATGTGCATGAGCTCGGCCTCACATGCAGGAGCCATCACCACCATGTTTGGTAAACAAGCCATGAAAGCTGTGTCAAATGCACCACAATGAGTCGGCCCATCTGCACCAACCAAACCAGCCCTATCCATTGCGAATCTCACTGGAAGCTTTTGAAGATCAACATCATGAACTACCTGCATTATCAAAAATAACATCAAGAACCATGATTCATAAAAACAACATTCCCTTGAAAATATGACAAAAATCGTACCTGATCATAACCTCTTTGGAGGAAAGATGAATATATAGCACAAAATGGTTTAAGTCCTTCGGTTGCTAAACCTGCAGCAAAGGTAACAGCATGCTGCTCCGCAATGCCAACATCAAAACACCTTTCAGGAAAATGTTTTTGAAACGTGTTAAGTCCTGTGCCTCCTCCCATAGCCGCATGAATAGCAACTATTTTGTCATCAGTTTGCGCTTCAGCAACCAAAGAATCGGCAAAATATTGAGTATATGAGAGTGTCTTTGTCTTAGCCTTCAGTTGCTTTCCTGTTTGAGTATCGAACTTCACAACACCTATAAAAATTCCACATTAGCACATGCTTTGTCCTAACAATATGAAAATGAACCGTCAACCATGGGGTTGTTGTTCTAAGCCTCAAGCGGACAATTGCGTGTGTGTATTTGTTGTCAATAAAATATTCAAGTGTTTTCTTTTTCACATGTGTATTTTCCGTAAACATTCCATACCATGCATTTTGTCGGCTGCAATTTCAGCAGGATGGTAGCCTTTGCCTTTCTCTGTGACGATATGGACGAGAACAGCTCCTGGAGTTTCCATGGACTTAAGCTTCTTGAAAATATGGACAAGATCCTCAAGATTGTGTCCATCTACTGGACCGACATAGTATAGCCCGAGTTCTTCAAACATGGAAGCTCCTTGACCACTCACTACTCCTTTCACGAAAGAATCTATTTTCGATGCAACTTCATGTGTTGTATCACCCAATTGCTTTGTTACTTCCTGATGATCACAAAATGTTTAATGATATGCATATCAAGTTTTATTATATAAAAGCGCAAAATTAATTAAGCAAACAACTACTGTAGTATATAATACAACTATCTATACTTGGCTCAACTGATATGGATATGATCATTCTAACCTACTACAAACACTTTTGTAGATCCACTTTGCATTGGGTCAAGATTCATCTGGATAGTCAATTAATTCAAATCACACTTGACATTTAAAGACCTTTTAGGGTTAACATTTTAATATATTACTGGCCCTCAAATACTATTTTATTCATGTACATTTGATTTAAGCTGTGGAATGCTATTTTGGTTAAGGTCAACATGAAAGGGCTTGTTTTATTAGTTTAAAATAATCATATATACAAAGTTAGGGGATATATAGTAAGTGTCAATTTGTAATTTTGTATCATATTGTGGAATACATGTTAAATATTGATGGAGTGTTAGAGAGAATAATATCCGCCACCAAACACATGTATCATACAATAAGTGAATTATGCATGAAAGATATATAAAGTGTGTGAAGCATGGACTAGCTAAGTACTAAATAAGTAAATGAATTTGACCTTTGCAGCTTCACGGAGTTGGCGGAACTTGCGACTAGTTTGCAGCCTTGTGAGGGATCGACTTAGAGCGCCAACAGGTGGAGCAGGACCATCGAGAGTGGCTGTGGGAAGAGAAACTTGACGGTTGTCGTTCAAGACTATAATAAGATTGGAGTCAAGGTAGCCAGCATTATTCATAGCCTCGTATGCTTGTCCTGCAGTCATGGCTCCATCTCCAATCACTGCAATTACATGGTTGTCTTTTCCTAGCAAGTCTCTACCAACAGCCATTCCTGTTAATATAAAAATATGATAAAGAAAATACGAGTTAGGGCATCTCCGTATCAGCTTGTAATAAGCTTTTTTCATTAAAAAAAAAACAAAAAAAAAACCACCTCACAATTAAAAAATAAAATAAATCAAATAAATAAATAAATAAATAATAATAATAATAATAATATTAATAATGATGATGATAATAATAATAATAATATTATGAATTTCTATTAAAGTAATAATAATAATAATAATAATAATAATAATAGTAATAATAATAGTAATTACATAAATACATAAATAGAATAAAACTTTTCTTTTCTTGTAATGGTTAAATATCAATTTGCTACCAAGGAGAATTTAATCAAGTGTTTTCTTCAAAACATAAAAATGTAAATGTAGTTTTTTATCTAAAAAAATAACTCCAATTGTAAAAAGCTTTCAAAAACTTTTTTCCCAAAAAAATGTCATTTCCTTAAATACATTAAAGATAGTCTTAGAGCATCCACTATGGTGGTTTATAAATAGGTCTAAAACATTTTGAAGAGGTTCATAAGTTTGTGAACCATAGTGAGAAACCATTTTAATCCTAGGTGGAATGAAGAGGTCTAAGATCTTGGAGAGGTCTAAACTATTTTCTAATTTATTTTTTATTTTTCTTTGTGAAAATGTTAGTTGTGTTTTATGATATGAAAAGCTTTATAAATAGATTTATTCATAGTGGAAATAGGTCTATATTATGAAAAAGTTTATAACTTGATGATGCATTAATTGTATAAACCTTTTTAGAGGTTCCTCTTAGTGATAAGATTGATTGTTGTAACTTGTAAGTGTGACAATCTTTTGAAAATAAAAATAAATGATCATTAAAAGTCAACAAATGACAATCTACATACATTTATCAGATTTATGAGCTGTCTTTATAGTAATTAAAAAATGTAACCACCTATCTTATACTTATTTAATTTACATTTTAGTCTTATTTTTTATGTGGAAACTCTACTAAGCTTTTCATAATTCTCATTTTGGGTCAATAACAGGCCGGTAGTATTTCATAATTGTCATTATGCGTCAAGTTTGACTATGCATACTCTTTGGGAAAATATTCTCAATATTGAATACTGCAGCCTTCAGTCTACAACTAAAGTCAGTAAAACAATATATAACAAGATGTGTGTAAATTTATTTTTAATGAAAGCTGAAAAAGACATCAATATTTGGACCACATGAAATGTCTATGTTGCCTAGTTAACTAATTCGTTATTTCAATAATTTTGTTGTAACTCTTATATGTTGGTATATTTGAATAGTTTGTTACCTAAACCAGCAGAAATACTAGTCGAGCTATGGCCAGCACCAAAAGCATCATGCTGACTCTCGTCTCTCTTAGGGAAGCCTGCGAGTCCAAACGTTTGTCGAATTGTATCCATTCTTGACCGCCTTCCCGTTAAGATTTTGTGTGGATACGCCTATATAAAAGTATAATCTATGTTACCAAATTCTTGTAAGAAGAATAATAACTTTATAACATACGAGTTAATCTAGTAATCACCTGATGACCAACATCCCAGATGATTTTGTCTTCTGGGGTGTTGAAAACATGGTGGAGTGAGACTGTTAATTCGACGACCCCCAAGCTCGAACTCAAGTGACCCCCGGTCTTTGACACTGAATATACAATCTCCTCTCTTAGTTCATCAGCTAACTTTTCGAGATCCTGTAATGACACAATATTATAGATGATAAACGAAGTTAATGTTGCTCTTAAATTTCATTTTTGGTTTCTAGCCAGAAAGGGATCATTGTTAATTACTCTCTAATTATTTTTATGTCATACAAAGACAGGACACCACGTGATACATGAAAAAAATGCTACTGAAACTAAAATTTGACTTGTAGTCTTGAAAGCAATAATTGTATTTCCTTATATGCTTTCTTTGTGTTTTCTGCCAATAAATTTGCATGTTATGGTGCATTAAATTCACAATACAATGTTATTACAGCTTAAGATAGTATGATAAAACATGCTATACGTCACTCGGTGAAGGAATGTTTGGACAGTTATTGTTATCGAAACTAGACAAGCTCGTTAGATTTTACCTCGACACAAAGATTCTTCATGTGAACTGGATAATTAATGGTATCCAATATCGGGGTTTGGGGTTTCTCCCCCGAGTACTTGAGGGTGGTTGTGACGCTCCCATTCACTAATTTTAGGTCCTCTTGGTCATTAGCGGCATTGTCCTTTGCAACGGCCACAACTCCCTTAAACTAGAAAAAACAAGAAACATTTATTATCACATTAGGTGTTTTCTTACTAAGATCTCTTTATGAGTGATCGACAAACATATATGATAAACATGTCGAGTCTAAAGGAAGAAAATAATGCAAACGTGTGAAACCTTTCGCTTGTTCGAGGGCACGATTGATTTGATAGATGAACAAAGCAAATTTGAAGAAGAGAACCCATCTTGAGCTATAGCCATTGGAGCAAATCCACCCTTCAAAGCACCACATGAAGCCATTTGTGTTTATTTTTATTTGTTGGTGGTATTATTTGAGGAGACACAGAGAGAATTTGGTTTGTTCAAGTGTGTTTAGAGCATTTTATAGACCATATCAAGAGTAGTGGGTCCCATCAGAAACACAGAATTTGATCTTATGAATTAATTATATTGAATAAATATTAAGGCTTGTGTGATTTTGCATAAGATGGTCAATTTAAAGCACATGGATAGAAATCAATATTGTACAGTTACATTTTCATTATTCTTTTCATATTTTGTGTCACGACATTAAAAACGTGTTGCTCTTTCAAGTAGGGTGGTGATTAGTTATTTGGTTAGTTTAATATAAAAAACTAATAATATAATTTTACTTATCTGTACGTTAGACTTTCTTCAAATTCAAAAAAAAAAAAAAAAAAAAAAAAAAAAAAAAAAAAAGGTTAAAATCCTTTTCCATTTATAAACAGTAATAATTATTATTTCTTATTAGTTAAATACTTAATGTATTTATTAATCTTCACACTTTCATATAAGTTTCATTTCAACACTTAAATTTTCATTTGTACAACTTTATCTTACAAAGGCTTTATGATATTTCACGTGAATTTTCGAAGATGGCAGGTTAATAAATAAAAGGAATGTCTAACCAATGCCCTAAGGGCCATTAGTTAAGATTTGTCATTTTGTGATTTTTAGTTACACAAATGGTCCTTATAGTTGACACATAATTACATATTTGGATGAAGGACCTACATGAATAGTTATTATAAACCATAAAATGACAAATCTTAACCAATGGCCTTAGGGCATTGGTTAAACATTCCCATAAATAAAATTAAACGTTGTACCGACAAACATGACATATGCCGTATAAGCATGTGACATGTTACTCTATACCTCTTCTCTTACACCACATGCGCCAAAAATTAACAGCCTCACTGAAATCCACCAAAATAACAAGTTACTGTCACAACTACTAAACATTGCAGCTTTCTACAGGTATTATGCTAAAGAAACATGCGGAACAAGAAGATAGTACAATCTAAAATTCCCATAGAATCTAAGTGAGTGTAAAAGAAAAATATCATCATGAATTAGAACTGACTTAACTCAGTTGGCCACCTGAGTTCCTTTTGGAACTTCAGGGGGGGGGGGGGGGTTCCGTGTTCGAGTCTCGCAAAAAACCAAAAAAAATCTAGATTTTCCTCTTAGTATAGTTCGTGATCATAGCCTTATCAAGTTATTATAACTTACGAGACTGGCATTGGTCCGCCGCGTTGCGGGCGGGCGAATTTTTTAGCCGAGGTGATTGTGCATTAATAAATAGTAATATAATCTTTTTTTTTTTTTTTTTTTTCGGGCGGGCGAATTTTTTAGCCGAGGTGATTGTGCATTAATAAATAGTAATATATATATATATATATATTTTTTTTTTTGCGCACTGTAGCAGCCCGGTCCAAACACTGTCGCAGCCCGGCCCAAAAAACGCAAATTACTGTAGCATGTACTGTAGCTACTGTAGCTGTACTGTAGCTACAGTACATAATACGGCGTCGTTTTATTTGAGTTTTAATATATACTTATAATTATTGGTAAATCGTATGAAATCTATAATATGCTTCCATCAACCTTATCTAAGAAAAATAGTCGAAGTATTCCCTTCGTCCTAAAATTATTGTCCCCGTTTGATTTTTTCGGTATTTTTTTACAACTTTAACATTAAGTATTTTTGTTTATGTTATATAATACTTGATGCGAAATATATAAATGGATTGAGTTTGAATTGAATTTTCATTGGTATAATTTTCATCAACTATTGTATAACACATTTAAAAATATTTTAGGTCAAAGTTGAAAAAGAAAGTCCGAAAAAAAACAGAAACAATAATTTTGGAACGAAGGTAGTAATAACTTTTATAGACCATTGTACAGATTCAATATGTGCACACTTGCTATAAAAATACTACTACCATTTATAATATAAGTAAATACGCGCTAGCCGAGTACCTTGAAATTTAATTTATTTGCGTTAAAATAATATACGAAAATAGTTACGACATCGACATAATTATCATCTTGAAAACATATATCTAAAACAGAAATGTCATTACAAAATAAGATATAGTATAACGTACACACCAATACGCCAACAATGATGCATAATTGATTTACCGACTAAAATATGATTTTAACTGTTCAATTCTATTTATAAAGTCATCACACATTTATCAATATCCACAATGAACTAAGAGACGTCTCTATTAATGCTTATGCTCATTTTTTGTTTTTCTGAATGCTTAATTGATACATGCAATATGAATAGATTAAATGTAGTTTAAAATAAAAAGATGTTATTTGCATACTTTGTTTTTGATTTGCAGACACAAGCTGACAAATCAAATTGTGAATATAGTACAACTGTGTAAAACAAGAAATGACGTGTAAATAACAAAGAAAAATGTACAAATCAATTTCCTAAGAAAATCAATCATAATATGATATTGAGCAAACATATTAGAGACACTTATTTGTGTATCAATAAAAAAGGAGTTATGTTATGGTTAATTTTTTTGTCTCCCTCGTTCACATTTCAAACAACAAAAAAGATAAACAAAATGATACGTTTAATTCTTTGTCATTTTTAAGAGTCACACGTAATATATATTTAGTACAAGTTTAAAAAAATACACTTATATACACAGTACGCAACTTAAGAATATAATACAAGTTATTGTAAAATCAAATTTTGATTAAAATCAGGAATTAATTTTGAAGTAAAAAAGAAAACCATTATATAGATTAGTTGATGGTATGTGTTAACTTAGAAAAGTAGTCAATGAATATTTTTTTGTTTAATTTTAAAATAAGATATAGTTTACTAATTTTAATTTATTGATTTTCAATAATCTATCTACTATATATAAAGATTCAGTAGACTAATTTAATGTGCAAGTGTTAATGTGTAAAACAAAAAGTACGGTATAAACATGCTAAAGCTTCACACAATCTCTCTATTTAACTCAAGGAATACAAAGAATGATGGAGTTACATAATGCATAAATTCTCATGTTTTCGGTTGCACATGGCATACAAACCATATGGTGATTACAACAGCCATAAATCGTCTTAATAAAGACTTTAGGCCTTCCGTCTTCCACCAGGAGCCTATAAATGACAACCACATAAACCTCGGTTTACACATCATCGGTCGAAACCAAAACCCATCTCTTAAACTCTCATCTACATCCTAACACCGCAAGACACATACAAGAACAAAAGAAAAGATCTAAGATTCGTTTTAGTCATATCAAAACCTTCAAAGATTTAAAATTACGAAATCATCATCGATCTATAGAAGCAAATAGCTTCTTTTAATATCCGAATATTTGAAAGAAAAGAACAAAACCAAACGATTTTCATTCTTACTTTCATTCGGGTAAAAGAAAAAACGAATAAAAAAAAAAACTTTCACTCATCTTAGATTCGTTTGAGTGATCATCATCGATTTATAGAAGCAAATAACTTCATTTAATATCCGAATATTTTCAAGAAAAGAACAAAACCAAAAGGTTTCCATTCTTACTTTAATTCGGTTTAAACAACAAACACGAATAAAAAAAACCTTCACCTACCCAAGACCCTCTAAAGGATCTTGAAGCCATTAAAAGACTTTATTGATTTGGATTTGCGCAGAACATAAAGACATAGGTTAGGTACGGTTTGTGTTTGTATGGTTTGATTCGAAGGGCTTCGTTGAGGGTCGTCGTTATTGTGGCCAATTGGGTCGTTGTCATTCGAGAAGGATGAGGTTCGAGTATACGACCTTAATTGGGAATCGGTCACATGTGAGAACAAACAAAAATTCCACCTGTTTGGATTAAAAAACACAACACAAGATAAAGGAACTATGTGTGTCGGTTTGTTGAAAGAAAGAAAGTGAAAGATTTTTTGTGATTGCGCGGTTTGTAAGGAGAGAGTAGGGGTGATCATTCGGTTTAACCTGACCCGAACCGGCCCGACAAACTCGAAACCCGAAAGTCAGAAAAATCTCGAACCGAAACACCGAACCGATAAAACTCGGTTTTTCTCGGTTTCGGTTCGGTTTTGGTTTTAGTTAGTTTTTTGCTCGAACCGACTCGACCGAAACCCGAAACTCGGTAAAATCTGGAACCGAAATAGAACTGATAAAACTCGGTTTCGGTTCGATCGGGTCGGTTTGTTGATTTCGGTTCGGGTTAAACTCAGTTTTGCTCAGCCCTAGGAGAAAGTGATTGCACAAGAGGATTATAATTAGGGTTTTGAGAAAGTTTAGGTATAAGTAAGCTTTAAAAAGAATTGTGTTGGACATTGGACTGGGATTTGAGTTGAACAAATTCAGTAACATACTAACAATTGTTTAAGTTAAAATAACTAAGATGAATAGAAAGTACAAACGTGTTACAATGATATTGAATATGAATTAACTTTGTTCAAAAACTAGCTAAGCCAAATGCTGCATATAGAAAAGGTTTTGTTTTGGAACTTTAAATTCTTCGTTAATATGACATAATAAAGTAGATAGTAATTACTTTATTTATTTATTTATTTAATCTATTGTGAGCGATTTTTTTCGTTTTTGCATATAAGAATAGGATCTGTTTATATTCTACCTCTTCCTTACCCTGTCTCGACAGGATTAGGTATTGTTGTTGTTGTTGTATATTACTTACACTTCAATAAGTTAAACAAACATTACGCAATGAATACTTAGATACAACTCGTATACATCACACGGGTCAATAACTGAGCGTTTCAACCATGACGAAAATTATTACCAAACATTGCGCTCTTAACAACTTTGGGCAATGGGTCGTAAGTATTCTTAGGAACTTATAATATCTTTATAATGGGATTCATTATCAATTGAAAATTAAAGAATCGTTAACTATGACAACTTAATTATAATATTTTATCTTTGGAATTTATCGAATAAGAAAATAATAATTTTATGATAAAGTTAGGTATTAATCTTCTTTTCTGTCTTTCTATAAGAGCATGTGCAATACTAACGCAATAACGGCGTTATGGGGCGTTAAGCCGTTGGATCCGATGAGAAATAACGGCGTTATGGGGTGCGCGTTGGGTGATTAACGCCCGTTAAGGGCAAGAAAAAGAAAAAAAAAATTCAAAAAAGTTACAAAACTAGCCCCTCAACGGCTAGCAGCCGTTACATTTTCAAAAAAATTACATAAAACCCCCTAACGGCTAGTTTAAAAAAAAATCAAAAACATTTTTTTACCACTATAAATATCCAACTAAAACTCTATTTTTTTCACACTTCCTCTCACACTTTATATACTTCCTCTCACACTTTCATAATTCAAAAATCAAGTTCGTTCACAATGGATCCAAATGAATTTGGTGATATTCCTCTGTCTTGGTCAGACGTTGATAACGAAGAGAACTTCCAATTTATAGCGTCCGCGTACGAGTATCACCTTCAGTTGGAACAAGAAGAAGGTATTGAATATCAACATCCTACTCGTTCTCGTAGCCATATATATCGTGAACGTGAGCTTGCAGAAGAACGTCTGCGCAACGATTATTTCGTAGAAGGTTGTAAGTATTCAAACCTGAATTTTCGTAGAAGATTTCGTATGAGCCGGAAACTATTCCTGCAAATAGTTGAAGGTATTGAATCTTATACTTCCGATAATATTCCAGATCATTTTACTTTCTTTAGGCAAACACCCGATTGTACGGGTCGAATGAGTTTAAGTGCTCTAACGAAGTGTACGTCTGCCATACGCCAATTGGCGTACGACACCTCACCCGATGCATTTGATGAATACTTGCAAATGGGTGCGAGTACTTCAAAAGTATGTCTTGATAATTTTAACAAATGCATTATTGATTTGTTTGTGTCGGAGTATTTAAGAAAACCAACATGGGCCGACATTCAAAACATTTATCAACAACATGAAGAAAAACATGGTTTTCCTGGAATGCTTGGTAGCATTGACTGTATGCACTGGGAATGGAAAAATTGTCCAGTGGCTTGGCAAGGGCATTTTGCTAGGGGTGATAAAAAATACCCAACAATTATGCTTGAAGCTGTTGCTTCTCAAGATTTATGGATCTGGCATGCATTTTTTGGGATGGCGGGGGCGAATAACAATATTAATGTTTTAGATAACTCTCCGTTATTTGACGACCTTCTTGTTGAAAATGCCCCAAGAGCACCTTATATGGTCAACGGAACTAGGTATGAATAGGGGTATTACTTGGCTGATGGAATTTATCCACAGTGGGCAACTTTCATCAAATCCTTCACGGCAACAACTGACGAAAAACATACGTACTTTAAAAGGAGACAAGAAAGTGCCCGAAAGGATATTGAACGTGCATTTGGTGTGCTTCAAGGCCGTTGGGGTATACTACAACAACCGGCACGTCAATGGGAAATTGCCACGATACATAGAATCATGTATTCTTGCATTATTTTGCATAACATGATTATAAAAGATCAAAAATTTGCATTACGTGACTACAACGAAGTGTGGGTGGATCCGTCAGCAAATTTGAGGCAACGAAGATGGGTCGACAGATGTGATACTCACAGTCGTAAGACAAAAGAAATACACAACCGACAAACGCATACCCAACTCCAACAGGACCTTATGGAGCATGTTTGGCAGAAGAACCTTGAACGACATGGACAACAACAAGAGAGCGACGATGATGAATAAGTATTTGCTATGTTTTGTTATTTTTTTTTTTCGATGTATTTTTTTATTTGTTGTAATTTTTTTTTCGATGTATTTTTTTAATTTCGTATTGTAATATGTTTTCAAATTTAATGTTATGTTTAGTTTAATAAATGAAATGTTTGTTTTAGTTTAGGGGTTGAAATTGAAAATATGAAATGTTATTGATGTTATTGGGATGTTATTGTTGTGGGTGTTTTTTGGAGATGTTAAGGTGAAATGTTAAAGCTGATGTGACGCTGACGTGGATGGTGTTATTGATGTTATGGTGTTATTGTTGTGCATGCTCTATCCATATTCTTTTTGTGTCAACATTTTTTTAAGCAACATAATTAGTTACAATTCATTACCCAAGTCATTTGTTTTCTAATTAATATATTGGCATATGTACGTGAAAGAATTATCAACTTAGCAAGAAATTTATAAAGAGAATAATGCAATATAAATAACATTATATTTACGCAACAAACATTTACCTACAACCTGTTGCCTAATAAAAAAGCTACAAAAAATCCGCAGAAACCAATCTGTGCAGCGCACAGGTCAGAATGTCTGATTTAAGTTCATTTACATATCAAACACTTACTTATATACCAAGGGATCAATTCTAGCCATTCATTTTTTAGATTAGATAGTAAACCCACTTTCAACCTTTTTTTCAAAAATTAATATTTCTTAAACCGCTAATCGTTAAGCCAAAAATTTTACACAATCGCTACGATCATTTAATTATCTTTCTATAGACAGACACTTTGATATACTTTTGTAAGCTCCCGGAAAATTTTAATGTACTTAACGTTTTAATCAAGAATTAAACACGATCTATTTCGTCATGAAATTTTCTAAACATCACATTTGCATATCAATTGGCATATGCATGATCAACACAGCTCGAGCGTTCATAAATATACCGTGGTGATCAAAATAAATTTCCCCACGATCTTGATAACCTTAAAACACGTAACGAATACGTAAAAATTTATAAAAATTACGAATTTAATTATAAAAAAATATATATATATATATAAAATTCGTATTGGGCCTCGGAACTCATTGGACTTTTCACCACTCGAACCCGACACGTAAACGGGCCTCGTAACCGGGCCAAGCCCGCACTATATTTTTATTTGGGCCTTTGCCGGATTGTATCTCTAGCCCAACACCATTTTTTTTATTTCTTTCCTTTTTGGGCCTCGTCTAGCAAGACCAAAACCAGCCCAGACTTCATTTAAAAGAAGTTAGTAAATGATTTTTTTTTTGTTCCTTCTGTTGTAACCGAACAAGCAAAACAAGAAAGAAACCAAACGTGAAAGTCAAATACATCTCCACTAAGAATCCTAAGTCAAATGCCTAGCGTATGAATGCAAAAAGAGGAGACAAATACCCCATGTTAGCCACCCTAACCACGATATTTAAATCCCCTACACCCCTTGATTATCCATTTTACTTAAGAGACCTTTGGATATTATGCTCCCTAACCACCCCCTTGATGTCGACTAAACCAACCAAGACCCTAAAGTCTCGCTGCCACTCTCCACACGCATGAAAACATGCTTCAAACATGACCAAGTTCAATGTACATGTGACTAATAAGTCCTAGAAGTTGGGAAGCTAGGAGTTAAATATTTGAAAGGCCATGCCTAAACTTTCCTTATAACCACTTGGCAAATCACTTCACTCTCATTCATTCTCCAAAAACTGAATTTCCAACTCACCAACAAAGCTCTCACACACGTAAATCCTCCACTGTGGAGTTCGAGTCAAGCAAAGAAATTTTAGCTCGTGTAGTTGGGTGTAGAAGAGAAGGTTTAAGCTAGAAGAATACTTGAGTAAAATAGGATTCGGGTAACAAGTTATAAGGAGATCAAGGAGTACTCGAGTTCATTCGACACGTTCACTCATTTCACGTAACATCTCCACTCCAAGTGAGTGTGGTAAGTTTCGCTAGAACCATCTCGCATTTCATTTTCGATATCATTTTCTGTCATCACGAGTATAATGTCACACGTATAACTTAAACCCACTTCGAGCCCAAGGAAGCCAAGAGCTTTTCTTTCGAGCTTATTTGTAATTAGCCGAACATATAAGCTCACCACCTTGTGGAAAACATAGACATAATACGGAACTAAGATCATGGGAAACATGTTAAGGAAGAAGAGATATGAGCTTAGCTATACATGCATTTTTACTAAGAAAGAATGAAACCATATACTATGAATCACATGCAAACTCACGCTCATAAAATGTGGTTTATAGGAAAAATGAAACTGAAGTTGCACCTTAAATATCACACCGAGTAGGAATAAAACACAAAAAGTGTCTAGCTCAGCTGGTTACGAGCATGTGGGATGGACGAAAGGTCCCTAGTTCGAATCCCACTTGTGACATTTTTATTCCCTTTTGTTTTTATAACTTTCACAGTTTGGCAGATTTCACTCCTCCACTTCTAATAAATTATAACTAAATAAGTAAATGTTTTAAAGTGTAACAAAAGTTAACTTTGTAAAAATCAGTTTTACCGAGGGACTAAAGGTGTCAAAACTGAAAACTTTAAGCCTATAATATTTATGGGTACGAATTGTTATTTTCTAAAAGTATGGGGACTAAACTTGCACTTTTTGTAACTTGAGGGTAAAAAGTGTAAATTCGGGAAAAGTTTAGAAAAACTTATAAACCCATTATAACTTCGTAAAAACAAGTATTTGGATCTTATGAGTATTTTATTTCGGATAACGGTAAATGTATTATTTATATATATATATAATATAAGATTATAATTATATGAGTAAATTACACCGTTCGTCCTTGTGGTTTGCGTTGACCGCAGGGTTTAGTCCTTTGACCAAAAAAATTGCACCGTACGTCCTTAAGTGTGAAACGTTATGCACCGTTCGTCCCTTGACCAAACGACGTTAAGTTTGACTGTTAAACTCGGGTAAAAATACTAAAATACCCTCACTATCTTCTTCTCTTAACCATTACCACCATCATTTCATCTCTTTCATCTCTTTCTCTCTCACCTCATCACCGGCCGCCACCCTTCCACCAATGGCCACCTCACGCCTCGTCGCCACCACGTAACCACCATCACCCACCATCACCCACCATCACCCACCAATCAAACTACTCTATTTTTTCCATCTTCATCCACCACCACCCAATCACTCCAGCCATTCACCTATTTTTCTTGTTGCCTATTAAAATGTAAAAACAATCTTCACTAAAACATTAACCAGTACCTTACCTGGTTGTACTAGCACTCAATTGTCAATAGACGTTTCAAGACAATGAACAAAAAAACAAGCCCTCCTAAAAACAAGAACCTAATCCCTGCTATTCAATCTTTTCAACACATACAAAACTAAACAATGCTAAACCCTTTGTGTATCTTTCACATATCCTTATCAATTCAGATTCTAAGCCGCATGTTAAAAATATGAAAACCAAATGCGCAGATTAACAATATTTTTAGGATTCAATATATATTTTTTTAACCCACATCTTGACAACAACAACAACATATATAATCATTCTTATAAGTTATAAAAACATCAAATTTATTTATCACCAAAGTCAAGAATAAAAATATCAAAATGATCCTTACAAGAAATGGTGGGTCGACTAGAATGAACCCGAGCAAGAACAAGAAAGAATTCGATTACAAAGATTTATTTCACTTGAATTGAACCAATTACACCTTGAATTGAACACTTGCCACTTGAATTAACAAAACCCCCAAATCAATTTTGAGAAACCCTAATTTTTATGTGATTGTGTGTGAAAAGTGAAGAAAACCTGTAAGGAGCCTTCCTATGTATAAATGAATGAAGAGGATGATGTATTCTTGCTTTCTTGACCTAGTGCTTAGGGTATTACTTCTTCTGGCTCTCGTCTCTCTCCCATAGCCACGTTCTAGTACCCTCATGTGAGGTCTAACAATATAGGTCTCTGTTTGAAGGGGCTTGATAATGATGGATCAACTTTTTATGTTCAGAAGAAGGTTAGTAGGTTTGATGTTTTGGTGTATGAGGCGTGGAGGAAAATGGATGCAAAGAAGTTCTTTGATTCGATAGGCGAGTTCTTTACCGGCGCTGATTCTATTCCCTGGTGTGAATCTGACATCGTCCTTGTAAGTCTCCTTCAGTTTTGGTGTAGGAGGCATGGAGGAAAATGGCAGAGAAGAAAATGATGGGGCAAAAAGGGTGGATTTAGGATTATGTGGGTGGGTGGGTGGGGTAAGAAATGACGGAAATACCCTCATGGGTTAAGTGACTTAACCTCCGTTATCTTGAATTGGTGGGCCCAGATGGACGGAGGGACGAACGGTGCATAACGTTTCACACTTAAGGACGTACGGTGCAATTTTTTTGGTCAAAGGACTAAACCCTGCGGTCAACGCAAACCACAAGGACGAACGGTGTAATTTACTCTAATTATATATATATATCAAATCCGATAAAACACACGGGGAATTTATTCAAGCACGTTAAAATACTCAACAAATCTATTAAGATCACAACGGGGGAACATTTCACTTATGCGTAAGTGAGGATCATTAATTAAGGCAATGTAGCATGTAAATTAACTTAAACGTTAATCACGATCGCACACTATTGGATTGGACAATCCAATGATCTATTGAATAAGAATATTCAATGCTCTATTATTTTGGTCGCGAACCAAAATGCTCATTACTGAGACTCGCCATCTCATCATTTTAGGTTTCGAGTTGGAACCTCCGCTACATTGTGCTTGATCTATTTGTGCGTGTGCATTATTAACAAGGTGAGTTCATAGCCTCGCTTTTACTTTATTTTTACAAACCCCGCGAGGGAGATACATGCTCTAAACTAGAACACAAGGGTTTTTCATAAATGCTTGATCTTCTTGATTATTGGTATTGCCTAAGTTGTTAGCCACAAGTCCCCTGATCATGAACCATTAGTCACCGCGAGTGAACGTAGATATCGTGAATAGTACTATGGGGAATAACGAACCCCGTTTCGGTTATAGAGAAATAACCGGGGCGCACCATATCGAATATCTTTAGGTAATTGGCTATTACCTCATTTGGGGCATATTTACGTACACTGGTAATTCGGTGTATGCAGTTGAGTTTTGGTTTCATGAGCTTAGCGCATAATAATCTGTGATATTTTCTTATGATATTGTTAGTTTACAATGATCATGATCTTATACTTGTGTTCAAACTTATTTTAAACCTATGGACTTCACTCAACATTTTTGTTGACCTTTTTAAGCATGTTATCTCAGGTAATCAGTGAAGATTATGACCAAGGTGCGGAACGGGGCATGGCAAGGCTTATCTGGTGGTGTAAAACATAAAAGTTATCATTTCTTTCAAACTCATGATCTTTCTTTTGGGAAAAACACTTGATCTATTTACAATATTTTGTAACAAACAATGAGTTTTCGATGAATGATAACTATTTTAATAAAACGTCTCTTTTGAGTCGTTTTCTATGATTATTGACTATGATCTCCATTCAAGTAACACCCGAATTAGTCTTCCGCTGTCATTAAGATTTTCGGGGGTGTTACAGATTGGCATCAGAGCCAAGGTTATAGAGAACCAAAGAGTTTTTCAAAATCATTTGGACTATAACCGCACTTTTAAAACGGGACTATTTTACACCACTGCCTTACGCCCTTCCGTGACCGCTCTATGCATTAGGATTGATGCATCACTAGATCATAAGTAAATTGCATTCATTTTAAGTTAGGCATGGAGATTTGCTTAGCTAACTGAAATAATTATATTATTTGGCATTTACTTACATTAATTTATGGGTTGTTACAGTACCATGTCTGCATCCCACCCAGTTGTTCTGTCCTCTGACACCGAGATGGATGACACCATGTCCTCTACGACTGTCACTATGCCAGCTCATCCCAGTCCTGTCATACCAGCTGCTGTTTCGGACGAAACTGAACCTTTTGAGGAAGGTGAGGTTGCCCGAACTCCTACTGCTCCAGCTATGACTGCTCATCCTCAAGAGTACAATGCTTTTGCTTCCATGACCCTAGATCAGTACTATGAGTCGCAGCAATGGCTACCTGCTTCAGATGTTGCTGTGGATGATGAATCATCCAAGTCATCAGAGAACACTGACTCTGCTTCATCAGATTCTTCTGGATCATCTTCCCGAGCTATCCGTCGTCGTCGACGTAGGATTCGTGTTCTTAAGCCTCA
Source organism: Chrysanthemum seticuspe (assembly GCA_019973895.1). Taxonomy (NCBI): domain Eukaryota; kingdom Viridiplantae; phylum Streptophyta; class Magnoliopsida; order Asterales; family Asteraceae; genus Chrysanthemum; species Chrysanthemum seticuspe. The sequence goes on from BPTQ01000005.1 coordinate 50,924,637, forward strand.
TGAGCCTGAGCCGTTTGGGGTACCTTATAGACTGCATCCTAATGGTAAGACCTTCAAACGCACCGCTAGGAAGCGTGTGCGACCCATCACTATGACTCATGTGATGCCACCAGCTCAGTCATCACCAGCTCAGTCACCACCTGCTCAGTCATCACCAGTTTCATCTGTTGTTCCACCTACTGCTACTTCACCACCACTGCCACTTACTGTGTTCTACCATCAGACTACTACTGTTCCTGTTTCATCACCACCTACAGCATCACCTCCTTTGGACACTTTTAGTGAGCCAATTTTACCGCTTTGCATCAAGTGCTATTCACCATCACCATCTGATCCTGACAAGCCTACTCAAGTGGATAATGAGGCCGGACCGAGAAAGAAATCCGGTGCTAGAAGATGGTCATTCTTGATACCTTTACTTCGACGTTGGAGAGAAGAGGAGGGAGCACCTAGTTCGTTTGAGCTTGGAGAAAGCTCGACTACTGCACCAGCTCCAGTTTTACCTGTTACCGGTGAACCGGTACACCACACTATTCCTCTGTTGGCTACGAGACTTATCAGGCACGAAGATCAGCTGAATGAGCTCATGGCACATTATGATGAGATTCCACTAGTGAGGATAGAGAGCTTGGAGGAAGAGGTCGAGAACCTCGTGGTAGGTCGCTACTCCATCGAGATTGTGTTTGATATGATGAGTACTCAGATTGTGGAGGCAAGAGAGGCCGTTAACCAATTGACTCGGAGATTGGAGACTACTATTCGAGATGCTAGTACTTTGAGAGAGACTGCTTTGGGTCGAGAGAGAGTTCTACATCACGAGCTTGCATCCGCTCATGCTCACACTGCTATTCTGGAGGAGAGGATTGATGACCTCGAGGCGAGAGATCGAGCCCGTGAGCAGCAGATCCGAGACTTGACAGCCATGGTTGAGGAGATTCGTCGTCGTCAGGATAACGCATCGGGAGATGCGTAGATCCTAGTCATCTTTATCTTAGTATGTATCATAAAGCCGCCATATGAGGCATTAAGGCTTGTATCTTTTTGGTTTGTAACCTTGGAACAAGAATTATGATGATGTAACTTATGGTTGTGAACAAAACTATGTAACGATGTATTCCATGGTTGTATTTCTATTATTCTGATGTTATGATATTATTCCCCGGTGATGTATGCCGAACCAATCCTTATGTCCTTATATATATATTATGATTTGTTGAGAAAAATCATATTCATATCATATCATTTATTTAAAGTGGTAATCTGGACTATTATGAAATGTATAATATGAAATCAATTTTATCATCGATCGATAATTTCTTAATCTTGGTATTTATTCTTGAAAATTTTAGAAAAATGGTCAAGAAGAAAGCTACCTCATCCACCATCACTCCCGCAGCTATTCAGAAAATGGTCGCTGAAAGTGTTAGCGCAGCTATAGCACAACATGTCGCTGATACTGCTAGAGCCGAAGCTGAACGCGTTGAAGCTGAACGAATTGCCCAAGAGGCACGTGAAGCTGAAATCGCAAGAGAAGCTGAAATTGCAAGAGAAGCTGAGAACACCCGAATTAGTCTTCCGCTGTCATTAAGATTTTCGGGGGTGTTACAGATTTCTTCGACAAAGCTAAGTTTGTCATTGAGCTGGATGTCCTTGAGTGGTACGACTAGAGTTTCATCCGAAAGACACTTTTTAAGATTTGAGACATGGAACGTGTCATGTACTCGGCTAAGTTCTTCGGGAAGATCAAGTTTATATGCCACTGGACCAATTCTTTGAAGAATTTTGAATGGTCCGACGTATCGAGGTTTGAGCTTTCCTCGTTTTCCAAATCTGGCCATCCCTTTCCAGGGTGATACTTTGAGCATTACACGGTCTCCGACTTGGAATTCCATTGGTTTTCTTCGAACATCTGCGTAGCTCTTTTGTCTATCTCGAGCTGTTTGCAATCTTTGCCGAATTTGCATTATCTTTTCAGTTGTCTCTTGGACAATTTCGGGGCCTGTAAGTTGTACTTCTCCAACTTCCGCCCAGCAAACTGGCGATCGGCATTTTCTTCCATAGAGTGCTTCAAAAGGAGCAGCTTTAATGCTGGCGTGATAACTGTTATTGTAAGAGAATTCAGCCAGAGGTAAGTGCTTATCCCATCCTTTTCCGAAATCAATCACACATGCTCTTAGCATGTCTTCCAGAGTTTGGATCGTTCTTTCACTTTGTCCATCTGTTTGAGGATGGTACGCGGTACTCATATCTAAGTTGGTACCCATGGCTTTTTGAAGCGTTTGCCAAAATCTTGAGGTGAATCGGCTATCACGATCAGATATGATTGAGATTGGTACACCGTGACGAGAAACAATCTCTTTGATGTACAGTCTAGCGAGTGTAATCATCTCGTCGTTCTCCTTGATTGGCAAGAAATGAGCGGACTTTGTAAGACGGTCTACAATAACCCAAATGGTGTCAAAACCATTAGAAGTTTTTGGCAACTTTTTGATAAAGTCCATTGTGATTCTTTCCCATTTCCACACGGGAAGTTCTGGTTGAGTTAGCAATCCAGATGGCTTTTGATGTTCAGCTTTAACTTTCAAGCATGTCAAACATTTACTGGCGTATATAGCGATATCAGCCTTCATATTAGGCCACCAGTACAAAAGCTTTAGATCTTGATACATCTTGTTGGGACCAGGATGTATGGAATACTTTGATTTATGTGATTCATGCATGATGAGTTCTCGGATACCTCCAAAGAGTGGAATCCAACTTCGATTTTTGAAACATAGCGTTCCATCCGATCTCTTCACAAATCCATTCTCATTCTCCGGCATGCCATAAATCTTCTCATTCGGCCTATTTTCTTCTTTAAGGGCTTCGATTTGAGCTTCAAGAATTTTCGATGGTAGGGGTGAATTGATTACCATTCCCAATGATCTCACTCTAAGTGGCTTAGGGCGATCTTTTCTGCTCAAAGCATCGGCAACAACGTTTGCCTTTCCAGGATGATAACGGATCTCGCAGTCATAATCACTAAGCAATTCGAGCCAGCGACGTTGACGCATATTCAATTCCTTTTGATCTAAGATGTGTTGAAGACTTTTGTGATCAGTGTACACTATACACTTGGTTCCGTACAAATAATGTCTCCATAATTTGAGTGCAAATACCACGGCACCAAGTTCTAGATCGTGAGTAGTATAATTCTTCTCATGAGTTTTGAGTTGTCGTGACGCATAAGCAATCACTTTGTTCCTTTGCATGAGAACAGCGCCTAAACCCATATGTGAAGCATCACAATATACTACAAAATCTTCGGCTCCTTCCGGTAGTGCCAAGATAGGTGCTTCACAAAGCTTGTTCTTTAGAAGTTGAAAAGCTGATTCCTGATCGTTAAAGTTCGATGGAATCATAAGAAACGAGGTGCAGAGTTCACCTGGGAGCGCGAGGATGTAATGCGTTCCAAGTATCCCCACCTGTTCATCTAGATCACCCATGACAGCCTCTGCGAGTTTAACCGCGGGACGCGGTTCTCTTAAGGGGTAGGTACTGTAAGCTCCCGGAAAATTTCAATGTACTTAACGTTTTAATCAAGAATTAAACACGATCTATTTCGTCATGAAATTTTCTAAACATCACATTTGCATATCAATTGGCATATGCATGATCAACGCAGCTCGAGCGTTCATAAATATACCGTTGTGATCTAAATAAATTTCCCCACGATCTTGATAACCTTAAAACACGTAACGAATACGTAAAAATTTATAAAAATTACGAATTTAATTATAAAAAATATATATATATATATATATATAAAATTCGTATTGGGCCTCGGAACTCATTGGACTTTTCACCACTCGAACCCGACACGTAAACGGGCCTCGTAACCGGGCCAAGCCCGCGCTATATTTTTATTTGGGCCTTTGCCGGATTGTATCTCTAGCCCAACACCATTTTTTTTATTTCTTTCCTTTTTGGGCCTCGTCTAGCAAGACCAAAACCAGCCCAGACTTCATTTAAAAGAAGTTAGTAAATGATTTTTTTTTTGTTCCTTCTGTTGTAACCGAACAAGCAAAACAAGAAAGAAACCAAACGTGAAAGTCAAATACATCTCCACTAAGAATCCTAAGTCAAATGCCTAGCGTATGAATGCAAAAAGAGGAGACAAATACCCCATGTTAGCCACCCTAACCACGATATTTAAATCCCCTACACCCTTGATTATCCATTTTACTTAAGAGACCTTTGGATATTATGCTCCCTAACCACCCCCTTGATGTCGACTAAACCAACCAAGACCCTAAAGTCTCGCTGCCACTCTCCACACGCATGAAAACATGCTTCAAACATGACCAAGTTCAATGTACATGTGACTAATAAGTCCTAGAAGTTGGGAAGCTAGGAGTTAAATATTTGAAAGGCCATGCCTAAACTTTCCTTATAACCACTTGGCAAATCACTTCACTCTCATTCATTCTCCAAAAACTGAATTTCCAACTCATCAACAAAGCTCTCACACACGTAAATCCTCCACTGTGGAGTTCGAGTCAAGCAAAGAAATTTTAGCTCGTGTAGTTGGGTGTAGAAGAGAAGGTTTAAGCTAGAAGAATACTTGAGTAAAATAGGATTCGGGTAACAAGTTATAAGGAGATCAAGGAGTACTCGAGTTCATTCGACACGTTCACTCATTTCACGTAACATCTCCACTCCAAGTGAGTGTGGTAAGTTTCGCTAGAACCATCTCGCATTTCATTTTCGATATCATTTTCTGTCATCACGAGTATAATGTCACACGTATAACTTAAACCCACTTCGAGCCCAAGGAAGCCAAGAGCTTTTCTTTCGAGCTTATTTGTAATTAGCCGAACATATAAGCTCACCACCTTGTGGAAAACATAGACATAATAAGGAACTAAGATCATGGGAAACATGTTAAGGAAGAAGAGATATGAGCTTAGCTATACATGCATTTTTACTAAGAAAGAATGAAACCATATACTGTGAATCACATGCAAACTCACGCTCATAAAATGTGGTTTATAGGAAAAATGAAACTGAAGTTGCACCTTAAATATCACACCGAGTAGGAATAAAACACAAAAAGTGTCTAGCTCAGCTGGTTACGAGCATGTGGGATGGACGAAAGGTCCCTAGTTCGAATCCCACTTGTGACATTTTTATTCCCTTTTGTTTTTATAACTTTCACAGTTTGGCAGATTTCACCCCTCCACTTCTAATAAATTATAACTAAATAAGTAAATGTTTTAAAGTGTAACAAAAGTTAACTTTGTAAAAATCAGTTTTACCGAGGGACTAAAGGTGTCAAAACTGAAAACTTTAAGCCTATAATATTTATGGGTACGAATTGTTATTTTCTAAAAGTATGGGGACTAAACTTGCACTTTTTGTAACTTGAGGGTAAAAAGTGTAAATTCGGGAAAAGTTTAGAAAAACTTATAAACCCATTATAACTTCGTAAAAACAAGTATTTGGATCTTATGAGTATTTTATTTCGGATAACGGTAAATGTATTATTTATATATATATATAATATAAGATTATAATTATATATATATATCAAATCCGATAAAACACACGGGGAATTTATTCAAGCACGTTAAAATACTCAACAAATCTATTAAGATCACAACGGGGGAACATTTCACTTATGCGTAAGTGAGGATCATTAATTAAGGCAATGTAGCATGTAAATTAACTTAAACGTTAATCATGATCGCACACTATTGGATTGGACAATCCAATGATCTATTGAATAAGAATATTCAATGCTCTATTATTTTGGTCGCGAACCAAAATGCTCATTACTGAGACTCGCCATCTCATCATTTTAGGTTTCGAGTTGGAACCTCCGCTACATTGTGCCTGATCTATTTGTGCGTGTGCATTATTAACAAGGTGAGTTCATAGCCTCGCTTTTACTTTATTTTTACAAACCCCGCGAGGGAGATACATGCTCTAAACTAGAACACAAGGGTTTTTCATAAATGCTTGATCTTCTTGATTATTGGTATTGCCTAAGTTGTTAGCCACAAGTCCCCTGATCATGAACCATTAGTCACCGCGAGTGAACGTAGATATCGTGAATAGTACTATGGGGAATAACGAACCCCGTTTCGGTTATAGAGAAATAACCGGGGCGCACCATATCGAATATCTTTAGGTAATTGGCTATTACCTCATTTGGGGCATATTTACGTACACTGGTAATTCGGTGTATGCAGTTGAGTTTTGGTTTCATGAGCTTAGCGTATAATAATCTGTGATATTTTCTTATGATATTGTTAGTTTACAATGATCATGATCTTATACTTGTGTTCAAACTTATTTTAAACCTATGGACTTCACTCAACATTTTTGTTGACCTTTTTAAGCATGTTATCTCAGGTAATCAGTGAAGATTATGACCAAGGTGCGGAACGGGGCATGGCAAGGCTTATCTGGTGGTGTAAAACATAAAAGTTATCATTTCTTTCAAACTCATGATCTTTCTTTTGGGAAAAACACTTGATCTATTTACAATATTTTGTAACAAACAATGAGTTTTCGATGAATGATAACTATTTTAATAAAACGTCTCTTTTGAGTCGTTTTCTATGATTATTGACTATGATCTCCATTCAAGTAACACCCGAATTAGTCTTCCGCTGTCATTAAGATTTTCGGGGGTGTTACAACTTTCGACAAACTTTTTTCTTTCGTTGCTAAAACTTGCAAGAGAAATCACGTGTAATTAAACACTAATTTGAATATTCAAATATCTAAACATGTAATAAAATGAACATAATTGTTTTTACAATATTTTAAAAGTTTCACCATTTTTTTCTTGAAAACTAGACATTCATAGATTTTAAACCATATATAACACATTGTATTTCAAATTATAAATTATTACAGTTAATTCATCAAAGTTGGACTAAACACATAAGATCACATGTGATTTTAATCACACGTGATCTCAATCACATGTGATTTTTACTGCATGTGTTGTTATCACATGTGATTATAGAAATTTCACGAATGAAGTGCTATAATATATAATTGGAATACATCGTAGATAGATGGTTGGAAAGCAATAAATGTGTTTTTCATTCCAAAAAACGAGAAAAAGTTTTTGATTTATAAAAAAATACTTATGTCAATTTTAGTACATATGTTTAGTGTTCGAACTTCGATATTAATGTTAAATTACATGTGATATGTCATGTGAATTTCAATACCGAAAATAAAATATGAAAAAAACCCAAAAAGGGTTTGTCAAAAGTATATCAAAGTGTCCGTCTATAGAAATATAATTAAATGTTAATCGTAACGGTATAATTTTTTTTGTAAAACAATAAACGGTTCATTAAATATTTAATTGTTTATTAAATATGTATCAAACTCACCTTTTTTTCAAAAGAAATATGAATGATTGGGATTTATCGAGAAAAATTTGATATGTAAAATAATTCTCTTTCTCTTAAACATGAAGTTAATGTTTGTATGAATAATTCTAGATGATATCCTGTTAAACACGAGGTTCATGTTTGTATGACTAATTCAAGATGATATCGGGAAAACGCAAAGTATAGGTGATGGCGCACATGATTGTCAAGAACTTCTAAGTTAGCTTTATTCAATACCATCATCATTGATAGAAACGCATCGTCCTGTATATGGACAAACTAATGTGCAACTTGTAGTTTAGCATACACTGTATAACATGAGAAAACGATTTTATCATTTTAGTATCCTTAATAAGTTATGCGTGTCATATCGATTTTGCCCATCGTTCTCAAGAAACCTTGTGGGTGTTAAAAATCAATATCTATATACGTCATTATATAGATTTATTTATGCATACATCTATATCTCTACTTTTACACGTGTATAAAGTGGAGTAATACTTAAACACAGATCATTTTACAAAAGACGAAAAGAAATCCATGGAGAATGTGAAGCATTCGAATTAGAACCCACATATTTTCATACAAATTTTATAATCGTAGCTTGATAGATATATTATACCAAGTAGGTGGGAACCAGTATGAATTGTAAGGCTGCCCCAGTAATATAGAGCGATCGACATAGACGATTGATTTTTACTCGATCACCTTACTGTGGCAATTCGATCGTCTACCCAAATTTACACAACATGGTCGTGGGAGCGATCGATACATTTCACAAAATTTCACAAACACTTTTAAACTACCCTATAAATACACAATATATTAACACACTTCAATCCACAAATCTCATTTCACACAATTCAACCTCAAACTTCTTCTCAACACAAAATTATTATGGCTTGTCGTCTCCCCCACCGTTGAAGATATGCAAATGTACGTTAAAAAACAATGCGAGACGATGAGGCTCGAAAAAACGCTATTATAGATGTTATCAATCTGTTTGAGCAGGCAAGGGCAGAGAAGCAACGTATGAGAGAAAACTACACGATTTGCATCGACATTTCGCCTGAACGAAAAGCTGTGATCGACAAATTTTTTATGGATGAAGCCCGCAAAGACGACGACATTGCTGACACGTTGTGGGGGTGTGTTCGACAAATACAGAACAACATCAGCACCAAAATCAGTTGGAGCTATCGGGAGAACAAAACCGATGGTGTAGGTGCATCAAGTTCGTCTGTTAGATTTGTTGGGCAACCTCTGCTAGACGAGGAACGTTTGGCTCGCATCGAGGAATTTGCCGGTTATCGGTCTCCTTCGTATGATTCTGCATGCGGAGAGCATTCAGATTAAGATTTATGATTTATGTATTTCGTATCATTTTTATTTTTAATATATTAATGTTTTTATTTAGTATTGTAATGTTTTTATTTTTAATGAATTTTAAATTAATTGTTTAAAATGTTTGAAAAAAAAAAGAAAAAAGAACATGATCGGCACTTACTGGGACACCTAATCGCCTGAAGATCGGTGGAGAGAGAAAGCTGACGTGACAGAAAAAATGAAAAGGATTGAGCCTCCTTATTAGGGCAGCCTAAGCCCAAATTTCATAATGTACATGAACTAGATATGTATATTTTTTTCCACGTTGTAACGGATATAAAAGCAATTATTTAGTAGCTATGAAATTATATATAGTTGCTTTTTATATACTTCAGATATTTTTCATGGTACCACTAATATGTATCATCAATAATATGTATTTTTTTAGAGAATTACGGTGTATATCTTTTTTAAAGTTCAATATTTACATTAATATCTTTTTCACTTTTGTTATTACATCAATATTCTTCTCAAAATTTTAAATTCTCATATATATCCCAAAATTAATATTATCATAATTATGTTACTTCAGATATTTTTCTTGGAAACAAATTGTAAGTTCTTAATATATTCTTGATTTATATTGATTTATATTGAATAAAGATACTTAACAAGCCTAACTGATTGTTTATTTGTACTGCACATGGCAAGTAACACTCAACTACAAGCTAAATTTGAAATATGGAGGGTTATTTTGATTAGCAAGAAACTCGAGTAAGATAGTATATTGTTTTGGCAAAAGAAAGTGTATCTACATAGACATGTGCTCATATATCTTAAATCAACTGGTTGAAAAAGTGAAGAAACATTATTTATCATATAGCGATGTAGGTTTTTTTAATACTTTTTGTTGACAAGCATGCAAAAGAACAAACTTTTCTTCAACTTGAAACTGGTGAAAATTTCAAGTTGATGCTTAACATGTACGATGAGGAAAAAGAAGTAAGAATATGTGGTGACAAATAATAGTATATCAGAGAGATGTCATGATGAAGTTACTAATGAACCTGTTGGAGAAAATGGTAGAGAAGGGTAAATTAGGGTTTTTTATTTTTCTAGTTATAATTTCACTTTTTTGAACATTGTTAGGAAAAAAGTATGATTAAATGGGTTTTCACTTTTTTCATTTCCTATGAAAAATTTCATGATAAAACGGAATGTTTTTCACCAACTAAACACACACTAAGCTTTTCAACCATATATAACACATAATATTTGAACTTTTAAATCAATACGGTTAATTTATAGAAGTTGATGAAAGTAGGAAAAAAAACTGATATTCAAACTCATTTGATATATCACATGTGATATAACATTAATATGTAAGTTCGAACACTAAACATTTTGTCGTAAAATGAGAATAAGTATTTGTATACAAATCTGAAAGAAACAGTATTTTGCACCGAAAAATATGTCGATATCTTCTGTCTTTGAATCTAAAAATTATTGTTATATCAAATGTGATATATAAAGCGTGTTTGGATATTAAAAACATCATATAGTTTTTCCAACTTCTATAAATAAACAGTAATGATTTAAAAGTTCAAAAATTATGTGTGATATATGTTTGAAAAACTAAGGGCTCGCTTGGTTCAAAGTGGGGAAAGGGAAAAGGGAAAAAGAAAGGGAAAAAGAATGCAAAGGAATGAGTGAGGTGAGTAATCAATCCCTTACCCCTCAATTTATTCTATAATGGTTCATTACCTATTACGGGGTAATCAATCCCTTTGCACTCCCTAACCAAGCACTAAATAATGAGTGAGATGGGCCCTTTTGAATACCTTACTCATTCCCCACCCCCTTAACCCCCCAACCAAGCACGCCCTAAGAATTTGAATACACAAATACTTATGCTAATTTTATAACAGCATGTTGAGTGTTCGAACTTACAGATTAGTGTTATATTACATGTTATATATCATACAAACTCTTGTACTGAAAAAACAAAAAAAAAATATATATCTAACGTATATAAAAGTGACTCTCCATTGAAAGATAATTAAATGCATATCGTAATTGTGTAACTTATTTTAACAAACGATTAACTTTTCTTTGGATACAGTACTTTTTTTAAAAAAGAATGGTGAAATTGAGTTTTAATTTTTTTTTTGAACATTTACTTTCAATAAAACCGGCAAGCCCTCAAAATGAGAACCGCCAAAGCTAATTACACATATACAATGGGTAAGTGGCCCAATCCTTCCAAACAATACATTTAAATTTCGACCTATGTTTTAACCATAAAAAAGACCTCGACTTCACCTCAGCCACCACATCTCTAACCTGGGTAGAAGTGTTTTGGAAGATCTTTGCATTCCGAGTGTTCCATAAAACCCAAGCAGTTATCATAACAATACCTCTAATAATTTTTTTTCTCCACTTACCACCATGGACATTCTTGTACAGCATCAATAGCTATTGTAATTTCATTTACCTCTTATCTCTATCTTTAAAGTGAGTTTAAACCTAACAACTTTCTCTCTTAACCTAACATAGAAATTAAAAAGGGTCTAAGTTTTTTGTTGTTTTTTTAAAAAAAAAAATTCATTTATCTCTTCTGTTACATGTAAAAAAAATTATCGGAAAAAATTTGTTTTTGAAAAAAAAAAATTGTTTTAGCACATGTTCGAATTTGATTTGAAGCAAAAAAAAAATTAGAAAAATAATTCTCGATTTTTTTTTCCTGAAAACCATTTGTCACATGTGACGAAGAAAAATTCACACGTGACGAAAAATAACTTTCTAAAACGTAATAAAAACGGACGAAAGCGTATAAAAACGGATAAAATACATACGAAACATATAAAAATTTATATCCCTTTTTATACGTTTTCGTCCATTTTTATATCCGTTTTTATACCCTAAAATTTATAACCATTTTTATACTACGTTTTTAGGGTATAAAAACGGATGAAAACGTGTATATGTTTTTAGGGTATAAAAACGGATATAAAAAACGTATAAAATTGGATATATGTTTTTATATATTTTCATACATTTTCGTCTATTTTTATATGTTTTTATACATTTTTTTCGAAAACACTGTATTTAGAAAGTTATTTTTCGTCACATGTGAAAAAAAAATCTGGACTTTTTTTCGTCACATGTGAAAAGTGATTTTCAGAAGAAAAAAAATCGAGAATTGTTTTTCTAAATTTTTTGTTTCAAATAAAATTTGAACACGTGCAAAAAAAAAGTTTTTTTTTTCAAAAACAAACTTTTTCTGATAAAAAAATGTTTACATGTGACAAAAAAGAAGCCGAAAAAAATGCACGTGACGAAAAAAAATTCAAAAAAATATTAAAAACAAAACGGACGAAAAAAAAATTCTAAAAAAAAAATCGAAAGATAATTAAATTATAAACGGCCGTTAGTGTAAAGGATGGGCGCTGCAACGATCGTTAGCCAAAAAAGCTAACATGTAACGACTAACGAAATTCACTTAACGCCGGTTAAAATGGAGGGCCAAAAGTGGACGTAACAGTGCAAAATACGGACGATTTTTGCACTTAATGAACCACAATGACGATACGTACAATTCGGCCGAACCACAAGGACGATTTTTGCAATTTACTCTAATACCTACTACTAAATCGTCATATACTAATCCAAAATATATCACAACACATTATATTCAGTTATTTTGTCTCCATTGCCTTTCATAGTTTCATCTTTCACAGATTTGTATATTAAGGCAATAACAAAAATTACTTTTAATCTCACGGCATTAGAAAGAAAATGAATATTAGTCTTATTTTTCATATTACTATCAAAATTCACAAATGAAGAGCATCCTCATATGAGTAGATTGGCCTAGGATTCACGTGATCTGGCACAAATTAGTACATGTGCACAATAAAGGTCTCACGTTATTTCAAGAAAACGCTACAATAAAAGCACATCAACAAAATTGTTCACTCACAAAATAAAAGCGTCTCACAAAATTTGTTCACCGAATACAAATTACCACCTGTTACATCGCGTGTAATAGAGTATATATGTCGTCGCTACTAGGTGCGAGCTTTACTTTACCACAATTGTTATTTGAGCCTTACAATGAAAAGAACACGCAAAAATATCGTTCTATCTAAAATTTGCTACACAAAACCGTTATCGCTAAGTCTTGAAACAAGGATAAAAGAACACGCAAAGTAATTGATCTAACCGAAATTTGTCGAAGACTATACACAGCTGCCGCTAGGCGCGGGTACTCGTCTAACAAATTAAAAACACCCAATTAAAACACCCCTTACTAAAAAGTACAATAAAATTTTCATAACGTACAATTTACAGAAGCTACAACATAATAAAAAATATAAAATAATTAAACATATTAATTAATGATATTTTTAAAACACCTTAAAATTAAAAGTACATGTTATTATACACGTTATAAAAATTAATAAAACACACAAAACTTCATACAAGCTAACAAGTTGATGTTACATATAGTTTTGAAAACCGAACAGGACCGGACCAACGTGTTCAACCGGGAACAGGTGTCGCCACCAGTTTGGCTAACCAATTAAAGCCATTCGAAAACGAACTAGAGAAGACCCGTTGAAAACGATAGAAACTGGTGAATCAGGTCTCATCGAGATCTTTTTCTGCGGTTAATTGTCACAGGGTACCCGTTGCCAAAAAGCGCGACTACCCTGCTATATACTATATATAAAAGAAAAACTAAAAAGTAAAAAGTGAAAATGTTAAAGACATATATTTCAAAAGGAAACTATTAATACACATCGAAAACCGGGTTGACCCGGGACGCTTCAAACCCAGCGGGTTGACCTGATTTAATTTGACTTGTTTTCGACCCAACCTGTCGGGTAGACTCGGTTTCAATCAACTTGTTTTTTGTAATGCTTGAATCTATTATTACTAAAATCTTATAACTTAAAAGTTAAAACAATCATATTAGAAATACACTCTCACACTTAGATCGACTCCACATAATTTTCTTAAACACTGTATATTTCTACTGCTATGCAACCAGGCATCAGAATTATAGTTATTCGATATTGATTCGTTAACGCTACAAATACAGTTTGTTGAAAGAAACTTTTGTATCGTCGTAATTTTGCAAAAAACTAGACACCGTTGCCGCTAGGCGCGGGTACTCGTCTAGTTCTATATAATATTGCAAGGTGGTTATTAATTGAATGTCTTGGCTTTGGTATTAAGTTACTCCCTCCATCCCAAATTATAAGTCATTTTTTAATTTTTCAAAGTCTTTTTCTTCCGACTTTGACCTTAATTATTTTTTTTGGTATTATATATTACTTGATAAAAAGTATACAAATGAAAATGCATTTAAATCACATATCCATTTATAGGGAAGGGATCCAGTAAGAAGAAAAACTAAAATGAGAAGAATAAAAAGGATTTCTAGCCACACATTTCAAATAGGAGGGAGAATTTTAAGGGGAGATGCATCTATTTTTGTAGATGCATCTGAAATATGTGGTTGTGGTTTCTTCTTATCCTTCTCATTTTAATATTACTTCTTATTTGATCCTAACTCTCCATTTATATATATCACAACGAGTATATTATATAACGCTAAAAGAAATAATTAAAGTCAAAGTTGGTTTAAAATGATTTTGAAAAAGTTAAAATAGACTTATAATTTGGGACGGATGGAGTATTATATTTAAGTGTAAATTGTGATTCTGTGACCTAAAGTTTATCGGAGCAAGATCCTCTCAAGTTGTGTTATACAACTTGAGTCAAGTTGTGTGATTATGAGCCATTGGATTTGATCCAATGGCTCAAATCAAAACAATTTCTTTTGATTTGAACCATTGGATCAAATTCAATGGCTCACAATGACCTAACTTGACTCAAGTTGTATCCACAACTTGAGAGGATCTTAGTCCAAGTTTATCATAAAATTTCGAACACATGTCCTAAAACTCAAATATAAAATTAAAATGTGTATCTAGCTTTAGCACGCAGAGCATTGAAACATCATCTGTGTATTATCCAGAGTAATTTACAGGTTGCAGCAACGTCACTGTAAACAAAATAAAATAAATACTCCGTAATACGTAGTAACAGTCAACACAATTATTGATGAATTTCCAAAATGTGTACTTCCCATAGTTCCATTATTATTCTCATCGTCACTAGCACATATATTATTGAATCCACGGTCGTTTAGTTTTGACATATTTGAAGTGTATATTTTATAGGGTCCTCCTATGCAGGCACCCCTTAGTAGGGGGTGGTTGCATTTTATTGTGTCTCGATTTCCGTGCCAATCATTGGTAATGATTGGTTTCTCGATTTCCGTGCCAAGTCTTTTACTTATTTTTACAAGTGTTTTTTACAACTTTTTGTACATTTGTATTTTTTTTTTTACAAGTCTTGTTTTGGTTTCATATTTCTACAAGTTTGTTTTACAGCTTATTTTTTGTTTTGGTTTTACAGGTTTTACAAGTTTTTTTAAGTTTTCAAAAAATCGTAGTTGAAAAACATTTTAGGCTCAGTCCGAAGTTTTCAAAAGTGAGATTTTATCCCACTTTGCCGTGCATTCGGTTTTCATCATCGCCTCGAAAAGTTTTTAGGCTCAAACCCGAAGGTTGCAAAGTGAGATTTGATCTCACTTTACCATCCATTCGGTCCATTATCATCATCGCCTCGGAAAAGTTTTTAAAGTTTTTAGGCTCAAACCCGAAGGTTGCAAAGTGAGATTAGACCTCACTTTACCCTCCATTCGGTTTTTATCATCATCGCCTCGAAAAGTTTTTAAAGTTTTTAGGCTCAAAATACATCATCGCCTCGGAAAAGTTTTAGTCACAAACTGCACAAAATCACAGTTCACAACTGCACACAGTCACCAGTTCACAAGTCTAACAACACTGCAAAAGTCTCAAACTGCTCAAGTCTCAAACTGGTCACAAGTTACCAGTTCACATGAACTTCACATGTTTCACAAGGTTATACACGTTTTAAACAAGATTCTCAAAAGTTACCAAGTACTGCAAAAGTTCACAAGATTCTCAAAGGCAATGTACTAAGTTCACATGAAATCCTAGGCAGGCACCCAATATAATCCCAGGTGAAGCAACAACACAAACAACAATCAACCAACAACACAAACAACCACCCCATATAACACCTGGTGAAAGCAACAACACCAACAACAATCAACCAACAACAAGTGGTCCAGAACAACAAACAAGTGGTCCAGAACTGCAACAAGTGGTCCAGAACAACAACAAACAAGAATAAGCAACAAGTGCACTAGCAACAGCATACCAGTCCACCATGTCTAGTTCACCATTTAACACACAAGAGGTAAACAACTTATCAAAGGCTCAGATTAATAGTTTATAGTTCATGTTGGCTGCAAATTAAGTATTGCCTCGCCAAAACTCTTTTTAAGTTTTATTTTAAAAAAAAATCATCATTGCCTTTTTAATTTCATTAAAGTTGCAAAATGACCTTGAATGGCCACTTTACCATCCAGTAATGAAATTTTTTGATACAAAAACACTAAGTTTTTTTATACATTACAGTTGCAAAGTGAATTAAACTCACTTTACCATCCAGTAATGAGGTGCCTGCCAAGGATTTCATGGGGTGCCTACGTAGGCATGCCCACAAACAAAACAAAAGGGTCCTCCTATGCAAACCTGCAAAAAAAGAAACAAGTTTTAGATTCTAAAAAATTTAAGAACGAAACATTATTGTTTTTAAGAAAATCACCATATTCAAAGTTCTTAGATCTTAAAATGTTTTAAAAAAATCAAAAAAGTATTAACTTTTTTTACAAACCTCACAATATTTTCAACATCAGATAACTTAGAAGCATCTAAAAAAGTTTTAGATCTAAAATAGTTTTAGATCTAAAAAAGTTTTAGATCATAACCCACGGTATCAACAAGTGTAATAGATCTAAGTTTGTAGATCTAAAAACTTTAGATCTTCAATTTTTAGAGAGAGAGAGAGAGATAATACCAGTAGGAGAGATAAGAGAGAGACAGAATATCAACTGGGTAAGTCAGAGAAAACCATGTGAGCACATGGTTTTCTCTGCATGGTATACACGGTCAACAAAAGAAACGCGTAAACCATTCGAGAACCACACACGTAGCACCAAATATACACACACACGTTTTTTAAAGAAACGCGTAAACCATTCGAGAACCACACACGTAGCACCAATATACACACACGTTTTTTTTTTAAAAAACGCTTAATATACATAAAAAAACTTTAAAAAAAAAACGTTTTTATTAAAAAAAACTTTTTTATTAAAAAAAACGTTTTTATTAAAAAAAAACTTTTTTTATTAAAAGAAACTTTTTTTTATAAGTTATTATACATAAAAGAAACTTTTTTTATTAAAAAAAACTTTTTTATTAAAAAAAACGTTTATTATACATTAAAAAACGTTTATTATACATAAAAAACGTTTATTATACATAAAAAACTTTTTAAAAAAAACGTTTACTACAAACCAAGTTTTATCAACAAATATTTTTTAAAAAAAATTATGAACAAGATTATAAACAAGTTTTATCAACTACAAACCCTTTAACCAAATTAATAACCCACGGTATCACCAATTTTTTTTAAAAAAAAAATTATGAACAAGATTATAAACTAAGTTTTATCAACTACAAACCCTTTAACCAAATTAATAACCCACGGTATCAACAAATTTAAAAAAAAAAAAAAATTATGAACAAGATTATAAACCAAGTTTTATCAACTACAAACCCTTTAACCAAATTAATAACCCACGGTATCACCAATTTTTTTTTTTTAAAAAAATTATGAACAAGATTATAAACCAAGTTTTATCAACTACAAACCCTTTAATCCAAATTAATAACCCACGGTATCAACTACAAACCCTTTAACCAAATTAATAACCCACGGTATCAAAAAAAAAAAAAAAAAAAAAAAAAAAAATTAATTATGAACAAGATTATAAACGTAGTTTTATCAACTACAAACCTTTAATCCAAATTAATAACCCACGGTATCAACTACAAACCCTTTAACCAAATTAATAACCCACGGTATCAACTACAACATCTACAAACCCACCGTAACAACATCTGCAAACCCACCGTAACAACATCTGCAAACCCACCGTAACAACATACCACAAAAAACGAACCATCACGAATCTAAAACTTTAGATGTAGTGCGCGTCGGTGAGAAATACTGCGCGTGGCCTACCTTAAAATGATCACCTTTTCCCGATCTATCGTTTGGTATAGGAGGTGAAAATTACCGGTGGTGCGTGGCCAGAATATTGGCCGGAATATATTAAGTCACCGGTAAAAGAGTTGAGAGAGTTTTTGTGTGAGAGAGAGAAAGTGTGTTGAGTGAGAGAGAGACATACTAGTGAGTGAGAGAGAGAGACGGGTTAATAACCCATTTAAACACAACAATAAACGTTTTATCCCACACGTAGCAAAAGAAACACAACAATAAACGTTGTATTATAAACGTTTTTTATAAACGTTTTTTTTATAAACGTTTTTAAACAATTTGTAAAAGTTTGTAAAAGTTTGTAAACATTTGTAAACATTTTGTATTTATTAAAGTTTGTAAACAATTTGTATTTATAAAAGTTTTTAAAACAAAATTGTACAAGGTTGTATTTTTTATCAAAGTTTTTTATAAAAATTTGTACAAGTATTTTTTATCAACGTTTTTTATAAAGGTGTATAATGCACAAGAAAAGATACGTCGTGACAGTCGTGAGTTAGTTTTTGTGAGGCAGATGACAAAACAGCGTGTAGCACCACGAATTATACTTTCTTCAATAAAAGAGATGGATCCTAATAACGTGTCTACGATTAAAACGGTGTATAATGCACAAGAAAAGATACGTCGTGACAGTCGTGGTGATTTGACTCCGATACAAATGCTTTTAGTACATTTGCGACGTAAAGGTTATACGTATTACCCTAGGATAAATGACCACACAAATGAGCTGGATGAAATATTTTTTGTTCACCCGACGTCATATGCCCTGTGGACAACATATCCGGAAATCATGCTGATGGACTCCACATACAACACCAACATGTTTAAACTGCCATTCTTTACAGTTGTTGGGGTTACTCCAACAAACACAACATTCTCAATGGCGTTTAGCTTTTTGGACAAAGAAAAAAAGCCAAATTTCAAATGGGTGTTGGAATGTATTAAGTTGGTGATACAAGAACAATACTACCCGCGGGTTATCGTCACCGACAGAGACCAAGCGTTGCTTGGGGCTTGCGCAGAAGAATTCCCAAACGCTAACAGATTACTCTGCCGATGGCATATCAATCAAAATGTGCTAAAGAATTGCAGAAACAGCTTCGATACGTTAAAGGAGTATGAGTCCGTTAGAATCACTTGGGATTCGATGATTTCAGCTCCGACAGAAGAAGTGTTCAGGCATTATTATCAGCAACTACGTGGTTTATTGGTCCAAAAAAAGGGTACTCGAATTGTACTTTAATAGTACACTTTGTTATTATTATTTAATAAATAACTACTCGGATAGTTTTGTTTTCTCACTTTCGTAATTCTTTGTTTTCTCAGATGTTTTCCGGTATTTTCGTAACTGGCTGCGAGATTACGACCGCATGTTTGTATCGTACATTACCGATCAATATCGCAGCTTCGGCCAGACAACAACATGTAGAGTTGAGGGTCAACACGCGCTGTTGAAGTTATACTTGGGCACCACACAGTCCAACTTAGACACGTTGTTGTGTTCGGTCGACAAGATTATAGCTGCGCAAGAAACCGCGATACGAGCCTCTTTGAATATAAGCAAAATCAAGAAACTGCATGCTTGTAAGAGCACTCTGTTTAACGAATTGCGGTATAATGTTTCAATGGATGCTTTAAGGCTCATACTCGGAGAAAGTAAACGGGATGTTGACCCACATGCATGTGGTCATCAAATGCGGTTAGTGTATGGCTTACCATGCTATCACCAACTGTATTGGCTTCAAGCAAACGGTATGTATTTAAAAATTTATGCCTACCAAGTTATTCTTTCCGTCAATCCCGATAATTATAACAAGTTCTTTTTTTCGAATACAGGATTGCCAATTCCGCTTGATTATGTTGATAATTTTTGGAGAACACTAAGCGTTCCCTGGCCTGTTGTTCGAAATACTCAAGAGCCTGATGAGCCTGATGAGCCTGATGAGCCTGAATATCCTCAAGAGCAACAAGGTCCTGAAGAGCCTGAATATTTTTCGTGTAAAGATGACGTACAGAAATTCCAAAGTGTTTATACCAGAGCATCGTCGTTTGTCAAAAAAAATATGTTAAACATGCTCAGAGGTATATACGCTCCTGAATCTGTGTCAGCCCAACAACCTGCTGTCAAAGAAAATAATCGTGGACGTCCAAGCGCAAAGGACAACAAATCCAAGTCTAAACCAAATCTCCCGGATTTGAACGATGACCACCCCACAAGGCACCGCAGAAGCTACACAAAACCTAAAAAAGTCCCAGAAGTAAATAAAGAATCTGCGAGACACAGTTCTTATGTGGGAGAGCCTTCTAACAAATCCAAGTCTAAACCAAATCTCCCGGATTTAAACGAAGGACCTAGCGAGGGCGACTTAAGACACCACTTGTACGTTCCAGATGACTTTAGCGAATATTGTATGACTGAAATTCCACCTATTTTCCGACGCTGGATCCTAGGGATTTTTAACGTGGAGGGTGATGGAAATTGTGGCTATCGAGCTGTTGCCCTAGGTCTTGGCCATCAGCAAGAAATGTGGCCCACAATTCGAGCTCTTGCCAGGAATGAGGTAGACAATCACGAAGCAGTTTACAGGGCAATGTGGGGTGAAACTTTTACAGCTACACGTAACTCGATGAATTGGTATAACGGTGCAGCACCCCGACGTTATTGGATGAGTATGCCAGAAATGGGAGTGGTTATTGCTACAGCTATTAACCGTCCTATTGTATGTATAGCCAATAGACAATCTCTTTTGTTACTTCCGCTTAGAGGTTCTCCAGATTCAGCCCAGTACTTGACTCCGGTTGTTATTCTTCGTGTGGGGAACGAGGAAGGTGCTCACTTCGTTCTTGCGGTTCTTGACGAAGACTCACCACTCCCGTATAATCACCCACAATGGAGTTATCATAGAGATGCCGTGGCCGCGCAATGGGAACATGTGTTTACTCAACGACAGAGGATGTTTAGATATACGTAGAAAACGATTATTTATTTATATTGTAAATAACAAAACATGTATAGACGATTACTGATCTATATTGTAAATGACACAACATGTATAGACGATTACTGATTTATAGCAAACGACTCGTCATCTTTTGTTACAGATTTCTGCTCCTGCTCCGGTTCTTCCTCATGTTTTGTTACAGGAATCGGATGACATTCAGTGGAGGGACATTCATTGTGTCAACCACACACCCGCTCGTGTTGAGAGTCCAGATTATGTGCTTTCTTCACAATCTTATGTGCCTCCCTCTCCAGCTATATCTCCAGCTGCATATGAGGACAATTTTATACACCGTCCTCCGGTTCTTCCTCATCTACTGATACAGCCGTCTCGCGTTGATGTGTACGAGCGAGAGATTGACGGATTGAGGAGACGCATTTCAGAGTTAGAGTCTCGTGTGGGACAGATGGCAGTATCATTGGAGCGACTACGCATCGGGCGTGATTGATCTTAGTTTCTAGTTATATTGTAATTTTGTGAACCATGTATCAACTATTAATCTATAACAAGATTGGTTATTTATGTATTCGAAGCTTCTAATTTTGTGAACCATCATATTACTAATTTATGTTGTGAATAATTATACAAATTCTTTTGGCCAGATGCAACAACAAAATCCTTACTTGTGTCGTTGTCAACGTGGATTAATAATTCAAAGAACATCCCACCAGCCCGGTACTCGTGGTCTGAAGTATTATGCATGTCCTTTCTCAAAGGTAAATAATTAAACGTTTGCTTATTTGCGTAAATATATCAATAACTTGTTTGTTTAGAATACATTTCTTATAATTGTTTCGTCATTTAACAGCCAGGGACTAAAGACTATGGGTGTCGATACTTCATGTGGAAGGAAATATTTCAAGAAAGGTACTTTGGTGAAGCCTCTTCTTCAACGCAGTGCTCAAACTGCGAAACTAAAGATACAACGATCAACATGCTATTGGCTGAAAAGACTTTGTTGCAGGCAAAAATAAAGGCGTTGGAAGCATCACTGGAACTGGCAACTAATCCAGTTGATCACGCATGTCAGCCGAGTGGAATACTCTATGAGCTTATAGATGACATTAATAATCTTCATGTGGAGTAGACGTTGTAATATTAAAAACATTTGTTGTTTTAATTGTTTAATGTTTACATTTGTTGTTATACACTATTAAAAAACATAACGTAAAATAAATACCACATAAAAACACTACATAATTAAATACACTATATTTAAAAAAAACACTACACAAATTAAATACACTATATACACTATACACTACACTAATTTAATACACTAAAAAACACTTCACACAATTATTAAAAAAAAAAAAAAAAAAAAAAAAAAAAAAAAAAAAAAAAAGTCAAATCTGCCGACAATGGGGGGGTCCACACTAGTAAGGTGCCTGCCAAGGATTTCATGGGGTGCCCACGTAGGCTTCCCCATTTTATATTGTGATTGCAAGATCTAAACTTTAGCATGGAGTAATTTTAAAAATAAAAATGCCGATATGATACGACTAGAAAAGTTGTGTCTATATCAGTCTTTATTACATATTTATAAAATAAATGCATACCTTTTGGGAAAAGTAGTTTTTATTTAACGATAAATCGCACATTCATTTGGAATTGTTAAAATGATGTACGCTTGCTTGTTAATAGCGTCAACATTGTGCCTTATTTGAAATCTGTATAACTAGTTGGTAGGAGTTATCACATTGTTTGACCGAACAAATAATATGGACTTTACGATTTTAAGGCTCTCGAAACAAAAAGAGTTATAATATGTTCACATAATCTTATTAAAAAAATCACTCAATGTTGTGGCTTGCTCACTTTTTCAAACAAGTCAATTGCAAAAAAAAAATAGAAGCTATTTAAATGGACAAGTAACTTTGACACATTATTATGTGAATTTCTTTTTATAGAATTTTTATAAACATATCATTTCTCAAACAAAAACATGTCATGTGAAGTTTACCTATCTATATATGGCTTCTTCTTTTTTTTTCTTTTTTTTTTTCCAATTTAAAAACTTAGGTTTGCTAACGACAACTTTTGAGATTGTGGTTAAAAAACAAAAGTTTATTACAATTCAATGCTGGAAACGAAATCATCAATCCATGAAGTATAGATTATGTTTTCATTTTTTTATGAGATACTATCCGTGTTTTCATCAAGTGATAGTTATATAATAATAAGAGTAAATTACACCGTTCGTCCTTGTGGTTTGCGTTGACCGCAGGAGTTCGTTCTTTGACCAAAAAAGTTGCACTGTCCATCCTTAAGTGGCAAACGTTATGCGACATTAGTCCCTCCCTCTAACGGAGCCCACTAACGGTCGTTAAGTCTTGTTAACCTGAGGGTATAATCGTCATTTCAACACCATAAGGACGAACGGTGTAGTTTACACTTTTTGTCCGTTTTCTTACGTTTTCGTCCGTTTTCTTACGTTTACTTACTTTTAACTCCGTTTTTTTACGTTTTCGTCCATTTTTTTATGTTTTAATCCCTTTTTTTACGCTTTACTCCGTTTTTTACCTTTTCGTCCGTTTTCTTACATTTTCATCCGTTTTAATACGTTTTCTTCCAGTTTTCTTACGTTTTACTCTGTTTTTTTTTACGTTTTCGTCTTTTTTTTTACGTTTTCATCAATTTTCTTACCTTTTCGTCTATTTTCTTGCGTTTTTGTATGTTTTTCTTACGATTTACTCTGTTTTTTTTATGTTTTCGTCATTTTTTTTTACATTTTCGTTCATTTTCTTACGTTTTCGTCTATTTTTTATGTTTTCGTCCGTTTTCTTACGTTTTCGTCTGTTTTTTTACGTTTTCGTCCGTTTTCTTACGTCTTCGTCTGTTTACTAACGTTTTACTCTGTTTTTTTTACGTTTTCATTGGTTTTTTTACGTTTTCGTCCGTTTACTTACGTTTTCGTCTAATTTTTTACGTTTTCGTCCGTTTTCTTACGTTTTCGTCTGTTTTTTTTACGTTTTCGTCCGTTCTCTTACGTTTTCGTTTGTTTACTTACGTTTTACTCTGTTTTTTTACGTTTTCATCGGTTTTTTTACGTTTTCGTTCGTTTTCTTACGTTTTAAAACGTAAGAAAACGTAAAAAAAACAGACGTTTTAAAACGTAAAAAAACAGACGAAAACGTAATAAAACGAACGAAAAAGTAAAAAAAAAAACGTCTGTTTTCGTCTGTTTATTACGTTTTCGTCTGTTTTTTACGTTTTAAAACGTCTATTTAAGAAAACGGACGAAAACGTAAAAAAACAGACGAAAACGTAAAAAAACAGACGAAAACGTAAAAAACAGAGTAAAAAGTAAGAAAAAAAGAAGAAAACATAAAAACACGGACGAAAACGTAAGAAAACGGACGAAAATGTAAAAAAACCCGATGAAAACGTAAAAAAAACATAGTAAAACGTAAGAAAACAGACGAAAACGTAAGAAAACGGACGAAATCGTAAGAAAACGAACGAAAATGTAAAAAAACTGACGAAAACGTAAAAAAACAAAGTAAATCGTAAGAAAAACAGACAAAAACGTAAGAAAATGGACGAAAACGTAAGAAAATGGATGAAAACGTAAAAAAAAGGAGAAAACGTAAAAAAAAAACAGAGTAAAACGTAATAAAAACGGAAGAAAATGTATTAAAATGGACAAAAACGGATGAAAACGGACGAAAACGTAATAAAACGGAGTAAAGCGTAAAAAAACAGATGAAGGCATATCAAAATGGACGAAAACACAAGAAAACAGACGAAAACGTAAATAAACGTAAGAAAACGGACGAAAACATAAAAAAACGGAGTTAAAAGTAAGAAAACGCAAGAAAACGGACGAAAACATAAGAAAACGAACGAAAACGTAAAAAAAACAGACAAAAAGTGTAAACTACACCGTTCGTCCTTGCACCGTTCGTCCTTATGGTGTTGAAATGACGATTATACCCTCAGGTTAACAAGACTTAACGACCGTCAGTGGGCTCCGTTAGAGGGAGGGACTAATGGCGCATAATGTTTGCCACTTAAGGATGGACGGTGCAACTTTTTTGGTCAAAGGACGAACTCCTGCGGTCAACGCAAACCACAAGGACGAACGGTGTAATTTACTCTAATAATAATATATCTTTTAACCACTAAGGCTGTGCAAAGTGGTGACTTGGGTTACCTATGTCACATCAGCTTTCTCTCTCTGACGACCTAGTTGTCACAGTGGTGACTAGTTAATTTATTATTATTATTATTATTATTATTATTATTATTATTATTATTATTATTATTATTATTATTATTATTATTATTATTATTATTATTATTATTATTATTATTATTTATTATTATTATTATTATTATTATTATTTTAAATGTGTTTGGGTTGATATTTATAATGTTGTAAAAGTGATAAAGTTTAATTTTTTTTTTTCTTTTTTTTTAAATGATAAACAATACAATATTTTGGAAGTTAGTGTGCTTCGAACTAGGTTTCATGGACGAACTAGTTCGTGATATTTGCCTCAACCAACCGAAGGCAACCTTCTACCCACAATGGGCTCAACCTTGCAAAAGGTCGGTCGACCGACAGTGGCAACCGAGCCACTGTGGGTAGCCTAATGGTATCTTATGTTATGTGAGAAGCTCCCCAACCAAATGATTATAAGTTCAAGTCCTGCTTAGGACAAAATTCAAAAACTTAACTTGAGAGTTTTGTCGATTTTACAAAAAAAATCCAAAATATGTTCCACTTCATATCTGTTAACTCAGGTTCCGCTTAAAACGATTAATTTTTAAAGCTTGATAATGTCATAATTTTCCTAATTGGCATGTCTTCCATTGTCACTTGAAAGACCAAATTGTTATGATTTGAGAACCAAAAAATTTGGAATGTTCCCCTTGACACAAGCATGGTTAGTGTACTTTAGATGATCCGTTTGCAAGACCAACCCGACATCGGAGAGTAACTACGTTGTAATTATGACGTTAGAGTCACGATCCTATAAAAAGCAGGAGAAAACTCACTTTATAAAACGTCTAAAAAGTTATCCATATTGTACACATGCCCCACTCATTTTCCCCCGACATTCACTTCTTCTTCCCACTTTCACCACCAGATCAAATATCCTACTCCTTATCCAGTTTTAAATCATTCAGAATCACAAAATTATATTTCGATTTTTGTTTAATTTTATTATATACTCGTTTAGTCACAGCAATTACAACCTATTTTCATTAATTCAAAGTTCATTGATTTATAAAAAAATTAGGGTTTCGTTCAGTTTAAGTAAAAACGAAATACTATGAAAATTATTAATTACAAACTCTATATTTAACATCAGGTAACATCAATAATTCAAATTTTTTCTAAAGTTTTACTTCTAAATTTTGAAACAAATCAAATTTTCATGAAAGCGACTATAAAGTGTTCGATTAAATTGTTCAATAAAGTAATTTTATGATTTTAGAGTTTATTCATTAGCACATAAAAGCTTCGAGATTTGATAAACAAAAAATCAAAGTAATTGACTAGTTATGGTTTAAAAATGATGAACAAAAACTTTGAATGTGAAATTGTTCATCATATTGTTCTTCATTTGAATGTATGTTCATCAGTTCACTGTATGTATATCAGTCATGATCTCAATGTTCATAAAAAAAAGCGTTCATCAGTTTGAATGTATGTTTATCTGTCATGATCGGATTGCTCATAAAACAAAGAAGTGTTCATCAATTCAAATGTATGTTCATAAGATGGAATGCATGTTCATTAGTTCAAATGTATGTTTATCAATATCCCGCTCAAAACCAATAGTATAGGACATGCGTTACTCAATGGTGATCTTCTAAACTTTTTAATGAGAGTCAATGTAAGACCCCGAAAAATTAATCAAGCACTTTACTAATATAAGCTGTAATTAATGATAACTATGGGTTACTTTTTTTTATATAATGAAATAAAGTTCGATACATTCTCATTCGACCTAGGTTGCATTCGACACGAAATATTTTGAGTATTCACGGATCAAACACGAGACGCCTCGACTTAACCATAACATTATCTATCGTCAAATTATCCATTTTACAAATAAATAAAAATAATATTTAAACAAAAATAATATATATATATTATATATATATATATATATATATATATATATATATATATATATATATATATATATATATATATATATATATATATATATATATATATATATATATATATATATATATATATATTGGGCCATTGGGCCGGTCCTCAAGCCCACACCAAACGGACCCTTTGCTTTCTTTTTCCTTGGGCTCACGACCACCTCCGGTCCAACACCACTTAATCCACTATCCATCTAGCCCAACCCACCTTTCTTTTTAGCCCAAGATCCACCCAAGTGAATTATGTGTGTTCGTGTTTATGTCGCTAAACGCCAACCAAAACACACCCTTCAGGTGCTTAGACACAAACCGAAACACACCCTTAACATAAAATTTATCAAACACATTTTCAAGTAACTAAATCCTAAACTAGTTACTTTATCTTTACTTGTCTCCTAACCTAAACACACACATGCTAATTCTAATAATAAATAAATACTAGAGCTTATTAACCAAGGGGTATTGTTTCCCACTAAGTGTGATATAGATGTGACAATACCTTGGCCATGCTTAATCGGTCGTGTATGGGGGGGGGGGGGGGGGAGTTTTTGGCAACCGAACACACACAAGCACACTCTCACAAGCTTCCTATATTCGACATACATGTACAAGGCAACACTCAAACTATCTTTGTTTGGGAACTTGTCTCCCATGCATGTCACATAAAAGATATAATATAAACCTAAGCTAGGTGTGTTTAC
Source organism: Chrysanthemum seticuspe (assembly GCA_019973895.1). NCBI lineage: Eukaryota > Viridiplantae > Streptophyta > Magnoliopsida > Asterales > Asteraceae > Chrysanthemum > Chrysanthemum seticuspe. Next base: position 50,952,492 of record BPTQ01000005.1, read on the forward strand.
TCTATAAAGACCTTATCATTTCACCACAACTCATCACAAGTCAAAAACTCACAACAAACTCACTCTCACTCTCACTGTTACGCATAAGAATAAAAGGGAAGAAAAGGGCTCGGGCATACCTAGGGTCGCATAAGGAGAAGCTTGGGTCGATTCTTTGGTTATAATAGCGTCGAGTAAGGTTCCTTGGGGTTAGAACGAGTATCATGCATTCATTCACATCGTATCCTTCCCACCCATTAGGTTGTTGTAAGTTCTTCGACACTCCTTAGTTTCATATCTCTTAATATGCATGTGCATGTCTAATAAACGCATACCATTACTAGTAAGATCGTATGTATCGTGAAGGTTTGTAAGGAAAAGAGTTTTGAATCCATATCTTGAAACGTACATTGTATAATTTACTCATAGAAAGCATACTCGACCCTTTGAAAAACTTGTCCTAATCGTTTTCTTGTTAAAAACCAAACGCGACACCTAACGGGCTTAAGGCCCAACTGTTTCATTTTACGTGGCCCAATAAGCGTTTTACATGACCCATTAACAGAATAAGCACTTGATAAGCTAGTATTAAGCCTTATAAAAGCTGCCATATGTATAGAAAATGATGAGATTTACAAAAATATGTTTTTGGACTAGATTTGCGAATATTATAACTTTCGGGTGTAAAGTGAACATTATGGAAACTAGTGTACTAAAACTATAAACCTTAAGTATGCATGTAAAACCTTAGGGGTAGGAATTGTAATATTAGAAAACTTGGTTAAGGAGAAAAATATAAGTTTGGACTTGTTTTGTAAAATGCCGAAACCTTAGGGACTAAAAGTGAAAATATAAACTTTTGGACTAATATTGTAAAAACAGTTTACATAGGGTCCAAAACTATAAATATAAATTCTATAAGGTAGACAATGTATTTTGGATATATAAATTGTTATTTAATAAGGTTTAGGGGTATAAATTGCACATTTTGAAGCTCGAGGGTATAAAGTATAATTTTTAAAAATATTATAAAGTTTAACCAAACACTTAGAAACTTATAAACATATTTTTATAAAGTGATTTAAACTAGCTAATTTATGTTTTTTAAATATTTAACGTAACAAATAGTTATGAGTTATAACATATGAAGGAAATGAGTATTATACTTTCGGAGACAAACGTATTTTATCAACATAATATATACAGTTATACAATGGTATTTTATATGGAAAAACTTAGTTAAACCTTTGTTTTATAAATATTTTCACACCGACCAAAGTAATACATAAAATCATGAAACTGGATAAGTCGAAAACTAAAAGATGCCTTATGATATTTATAGGTTCGGTGTTGGATCCGTTACTGTCTCATACTTGATTTGCTATACCTTGCTACTGTACCACTGAGGTGAGTTTATAGCCTCGCTTTTACTTATCTTTCCAAACCCCGCGAGGGAGATACATGCTATAAACTAGAACACAAGCCTTTTGCAAATGTATGCTTACTTGATTATTGGTATTGCCTAAGTTGTTAGCCAAAAGACCCCTGCATCATGACCATTAATCACTTGCGAGTGAACGCAGATATTGCGGATAGTACTGGGGATTAACGACCTCTTCTTGGTTATCGGAAATAACTATGGCGCACTATATTTGAATTGTATTAGGTAATTGGCAATTACCTCCTTGGGGGCAAACATCACGTACACCAGTAATTAGGTGTATGCAGTTGAGTATTGGTGTCATGAGCTTAGTGCATAATAATCTATATTTTTCTATGATTAATTGTCTTCGAAACAATTATTATCCATCCTCTTGTGTTCAACTGATCAACTTTAAACTTATGGATTCACTCAACATTTTGCTGACCTTTTAAGCATGTTTATCTCAGGTAATAATTGAAGAAACCATGTGGCACGGAGTGGGCTTTCAAGACCTTTTCAACTTGGTGTAAAATAAAGTTATCATTTTCCACAAACCCATGAATCACCTTTTGTGTATCTCTAAACTATTTGGAAGTTCTTTTGTAACCAAAAAATGAGTTTTTCTTGAATGATAACGACTTTTTATCAAAACGTCTTTTTCTATGATTATTGACTGTGATCCTTGAAGTAACACCCAAATTAGCCTTCCGCTGCTATGTTATAATTTTTGGGGTGTTACAGTCAACTTTATATTTGATCATCTACCTATGATGTTAACCGCTCTTGGTACTATATTTTATGAATCATGTAAAGAAACTGAATTGTTGTAACTTTAGAAAATAACTATCTTTATGGTTTTACTCGCACGTTCATGTTCACTGCAATGTTCTGAAACAACTAGTTGTGTTAGGTCAACTATGTAGTAGTCCTTCCAAAGTGGTTCGAGCAGTTCTTCCAAAGCGGTCCTTTTTAATGTCAACTATGTCAACTATTTTCGGTGCGAGCAGTCCTTCCAAAGCAGTCCTTTTTGATGATATAGAGGCTCGTTCATTTTATTGGTGTAGATATAGATGCAAGGCGAATTTTAGTTGGGTATATAGGTTAAAAATTCTTTATCTTGTAACATTATGATGTTTCTTTCTAGTCTAGCTTCTTACTAGTTGTTTTATAAAAATATGTCGTTTCAAAAAAAATGTCAACTATGTACTCGTGAAAATATGAATGTCCAAACTGTAACTTTTTGACGAAGCAGAACGCTAAAATAAAAACATAAAAATGCACGTAGACAAGTCCTAGATCCATCACGACCAGGGACGGACATGGGATTTTCTAGAACTTTTGAAAGGGTCTCGATATTTCTTTATATAAGTCATGAAACTTGCACCATATATAACTTTTAGGCTAAACAGAAGTAGTAAAAAAAATCTGAGTGTTGCACGTACAAGAAAAATGATATTCTTTAAACAGTTACATTTCGTGACTCAAAATTGGATGTTGCTCGTGTCACACTCGGATCTCAAGTGGGTCCATCTCTGGTCATGACTGTTGGAAATGTATATATTTACAAACATGTGAATGTCCGGATTCGAACTCGTGACCACGGGATTGCACACATTAGCGAATGAGAATTAAAGTTAATAACTAATGTTTATGTTTATGATTAATTATTGCACATTAAGTCCGGTCAACGATCGTTAAGTATTTAACGGAAAAATGACTAACGACCGTTAAATGAAAAGAGAAGGTCTAGTAATGGAAAATCTTGAAAGAAAAAGTTATGGGTTTTCTTGTGGGCTTGTCCTATGGCCGGCCACAATGGGTTGTCCCAACCCAATCCCTAACTTGTTCCCAAAGTATTCCATCTAATATATAAAGAGGGTTAGGTTCTAGGGTTTCATACACTTGTGCATTGAATTAACCCTAGATCTCTCCTCTCCTCTCTCTTGTCCCATTTTCGGCCGAACACCCCTTGTAAGGGAGTTTGGTTTCGTTTTTCTTAAACGAGGACTTGTGTTAGATCTAGCAATCGCTTGATTCGTTGGTTAATTCGTGTGTACAAGAACGTGGTAGTAAGACACTATTCTTACACCATATTGGTTTGAGTTGTAGAATGGTAAGGGACAACTCTTCAAACCACTTCTTTGTTTTGCTCAAAGGATTGGACATTCGCAAGAGGTACGTTACGCATACTTTCAGTTAATTATTTATTTGTTATGATCTTTAAGTCTTCCGCTGTGTACTCTTGATGTCTTTATGTTTTATTGTATTTTATATATCATAAACTCAACAGTGGCATCACGAGCCTTGTATAACAAGTAATTAATTACTGAAACACATAAATAAAATAAACATGTTGTGCTATTTTTTGTATGAATAGATCTAGGGTTTGCTAAACCTAAACCCTAATTTTTTTAAGGGGGGCGTTTATTTTGGTACCCTTATTAGGGTTTTGTAAACAAAAGTTTTAATTGGATTAGAAACCCTAAGATGCATGCAACTTTATGTGTATATGTGTAACTCTGTTTTAATTGCATTAATTGTTAAGTGTAATTTTATGTCCATGATAATTATCTGCATGTTTTATCATGGATCTGCTTTTATTGTATGTCTTTCTTGTTTAAATGATATACTCTAAATTATGATAGATCTAAAATTGGGGAAGACCTCAATCATTATTAATTTAATAGGATTTATCAAAAACGTTTGCATGTGGCTATTTGATATGCATGACTTTTATTTGTTATGCATTTATTGTTTATTTGTTTATTTTTACAAATACTTGCTTGTTTGTTATGTGTAACAAGGGTATTTTTACAAGAAAAATAAACTGACCTAAACAATGGTGAAACATGTATTTTTAAGAATAGTAATCATAATCGTTTAATTGATTGATGACTTTGGTACAAATGACTGAACGGCTCACCCATGAGAATGAACTATAAAGGGGTTATTAAAAGAAGTGCGCACAGTCACACTGAAAGGATGTCTAAGGTTGTGCTTTAGCGCGTACCTGGTCCTCTGCCCTCTGTAAGTTCGAATGGAGCTACTTAGTAAGCCATTAAATGTGCAAGCTCATCTTAAGGGTGAATTAGTGTTAATTCCATGCGCCACTTCGGTGGTAATTATCCGAAACACTAAGTGTTTACACTTATGTAAAAGTACGGTATAATGGATGATAATTAACACTAAATTCCTTGATTGGTGTAACCAATACCTCAATTAAAGTTTGATGATGAAAAACTTAAACAATAAAACAAGATATAAATGTTTTAATAAAACCTATGTTACGAAGATGAATGCATGACATCTTTGTAAATATTTGATTTAACATAAAAAATTATTACCCTTTTAATTTAAGTTATATGCCATCCAACAAAACGGAAACACCTAAGATTACTTTCTATTTGCGTGTGATGAGTGTGTAAATACTCATCATTTTTGGTCAAATCTGAACTGCAAAACATTTAAAAATGCTCAGAAATGCATCAAAATGCTGAAAATATCTCAAAATTGCATTTTATATGTTTTAGATGCAAAATGTTTAAAATCAGATGAAAAATGAGCTAAGTTTGCATAATTGTCAGTTTCAGTCCCCCAAGTTTCAAAAATTGTCAGAAATAGTCCTTGAGCACTTATTTCAAAAGAAAAGTCACCGAAGGTCCTTTTAAAATCATAACTTGTCATAATTAGTCATTTGGTGAAAAATGTCAAAAGTTTTGAGAAATTACAAGTTTAGTCCTTTGAGTTTCAAAAATGGCAAGTTTGGTCCTTGGAATATTAGAGATTGTCAAGTTTGGTCCTTGGATTATAATTTCAGAATGTACATGATTGGTCCCTGGAAAATCAGAAATGGCGGCTTTGGTCCTCCAACTTTCAGAAATTACAAATTGGTCCTTATGATTATTAAAGCTAACCATGACCCTTTGGACCTTGACCCTTTCCTTTGGACCCCTGCCAAACCACATTTGACCCCCTTTTCTAATATTAAACCCCGGTCAACTCTCTGGTCAAACAAACACCCCTTTCCCTCTCTTTTTTTCTTCTCCCTCACCAAATTCGCCTGCAACACTCAACCATTCCATCCCTCCAGCTCACTCTCTCCACATCATGTTCCCCCCACCTCCACCAAACAACAAGAAACATTAAATGCTTCTTCCCCCTTTGCACTAAAACCTTCCCACTTGTAAAACCATTTTGGCGCCAAAAGTGATCAAATGGCCAATATCTTCTCAACTGATCCAATGGATACAAATGCAAGTGGGATTTTCTCAGGAGTCAAGTGGGAGCATATTTGGTGTATAAAAAGAAGAAAGAGAAGCAAGAAGAAGAGGGTACTTAGTTTTTTAATTTCATATGTATGTCGTTTTTCTTGTTTAAGTCTTAATTAAAATTTTAAATTGTATTTTCAACCTTCCTTGTATTAAACTCAAGCATTTATATCAGTTTCAACTAATTTTCAGTAGTAATTCAAAGATTGGTTAAGTTTCTTGTTTTTGAGTTTTCTTTCACCTATGCAGTTTTAAATGTGGTAAAACCAGGCTTCAACTAGCTTGTTTATTAATCATCTAAGCTTGCTTAAGCTCCTATTAGCTTTTAGCAAGCTTATAGATCAGTTCAAGTAACAATTGGAATTCGGTCAACAAAAGTCAACTGAAGCATCAAATGGACTTGGTTATGGAATTTGGTTGATGCAGAGCTTGGATGGGTTTGGATTAGACTAGGTTAGTGTAGGTTGGTTCTGGTTTAAGCTGCAAATAAGCTGGACTTGAGTAAGAACTATCTATACTTTGTTGTTTATTATTTTGAGCTCAAATCTGTAATATCTAGTTTTTGTAGATTCTGTGTTAAGTGCTTGTTTAAATCAGTGTATTATGCTTCACTTAGGTTAGTTACAGTTAGATTGAGCATTGGTTTGCATTGGTTAAGTAGTTTGTTAGTTAAAAATGCAAATCAGTAGTTAAAATAGTGATTGGTTAATCTGTCAAATCTGTGTTAGAGGGCTGTTCAGTAGTTAGGATCAGTTGTTTTACACTTATTTAGTCATTTGAAACTCATTCTAGTTCATATTTACCCTCTGCATACACTCAAAGTCAAAATCACCTTTAAACTGTCCTAAATTCATCACTGTTGGAATTTTAAAGATCATGAGCTTGATTTATGTTTAGAAACTAGTTAGAGTAGCTTAATATGGCTTTAGTTTAGCTTATAACATCATAATCAGTTCATGATTTAAGCTCAAATCTCATTTTGTTCAAAGTATCAAAACTGTTATAAAGTCAAAAATTGCAATATCTGTTTTTCACCCAACCTAAGTGGATTTTTAGAGGATTCAATTCTGAGTCAAATTAAGTGAAACTTTGGGTTTAAAAACTTCAACTGGTCAAGAATTGGAAAATGATTTTTGGAAATTTTTGGTAAGTTCTTATAAGCTCCAAATCAGCTCCTCAATAAGCTACTTTTGCCCTGTGTACTGACTCAGTGTATACTGAGTGTGCACAGGCTTCTTGCAGAGCTTGTCACAAGCTCAATAGAGCTTATCTTGGTCTGGTTTTAGGTTTTTAAGTAGCTAGCCAGGTCTCCTTCAGGTTCCAACTTCTGGTTTTGAGTTTCAGTTTATTGAGTAGCTTATTTTCAAGCTTCAAAAGTAGACATAAAAAACTGTTTTGGGCACTTAAGCTTAAATCGTCAAATCTGTGTAGTCAGCACTTAAGAGGTTTAGGATAGTTGTAATTAGTTGCTTTCTAGTAGTTTTAGCTTATTATAACTTCTGTAATCAGTTGGTGCTCATTTGGTACCTTTAGCTTATCTTGAGTGCTTATTTTTAAGCACCTTGCACTGCAGTTTCATAATCCTACACATAAGCTACTGTTTTTATATTTTTCTTAGATTCAGAATATTATTTTAGACTTTTCTTGAATTTTTCATATTTTTCTAGCACTGTTTGCTATTTTTCTTCATTTAAAACAGTTTTTAAGTCTTTTTAATTAGCTTTTAAATCAATTAAATCAGAAAAACTTCAAAAAAATAAGTTTTCATTTTTCCTAGGTCAAGATAAATATAAAAAGCAAAAAAATATTTTTTCCAGATTTTTCATAGTTTAATTTGTAATTTTTAGCAATTTAATTATTTTTAAATAGTTTTTAATTCATAGAAAATAGAAAAATAATCAGAAAAATACAAAATTAGTTTTGAAAATTCTCTTTAGTTATTTTAGATTTTTCTAAGTCATAATTTCATTTTTCTAGCTTTATTTCATATTTTCTTGTATTTTAGGGTATTATTAAATAGGTAAAAATAGTTTTTAATTAATAATAATTAGATAAATAGTAATAAAAATAATTTTCTTTTTCTAAAAATTTTCTCTTATCATTAGGTTTGTAAAAATGTCATTTTCATATTTTTAGGATTAATATTGTTTCAATTTCACATTTTCTTTTGTACGTTACGTAGTTTTTAAGTTAAATTTTATAAAAGAAAAATCAAAAACATCATTTTACAAATAGTGATAGCGTTTATTTAATATAATTTATCTTTTTAATTTTCTTTAATTTGCATTTAAGCCCCTGTAATTTATAAACTTTTTCTTTAGGTATAATCACAACCTTTTTCCCGTTCAAATTCTCTCGATCACTATTCGTTTGATTATTCATCGCACAGCTCGTTGGGACTTAACGACCTGGGGAAACACTACACTCCTCTTGATCTTCATTGTATTGGTGTCTGAGCTGTTTTAAGTTTATTACGGTTGACCATTCACAAGTGGTCAGCTTGTGTGATAAAACTTGACGGTTTGGCATCGATCAGCGTGAAAACGTGACTTAGATCGTAATCAAAGGGTAAAATGTCCACGTGTCGTGAGAACGGGCATGGACGATTTTGCAGTTTCTTAAGTTGGACAACTTAATTGAGTTAGGCAGTGAGAACTGGCAATTCAAGGCATAAGATGGGATAAAACATGTTTACATGGCGATTGAAATTGGCTATATGTAAATCCCATAAATCTAGGAATTGCAATTGATATTGGCAATTGAGCAAAAGCTCTACCATTTTGTATAAGGTTCATTACTAACAAATCAACTGACGTGATGAGATTATGACAATTTGGATCCTAGTTTTCAATAAATATTAATTGGTTATATGAATATGAACCTTGGGTATTTAATTGTTTATTGAAAAGGAAAATTGTCGAAAATACTAAAATTGAATTTTGTAATTCTTTTGAATGTATAAATGCAACATTTAACCGCAAACGAGGTTTAGTCTTTGATCAGTAAATTGATCCATTCTGCTTTCGAACAAATGTTTGATCGAGAATAATTTACCGAAAAGACAAACGAAGTCTCTTTTCCATGGGAGAAGCATGAGACTCAATCCTATTCCTTTACATAAATGAGAAAGGTATAATAGGAACATTTGAATTGTCTAAATTCTAGATGTAACTCATAGCAATGAATTATACATCTTATTTTCCATAAAGATTTCATTACCTTCATTTGGTGAATGAATCCTTTTGTAACAACATGAATGTTGGTTAACTGGAAAATATGTATGTGAGTTACTAAATTAGAAGCTAGACTAATTACCGCGAAAATTGGTAAAAGGCAAACTAGCATATTTTATCTAGTTGTTTTGCTTTAGCCTTTAAAGGTACTACATACCAGTATGGGGATGGTAGGCCTGTTAAGGAAGAAATTGCATACCCAATTTTTCGAGTTAATAACATTGATGGATAACCCATCATTCATAAAGTAGAATACACCTTTTAGTACCTTAGTAATGATTACGTATGGTTCTTTAAAGGTGTAGGAAAGTAAAAAGCAAGCAAGTTGGTTTCACTAGTTATGCAACACTTACAATGTTGTCAGATTCAGTGGGAGCATTTGTGTTGCATTACTGAATAAGAAGTTGTTTTAATGATTTCTAATTCAGTGGGAGCTTCAAGCCTTATTTCCTGTGTAGTAACCCAGATTATCTTCAAAGATAATTACTTTCCAATTGTAGGCACTTATGGTTTTCAAGGATTGTCATGTGCGTTTCCTTACTAATCAATATAGTCCTACATCTACTTGTTATATCTATGACACAAATCATATTAATCAAATAAACGAACGTGTATCGTGTTGTTTATCTGCTACATGATGTTGTTCCATGCACAAGTGGGAGAAATCTTTAGTGTGTGCAAGGCACAACACATATAAATATGATTCTCTTGATCGCAAGGTAAGAGAGTAACGTTCCAATAGGAATTATACATTTAAATATGTATGATTGCCTTATTAAGAACATGTGTCAAGATTATAACAAAGACTACTTTATTTTCAAAATTTATGTCATTCAATATTTAAGAAACACTTGTAGTTACAATTTATGTTACGTGAGAACGTGAACTAGATTATAGCCCAAGGTAAAATATCCACGTGTTGTGAGAACGAGCATGGATGATTTTGCAGTTTCTTACGTTGAATTTTTCATGGAATGACATAATTAAATGAAGTAATCTAATACTACTTTGAATTTAAGTATTCGTTGAATGACTTAAATATATGTAGTAAATATTAACTTGAAATATTAATTGAAACCTGAGGTGGTGTTCATAATTACTTTAATTACAAATGTTTATGATTATGAAGTCTTTTAATACACGACTTACAATATAAAGTAAGACGTTAACTTGCTATGTTTTAAGACATATGCATGAAGTCAATGAGTTGATTGATGAGTGTGTAAATACTCATCATTTTTGGTCAAATCTGAACTGCAAATCATTTAAAAATGCTCATAAATGCATCAAAATACTGAAAATATCTCAAAATTGCATTTTATATGTTTCAGATGCAAAATGTTTAAAATCAGATGAAAAATGAGCTAAGTTTGCATAATTGGCAGTTTCAGTCCCCCAAGTTTCAAAAGTTGTCAGAAATAGTCCCTGAGCACTTATTTTAAAAGAAAAATCACTAAAGGTCCTTTTTAAATCATAACTTGTCATAATTAGTCCTTTGGTGAAAAATGTCAAAAGTTTTGAGAAATTACAAGTTTGGTCCTTCAAGTTTTAAAATTGGCAAAAATGGTCCTTGGAAGTTTGAAAATATCTTTTATGGTCCTTGTACTATGGAAACTTGGCAAAAGTGACCCTTGAAACAACTTTGCAAAATTAGCAGATTTGGTCCTTGGTTTTTGTGAAATTGCAAGATTGGTCCTTGTTATTTAATACAAGCCTTGAACCCTTCCTTGGACCTGTGACCCCCTGCCAAACCCTTTGACCCCCCTTTTGTGACCCCCTGTCCTATTATATACCCGGTCAAACATGGTCAAACATACACCCCCTTTTCCCTCCATTTTCTTCTTCTCTCACCTGCCTGCCTGCAACTCTTCAGACCCTCACCTCACCTCCACATCACCAAGCCACACCCTTATCACTCCACCTCCACCAAACAACAAAAAACATTTAATGCTTTCCCCCCTTGCACTCAAACCTGTCCCAGTTGCAATATCACAATTTCCCGCCAAAACTCATCAATGGCCAATATTGTCTCAAGTGATCCAAGGGCCAAGATTAAAGGTGGGAAAAGCTCAGAGGCAAGTGGAAAGAACTTTTGCTATAAAAAGGAGGAAGAAGAGAGAGAGAACAGTAGTAGTTTTTGGTTTTAGTTTTCTTGTATGTCGTTTTTCATTTTATTGTCTTAATTAGTTTTCTCAATTGTAATCCTAAGCTTAGACCCGTTTTAATTCTTGTGATTTTATTGTTTTATTAGTGTAACTTTAATTTCAATATTGTATTTTTCAGATAATCAATGCAGTTCAATTTTACTTTAAAGTCCATTGTAATTTGAGATTTGGTTAACCTAGCTCTAAATCTGTCATTTGCTACTAAAGTTGTTGTTTAAAACTCACAAAAGCTTGCTTAAGCTTCTGTGAGTTTATTAGTTCTCGGATAAATCTTAAACTTGAGTTTTTACAAAAAGTCAACATAAGTCACCAAAAGTCAAATTCAGAAGTCAAAGTGGTTTTTGGTTACATCCTGGATTTACTGTGTTTACAAGTTCAGTTTGATGTTAAAATTTTTACATCAATTCAGTTTAGGCCTAAACTCATCTCAGTTTCATGAAAAATTGTTTGTAGTCACTTTGAAGGAGTGTTTGGTATGCACTTAGTTTTGGGTCATAAACCATTTCTACCCACCTTGACCTGTAAGGGTCAAAGTACTCTCAAAATTGTACTTAGTTTGTGATGGATAGAAATTGCCTCAACTGTCTTCGCAAAAGTTTGGATAAAAAATTTTCTTGGTCTTTCTGTCCTTCTACATTCACAAAGCTCAGCAGCCCAAAGCATACTTTCCCTAGCTTATTTATAAGTTGTTGAAGGGTATAAGTTAATCTCCGTTTGGTCTTTTTAGGAAGCCTATCATGCTAACTTTATGGTTTCAGTTTGTTAATTGCTTGGGAAGCTCTTCTTTTGGCTTAAAAATAAGCTACAGCAGACACCAACACAGCAGTCTGCACTGCTGTTCATAAGCTGCCCACAAGCTTATTGCAGAATTTCATACACTAGATAGTGGGGAAAAAGTGAGACAGCTGGGTTGACTTCATGTTCCAAGAAGCTCAGAGGGTGTTTCATTCTCTAGCTTAGTCAGAAGGAGCTCCAAACAGGTCCCTTAGTGCCTGTTTTATAGCAACTTCCACAGTAGCTAAGTTCTTTTTCTTAAGTGCTTATATAAGTCTCATTTAGCTTATTTAGTTTTTTTTTAGTGCTAAACAGTATCAATAGAGTATATTGGATCATTGTTATTGTTTAATCAGTGCTTATTGTAGGATGTAGTGCTTAATTGGTCATTTGTAGGATTATGATCTCACACTAGCTTAGGATTCCCAAAGACTGATTAGTGTTCCTTTTTGAGCTTATCCCTGGTGCTCTAGCTTATTTTTATCCTCCATGAAGTGTTTTAGCTTATTGTTCCATACCTAAACTTTTCATCCCAGTGCTTATTACATGCCTATAATATGTCATTAGGAAGTTTGGTGAGCTGCTTATTGTGATCTCAAGTTTAAAAAGGGTATTTGATCTTTCAGTCCAAATCCGTGGTCAATAAGCTGTTCAAACAGCTTATTGAAAGGTTTTTGGAAAGTTGAGTTTTACAAAAGTTCTTTATTTTGATCTTAACTTCAGTTGCCAAAAAGAAAATTTCCAAAAAAAAAAAAAAAAATAAATAAAAGAGCAAAAAGGGTGGGAGGCAGGCTCGAACCTGAGACCTCCCAACCTTTGAGAGTGATATAGGTGTACCTGTATGCCATTGCGCCCTTGGGTCTTTCTTGGTTTTAGCTTGCATGATTAAATATATAAGGTAGTTTGCTAGGTTATAGCTTATTAGCTTATTCGACTTTTAGCAGCTTATTTGTAGAAGCTTTTACATGTTTTGTATTTTTCCTAGCCTTGTATTGATATAAAGTATTTTATAAAAAAGTTTCAGAATTTTCTGAATAGTTTTAGTATTTTTAATCATTTAATTAATCTAAAATAGTATTTAATTCATAATAAAAAAATATAAAAGTCAAAAAAATATAAATCTTTTTTCTAAATATTTCTTTTGTCATATAGTAAGTAAGAAAATTGTTTTTACACTCGTAGGACTTTTATTTCACAAATTTTACGTTTTTACTTGCGCACTCGCGTAATTTTTACATATAACGTGCGTTTTCATTCTAGGTCACGTTTTTAGGTAATTTAGGTTTACGTTTTAATTAAAATAGTTTATTTAAGTTATTTTGTTTTATAAATCAAGAAAAAACGATTTTAAAAATAGTGATAGCGTTTATTTAATATAATTTATCTTTTTAATTTTCTTTAATTTGCATTTAAGCCCCTATAATTTACAAACTTTCTCTTTAGGTATAATTATTCATAATCATAACCTTTTCCCGTTCAATATCACCCGATCACTATTCGTTTGGTGATTCAGTGCACAGCTCGTTGGGACTTAACGACCTGGGGAAACACTAAACTCTCCTGGACTTCATTGCATTGGTTCTGAGCTGTTTGAAGTTTATTACGGTTAACCATTCACAAGTGGTTAGCTTGTGTGATAAAACTTGACGGTTTGGGAGCCGATCATTGATCAATGACTTATAACGTATAGTGGGATTATAACTGATATGTCTTTTGATTTGGTCAAAAATACTTGAGTTATAATGTACGCAATTGACTTAGTAATTCTATTGTACCATTAAGTTTTACTTTGTTGGTAAATAGGTAAGCCAAAGAGTAGATGGTTATCTTAAATATTATTAGATTATCTTACAATATTAATTCTAATGAAATACCATAGTTTTATGGTATGTTCAGTTAGAAGAATCAAAATCTATTGGCATGTTTGATTTAAGATAACTATAGTTTCTTCCACATGTTATCAAGGTTAGAAGATTGAGTATAGATTGAATATACTCAATAAGACTCCAACCTAGAAGATTGATAAGACACCATTTGTTTATGGAATGTGATGAATCACATTAAGTCTTATAAATGAAGTTCTGAATTTGTTAAACTACTTATAGAGTGAGTTGTAACAAACTAATGTTAGGAACTGTCAATATTTTTTGTAATATCCCAAAAGAGAACAATGTATTGTTGCTCTACTTGATAAACTATTTAAATGTAATCTTTAAATTGTTAAAGGCAAGTGGGAGTTTTGTTTAGATCTTGAAAGATTGAATTACAAAAATACATAATCTTCTTAAATGCACTAGCAAATATCATGATGAGGCTAAACATGTAAATGATAGACCTCAAAATGATGGAATTGTCATTCATAGATCCGTAAGGATATCTCAGATATTTAATATGCTGAGGATTATGAGTTACAGGATCATGGTAAGCCTGTTAATCATGATGATGAATTTACCAAATGTTGAATTGTGGTAAATCAATCATACTATGAATGTTGAGATGCTGTCCATAAATATAATCAATTTTAGATACTTGGTTTATCTAAATGAAGATGATTTTCTTCAAAGGATGGAAACCCTAGTGGTTTAAATCTTTATGTAGAAATTATATGGACAATATTGTACACATATTTAATGCATGTCTAGTGATAATAATATTAATCATATTTAAGCAATTAACTATGATTGAATATTCTTTTCTAGATACATTAAATAAAAGTATAAAGATTATAATTGTCATACTTAGTTTCATTGATATGAAATTTTGACAATGAATATCAAAACTCTTTGTTGTGGAATTACTTTTGCGAGGACGATAAGTAATACAAAGTAGTTTTATTAATTCAAATAATTTTTGAATATGTACAAACTGCAAGAATCCATGAATGGATATATGCATGCATCTATGAGATGATTCTTATGTTTAATATTAAATCGATGTTTGATTTAATAAATTAAAATAAGATAGCTCATAAGTATTCCTGAAAGCTAGTGGGAGTATTATTTTCTTAAATCTTATATGTTGTATGGGCAACTACATTCCACCTAAATTAATTTTTAATTGGGAATGAAACTTTGTTTGTAAGATTTGGAAATAAGACATACAACCTTGGAATATATGTTTATAAACATATTCGGTAAAATAAATGAGTCTAATAAAACATGATAAATACATATCTTTAACAAGATATAATATGAATGAGATCTTAAAGTTTAACTTGAAGATTAATCATGTACATCATGTTGTGTATCAGATTGTTGTGTCATGCTTGGTTACAAGATGATTTGACAACATTGAAAGTTGTTAGTGTAATAAATATTTTAAAAGGAATATGTTTGGATTTAGAATCACATTCCACAGTCTGGATATGCTCCTAGATTCTATGGATGAAAATATGACAAGTGTTTCATAATTGTCATTGCCAACAAACTTGAGTTTTGGTAGGCACCAACATTACACTATAACTGTTCAAAGTTTACGGATGTTTAAAGAGCATATTGGTGTACACAATGATGCTAGTATAATTGAGATGATACTCAATTCTAGTCATGGTATCCTTGATGATGACCATGTTGACTAATTATGTTCCACTAAGAGCATAGTTGCATTATACATTAAAGAATAAAGAATACTTTAAAACTTTAAGGTTTTGGAAGATGATTGTCATAAAAGGTGGTTCAGGTTGTCACGCACCTTATGGAATGATATGACAATATCGAGATATGTGTAAACACATACAAGAAATTCAATTATTGAATTTTTGAAATAAGTATTCTCAAAATTCTTGTAGATCAAAGTTAGTTGAAATTATGCCTTGTCAACAAGTATGAGTTGCATAACTTGTGGCAAAATTCATTAACTGAGAATTATCATGCATTGATCTATTTAGTATTTGGATAAAGGATGTTAAACAATTATTATTTATAGTGAATTAAAGTACTTTATACGTTTAATTTCATTTATAATATTGTATCCTGTATTTGCATGTTTAAATCCTTGAATAACTTAAGTTATTCTAAATAGTCCGTTGTCAATCAATAACATGGGAATGATATTGAATTAAGACATATCTGAGTATTAGTTAGAATATACTTGAAAGTATATTGATGCGTAGCATGACTAATTTCAGATGATACTCAATGAATTGAGTATAGGACTTATCCCACCCGCATGATGATACTTTATGGATCTTTGTCATTAAGTATATCATGGATATTTATCCTCTGACTTGAGATACAAGAGATATGTCATGGATGTAGTGCATTTTTGTGAAGCAATCTAACGCTACTTGTAACTGGTAGTTATAAGGGTTGTTTTCAGAAGTGTTGCGAAATTTATGAATCCTGCTTGTAGTCAAAATGGGATTTGTTTCCTTCAAATTTATTTTGAAGTATAATACTACTGGGCCCCTCGTAGGATTGTTAAGATGTTTGTATAGCCATACCCAAGGTCTTCTGTTCAGAAGAATTGGTAATCTTAATAAATCATATAAAGCGAGAAACAGAATAGTTAATTAAGAAATGAGTAAGATCCATATTCTTATTAACATGGTATTAGAAACAAAAGGATGAATATGATGATGAATCATCAAACTTGGTTTTTCTCCAGAAAACCATACACGAGTTGTACCGGGGGCATTGGCGTGTTGCTAGACGCTAACCAATGTCATTTCACGTTTTGTAAACATATCCAAGTGGGAGCTGTTAGAAATGTATATATTTACAAACATGTGAATGTCCGGATTTGAACTCGTGACCACGGGATTGCACACATTAGTGAATGAGAATTAAAGTTAATAATTAATGTTTATGTTTACGATTAATTATTTCACATTAAGTCCGGTTAACGATCGTTAAGTATTTAACGGAAAAATGACTAACGACCGTTAAATGAAAAGAGAAGGACTAGTAATGGAAAATCTTGAAAGAAAAAGTTATGGGTTTTCTTGTGGGCTTGTCCTATGGCCGGCCACAATGGGTTGTCCCAACCCAATCCCTAACTTGTTCCCAAAGTATTCCATCTACTATATAAAGAGGGTTAGGTTCTGGGGTTCCATACACTTGTGCATTGAATTAACCCTAGATCTCTCCTCTCCTCTCTCTTGTCCCATTTTCGGCCGAACACCCCTTGTAAGGGAGTTTGGTTTCGTTTTTCTTAAACGAGGACTTGTGTTAGATCTAGCAATCGCTTGATTCGTTGGTTAATTCGTGTGTACAAGAACGTGGTAGTAAGACACTATTCTTACACCATATTGGTTTGAGTTGTAGAACGGTAAGGGACAACTCTTCAAACCACTTCTTTGTTTTGCTCAAAGGATTTGACATTCGCAAGAGGTACGTTACGCATACTTTCAGTTAATTATTTATTTGTTATGATCTTTAAGTCTTCCGCTGTGTACTCTTGATGTCTTTATGTTTTATTGTATTTTATATATCATAAACTCAACAATGACAACCCTTAACGTTTGAAACCACGTTACTTTCATGCATGAAATAGATCATTTTGCCTTTGTCTTATGCAAACATAAATTAGATGATATTACTTTCGTCATGTTGAACCAAACATAAAACTAGAACTAAATAATACATGCCTACTTTCCTTGTGTTATAACAAATTCGGTAACTGCTAGATGTGAAGCATTCAATGTCATCTATACTACTTATAAATCATTTAGACACGTCTCTCATATATAATTTTTAAGACTTCTTAAAATAGATTTTAAGCATATATAAGTAAAAAAAACATAATTTACAAGTATATAAAGCACAAATCAAACTACAAAAACACAATTTCTTACATACAATTAATACATAATTTAAAACACCCATTCATCAATATATACAACTATCTATACTACATATAATAAAAAAATGGTCAAAGCTTGAAAAATATTGAACGTCAAATATGAGATAAATGTGTTGTGTAATTAATACTCTTATTAAAACACCTCATTACTTAAAAGTACAATAATTTATTCACATTGTCTAACCAATTAAAAGCATATCTACCAAATCAAAAAAAACTAATTAAAACACCCCTTACTAAAAATAACAATAAAATTTCACAATGTACAATTTAAACAAGCTACAACATAATTATACAATAAAAGTACATGTTATTATACACATTATACAAATTAATAAATCACACAAAGCTTTATACAAGCTAACAAGTTGATAGTACATATAGTTTTGAAAATCGGACCGGACCAACGGGTTCAACCGGGAACCGGTGTCGCCACCGGTTTGGCTAGCCAATAAAAGCCATCTGAAAACGAACCAGAGAGGACCCGTTGAAACCGATACAAACTGGTGAATCAGGTCTCATCGAGATCTATTTCTTCGGTTAATCGTCACAGGGTACCCGCCGCCGCAACACGCGAGTACCCTGCTATCTCTACTAATTATAAAGGAAAAATGGTCTTCTTGAAAGTGAAAACTGAAATTTTTGGTCAACACTTTCAAAAGTGAAAAGCTGAAATTTTAATAAGGAAAGTTCAATGGAAACTTCAATGGTTGGCGTTTGAAAAATGTAGCAGGAAACTATTGAAAATATCAAATTAGTTATAGCATTAAGTTATAACAGGAAAATATTGATAACCATTGCTGGAAACACCTATTCTTTTGCTGGACACGAAATTTGTTCAAGGCAAGAATATTCAAATTGAACATTGCCTTATATAAAAACCCCTATAAAAGATAGTGATGGTTGAAGAGATTTCATAAGTAAAATTTCTCTTTTCTGTCTTTTATAATTTCTCTTCTTAAAATATAAAACATCACATCCACCCGAATGAGTAAACAAGCGAATCTCAAAACACAAACAGCACATCCAGAATCTGAATCATGAAAACCGGACTGACTGTTCACTGCTGGAAACTGAGACGTCTGAGCTGCCGGAAACGTCGTAAACCACTAGATCAGCAACTGGGAACCATAAACCATGTCGAATTTGCAGTTTACAACATCGAATTCGCAAGGAGGCCATAAATATTTTCGGAAAAAGAACTGGGGGGTGGAGATGTTCTTCATCGGCAAGAAGTGGTAGGTGGTTTGTTGAAGAGATTGCAAAATCGGCAATGGAGTTGGTTGGCCGACGGCTAAAGATTGTGGTTATCGACTTTAGTGAGAGAGAAGTGGAAGAAGAGATGGAAAGAATTTATTTAAGTGAGTTTGTTATTTTTAGATGTAGAAGAAAGAGAGAGTAGGATGAAAAAGAGTGGCAGTAATTTGTAAGAAGAAATCAGAGGTTATATAGAATAAGTATTACGGAGTAATTTGTTTTGGGAAATGGAAAAGGAGAAGCACAGTTATAAGCATGTGGGTCAACTCGTGTTTAAATCCGAAAATAATGGTGTGCCATTCTACAAACCCATAAGTTTTATATGACCTTCGTTTGCATTGTTACTGATATAGAATCTTGTGCAGATTACTAGGACATTTGTATTCGAGTATATCTCCCCAAAAAGATAACATGCATTGTTAGTTATTTTTTTTATTTTAAAATTGATGTAATTTTTTATTTTTCATTTCATTCCTTTTATATGCTTTTTAATACATTTTAAGATTTTTTTTATTTGAGTTGACTAACGCATGTTATAATCTTTTGCATTTACATTTTGATTATTACACATTTTATGTATAAACGTTATACGAAACACTTTATAGTTGTTTGCCGCTATATATCCTGTCACTATGCATTTTGGTTATTTCACGTTTTATTACAGCCATGGTTGTTTTCCGCTAGAAAATTTCGTTGTTATGCACGGCTATTCGTCTATAAAGAAAAAACCAAAAAGTAAAAAGTGAAAAGTTGAAACTAAAAAAAAAATGAAAACATATATTTTAAAAGGAAACTATTAATACATATCGAAAACCCGGTTGACCTGGGACGCTTCAAACCCGGTGGATTTACCCGGTTTAATTTGCCCCGTATTTGAACCAACCCATCAGGTTGACTCGGTTTAAATCGACCCGTTTTATGACCGGAACGGTTCAACCAGTTGAACCACCCGGGTAAGTAGTCATACGAGTGCCCTTTATGATACCACTAATCCATATACATGTTTGTGAAGTTCATTAGAAATTCGACTTGCTAACTTTATTAGTAATAAAGACCTTAAAAAGAATCAAGTTAAATGTTTAAAATAAAAATTCAAACACAAACCCTTTGACCTAAATTATATGTCTAAGCAAGTCCAAAAGAATAGAATAATGTCTTGGAAATTTGGTGCTAATCTGACGTGAGATGAAACTTTGAAAAACCATTTGAATCGAAAAAGTTTATCCAAGAGTTCAAAAATGTGTCTGGGTTGAAGTAGGTCACATGGGTGGGGTTGGGTTGATTTGTTGTGGTCACCTGTGGTTTTACATTAAATTTGTTAATCATTTATAAGTAAACAACAGTAGTTATATTTTGTATATTACAGTACCTAAATGTTACAAACAATTGATTCATTAAACTAAATAACAGCTAATGCGCAAAAATAAAAATTAAACCACCAGCATATACTATTAAAGTAACTGTAAATGCCAACTTAGAACCAAAAATATATTGCATTCCTCATGTCAAATATACGAGCCAATTGCATAACTATACTATATGACTATAAAAGCATAAAAAGTTCTCAGCTATATCATACAACATGATAATAAGTTCTCAACTATTACTTATCATTTTTTTTTCCGTAGAACAACAAAAGGTATTGGTTAAACCAATCAAAGAGTTCCGTCAAGCAGGAATCTATACCTCAAATGTCGTGTATCAAGAAGTTTTACGTGACGAGTAACATGTGTTGTTAGTTAATATTTCATAATTGAAGTAATCTTTTATTTTAAGTTTCATTAAATATTTTTATATGTCGTTTGATATATGTTAAGAATTTTTGGTAGAGTTGAATTATCACATGTTACGACCGTTTATAATTACATTTTGATCATTTCACGTTCTATTTTGAACGTTATACAAAACACTTACCAGAATATCGCATATCGTTAATTGTCTGCCGCTAGAAACCGATGCCGCTAGGCACGGGTACTCGCCTAGTACTATTAAATAAAGAAAAAACCAAAAAGTACAAAGTGAAAACTTGAAACTAAAAAAGGAAATGTTGAAAACATATATTTCAAAAGGAAACTATTAATACATATCGAAAACCAGGTTAACCCGGTTTAATTTGACCTCGTTTTTGACCCAACCTGTCAGGTTGACTCGGTTTAAATCGACCCGTTTTTCGACCGGAACGGTTCAACCGGTTGAACCACCCGGGTCGAACTGGATTTCAAAACATTATGTTTAATCCCCAAATCTTCAAACTTTTATTATTTTTCGTTTATAAGCCATAAAGTTTTTTTTCAACACAAAATGATATGTCGCTATAAAATCTCGTTACTATGCACCGGTACTCGTCTAGTAATAGAAAAACTATTAAAGGCGAATTGTTGAATTGTTGAAAAGTTGAAATTGGTCAATGGAGAGATAAATGCATAATGTAATTAATACGCTTATTAAAACACCATATTACTTAAAATTATAATAATTTATTCACATTGTACAATCAATTAAAAGCACATTTACCAAATTAAAAACAACCAATTAAGATACCTCTTACTAAAAAGTACAATAAAATTTTCGTAACGTACAATTTAAAGAAGCTATAACATAACCCAAAATATAAAATAATTAAACACGCTAATTAATGTTATTTTTAAAACACCATAAAATGAAAAGTACATGTTATTATACACATTATACAAATTAATAAAACACACAAAACTTCATACAAGCTAACAAGTTGATGGTACATATAGTTTTGAAAACCGGACCGGACCAACGTGTTCCACCGGGAACCGGTGTCGCCACCGGTTCGGCTAACCAATTAAAGCCATCCGAAAACAAACCAGAGAGGACCAGTTGAAACCGATACAAACTTGTGAATCAGATCTCATTGTGATCTATTTCTCCGGCTAATCGTCGCAGGGTACCCGCCGTCAAAACGCACAGGTACCCTGCTATATACTATATAGAGTTAATTACATAATTGGTCCTTAAGGTTTATCGGATCTTGCATATATTGTCCTTGTGGTTTTTTACCCATTACGGGTTTGGTATTTTGACCAATAATTCTGTTAGTTGACCGTAAAATTGAAGGGTGTTTTTGACTTTTCACATGTTTTGGCAAACCACAAGAACGATTTATGTAACTAACAAAAAAAAAAAAAAAAAAAAAAAAAAAAAACTTTAAGAAAAAACATTAAAAAACAATATTTATTATACTTAAATTTGGGCATATGTAAAATGTGAGGGCCTAAGATTTTTTTTAATTATAATACTTAAATTTTGGGCTTATGTACAACTAAAGGGCCTAAATTTTTTTTATTAACACTTAAAAAAAGTTTATTACATTTAAATTTTCTTCTGTTTTTATACGTTTTCGTCTGTTTTATAAGTTTTTATACGTGTTTATCAATTTTTGTACGCTTCTTATACGTTTTTATACGCTTTCATTTTTTTGTTAAATAGTTTTTTAAGTATTAATAAAAAAAAATTTAAGCGTATAAAAAAAACTTTTTTTTAATGTGTATAAATTTTTTTAAGCGTATAAAAAAGTTTCTAATAAAAAAAACTATTTAATGAAAAAACGAAAGCGTATAAAAACGTATAAGAAGCGTATAAAAATTGATAAAAATGTATAAAAACTTATAAAACAGACAAAAACGTATAAAAACAAACGAAAATTTAAGTATAATAAACTTGTGTTTTTAAGTTTTTTTTAAGTTTTAAGGCTGGTTCCAGTAGGGGGACTCAATCCCCCCATTTTCTCTGCCACGTCAGCTTTCTCTCTCCAACGACCTTCAGGCGATTGGGTGCCCCAGTAAGGGCGACCAAGATTTTTTTTTTTTTTTTTTTTTTTTTTTTTTTTTTTTTTTTTTTTTAACACAAACTCAAATTTTATTTATAATTAAAACGTTACATAATATTTCAAATAAAATTAAAATATTACGACAATACAACGACTAAACTAGTTTTGATTATGACAATGCCAAATTTCTTCCACCAATCGGCTTTGAGGCTAAGATGAGTTGTGTAACATATTGGATTTCACATACACATTATAACACAAACACAAGTAGGCGTATAAGATGATTTTCTAGAGAGAGAAAGTTAGAGGTTTGGGAACTTTAGTGAGGGAAAGAAAAATCTTATTATGAGCTCCAACTCTCTACCTTGGAAGGTAGAGAGTATTTATAGTACTTACATAAATCGCCACCTACGGGCTGTGGATAAGGCATACAGTGGGTAAAGACTCGTCCGTCCTCCACGGTATTACTTAACTAAATACCACTTAACTTGTAATAATCTATGACTACGAGCTTTCTAATGAGTACATATACTTGAGGTGACAGACTCTTTAATAACTGGATTTACTAAATCCTAACAATCTCCCCCTAAGGGAGGTCACCTCAAACACACATTAAAAATTACATTGAATACAAGCAGATATTACATTATAAATTGTTCTTGCATTCTTGATGTAGGACTTTGCTCTGAAGCTTGTAGTCATCGATTCTTCATTATTGCATGTTTGGTTAATCCAAGTGGAGGTCTTTAACTGATCCACGTGATATTGAGTTTTGAGCCAGCTTTGAGATCATTAGCAATCATAAATCTCTGACTCATCTATTGTGGTGTTGGTATTATGTGATGTTGTGACTTTTGGACCGACATGCTCACATTTTGGATTATGATTTCTTCTCATCAGAGTAGCGGAAGCTTTCGTTGATTCATGATATAGGCAGCAGCGTAGCAGAAGCATGGAGTGAGAATATCAGAGTCATTGATGCACTAATCATGATTTCTTTTGAAATGAATGTGATGTATGAGCATGCGGCTATGGATTGACTGCTTCATTCTGATCAGCTGCAAACTTCGGGCGTACCTGCATACAACAGTTAGCAATAAAGTGCACGAAAGTGTCTTTAATCACTTTCGTTGAATTGAGGTACACGGCCCACGGTTCCCCGTTGATCAGTACAAGTACTGCTTGTGATTAGGTAAAATTCTAAAGAATTTCCTTGACAGGGTTTCGTAGCTGCTCTAGCTGTTCTCAAAACGGAACGTCTCAAAGAAGACAACACAGAGTGAGTGAACCAGCGAATTGAGATTCACTGATTGATAAAAAGAGATTTGAAAAATAATCGTGTATCGCTCAATAGAAATTGTTTTTGCAATACAACGAAGGTTTTAATGAAAATCAATTATCAATCATAAACACCTTTTATTTTGAAATATTTGTACACAGTCGATGTGCTAAAGAAAAGAGTTTTGAAGTACAACGACCGGTTTTTTCAAAGGTATCCGTCAATCCATAACCTGAACCAGGATTGATTCAAAAGATTGAATCGCCCCATTGTTTCTGTGCAGTTGTCACATGGTTGATCTATTGGATAGATCTCACATGCCACCCACCAGGAGCTTGTTTGATGTTGGATCCAAAAGGCTTTCTGTTGGAATCACTCCTTAACCATAATCAAGTGTTAGTAATTAATATGTAATAGTTAGCTTTATTATGGCCTTTATGTTTGTTATTAGCCATAAGCTTATGTAGAAGGCCCATGAGCTTAGGCCCAAGCCCATTTAAGAAAGGATGGAAACTAGGAGTGTTGCCCCAGCTTTCCTCCTATAAATACTCTTGTAAACCTTCATTTGAAGGTTGGTTGTTCAAGTTTTTCTTTCACCTACACTCTACGCATAACCATCTTAGTCTAACGTGTGTTTGTGTTTGATTTCTTGTTCAATCGCCTTATCTCTTTCTATATTACTTGTGTTTGTAAAACTAGTGACCTAACAGTGGTATCAATCGCCTACTAGTTGGGTGAATCGTGTTTGTTTTTGAAGTGGGTTTCGGTCCTACGCCTAAAACGCACGTTTGATACTTTGGTTCGCTTAAAAACTTGTTTTTTACACTTTTTAATCCAAGATTCTTGTACTTTCAACGTTTTAAGGTGTTAAAATACTTGTTTTTGGCAAAAAGTTTCAAACTTTATGCGTGGATAGTTGTTTTTGATCGAGTTTTTGAACGAGGGTTCTATCCTACTCGTAACTGTTTTAGAGGCTTTGGTTCATCAAGCTTCACACTTTTGTGTATTTTGGTGTTATTGAAGCTATTTCATCACACAAAAACTAGTTTAGAAACACTTTTGGACATAATCAAAATTTCGTGCATTTCTACGCGTAGTAAAACCTTAAAACTACGCGTAAGTGCCTCCTTGGTTTGATCTTCATTTTCGTGGTTTATTCCGTGTTTTCTTACTTGGATAAGTCTGAAAATACGTCGACTTTGGATATCTTTTGCACTGTGATAGTGTAAAAGATCATTTGGGCAAAAACCCTAAAATTACGCATAAGCATAAACTTACGCGTAGAAATCCTACGCCTAAGATTTTTCCTACGCCTAAGCCTAGTCTTACGCATAAGAAAATCCTACGCCTAACTTTCTACGCCTAACTTTTGTCTACGCCTAGCTTTAGTGCTTTTTCTTACTTACGCGTAAGCTAAATCCTACGCGTAACACCTTATTGTTACGCGTAACTTTGGTGTTTTTACGCATAAGTGCTACTTAGTTCTTGTCTTGTCTACGCCTAAGGACACTTAATCAACAAATGTTCATTCGACTACAAAGATCCATTTTTACCAACACAAGTTTTTCAACATGTCTCAACCACCATACTCTAACTATTTCCCTTACACTTATCCTCAACGACAACAACAACGAGGTCCACAACATCAACAATGGAATCAACAACAAGCTATTTATCAACAACAATTTAATCAACAACATACTCCACAACTTGGTGCAATTCCCCCACCACAAATGGTTCAACCACCGCCAAGTCTTTAAGTTCAACCCTACACAAATGATTTCAATCAACATCCATCAAGGAACACTATGAAGGAACCCACTTGGTTTTCAAAGATGTGTGAAGCTTTAAGCAACCAACAATCAATTCATGAAGCTGGATCACTTGATAGACCTCCAATGCTCATTCCAGGAAACTACGATCAATGGGTGATAAGGTTCTTTAGGTTTTGTGATCTGAAGAAGCCACATGGAAAGTTCTTAAAGAAGGTTATCTTGGAAGGTCCATTTGAGATGCCTACTGTCATTGTACCCAGAGATCCTACTGCTATTCCACCAAGAGATGAACAAACAAACATTGCTACTGTTACAGACTTGAATGCTCAAGAACTTCACCACTATGAAGCAGATGAACTTGCAATGGAATATATCCTCTTAGGATTACCAAACCCAATTCTTCGTAGTGTTGATGCTCAAAATACTGCACAGAAAATGTGGGATCATATTCGTCTTCTTATGGAAGGATCGGTACTCAATCAGGAGGATTTGGAATCCAAAATTTACTTGGCTTATGAACACTTCATGATTGAACCTGGAGAGATACTAGAGTCCTATCATCATCGTTTTTCAGACATCATCAATGATTTGGATAAACACAACATCATCATGCCAAGAATTGCAGTGAATACTAAGTTCCTGAGTAGTCTTGGTCCTGAATGGGAGTAGTATGTCATTTTTCTCCGTCAAGCGAAGAATATGCATCATTCTACATATGGATTATTGTACGATTACTTGAAGCCTCATGAAAAGGAAGTTGATCGGGAAAGGATTCTCCATGCTCAAATTGCTCTACCTACACATCCGGACAATCAACAACTTGCCTTATATGCTCAACAAAGTTATCCTCCTCAACAAGCAACTCAACCTACTGCCGCAGTCACACCAAACGATCAATCACAGCAACCTCAGCAAAATCAATTGGTTCCTTACAACAACAACAATGATCAAGCACTTCATAGTCAAACTAATGAGGAATCCGATCCTTTCGAAGCATTGCAACAGGGATTTGTTATGATTGCTAATGCTTTTAGCCGTTATACAAACAAATCCAACAATCGTATTCGTTCCTCATCCAATACACGAAATCAGGCTGTTGTGAACAATGGACGAGTTGAAGTTCAGAATCGTGGTTATGGTCGTCAAATGGGAGGTGGTCAAGGGTTTAATGCTATGGGTAGGAATAACAACAGAGCTCAAGTGGTGGAACAGGGAAATGCTCAGAATGGATTGAATGGTCTTCGATGCTACAACTGCAATGAGAAGGGACATCTGGCTAATGCATGCCCAAAGCCAAGGACTAGGGGCAATGCTTACTTCAAAGAGGCTCTTCTTTTGGCTCTTAAGGGTGAAGCTGGTGGATCTCTCACAAACAAATAACAGAGCTTTATGGCAGATGCAGACTCAGATGATGATATGGAGGACTTGCAGGCCAATGCAGCTGTTATGTTGATGGCTAATATGCATGAGTTACACATGAGTGACACAGGACCAGTGTATGACACTGATGGCTTGTCTCAGGTACCCGAACAAACCATCATCATATCTGAACTAATATCTCCGCCAATATCTGAATCCGGCACGGATCAGACTGTTCAAAATGAGTCATCCACATCTCATTTTGACGATTTTCAAGTTAACCCTGTAGTTACATTTGACGATCAAGATGACCTTATGGTTTCCTTTGATAATCAAATTGACTCCGTGGCTGTACTTGAGGATCTAAATAATGATCATGTTGTGACTTACGTTGAACAAGATGAACTGTTGCCTCATCCAGATTTTGCTCGTTTAATTCAAGACCATCAAATCAAAATGGAGGAATGTTATGCATTAAATATGGACTTAAAAAGCAAAAATGCACTGTTAACCAAGGATTTTGAATGCTTACAAATGCAACTCAACTTTTTCAAAACTCAAGAAAACCGTGAAAAAGGTTTTGAAGCCGCTTTTGCTAAATCTCATCAAAACGAAAAATATTTAGAGAGACAGATGCGTGATCTAGCCGCTTCGAAGAATGCTTTATTGTCTGAAATAGAACAACTGAAACATGAACATAAAAAGCAATTTAGCGCTCTCACCTTGGAAAATCAAAAAGCTAAGGCTGAGTTGTTAAATTGTCAAAAACAGTTCTCAGCATACAAAAAGCATTCAACGAATCGGGTAGATGACCTTCTTGCAGAAATTATTGGCTTGCAAAACAAAATTAAAGAGTTTAAAACTGTTGTTTACAAACATGGTGAATCAGTAACAGCTATTGAAAAGTTTACTTTAAAACCCAATCCGAAAGGATATGGACCAAATCTAGCTGATTACAAACCAAAGCTTTCACTAAAAACATTCAAACCAAATCCTGAAGTTTCCAGTGCAGAATATAAAATTAATGATACTGTTATGAGTGTTGTTGAATATCATCGTCAAGAGGAATTAGATGCAGAAAACGAGAGTCGATCAAAATTAAAAACAGTTGTTTACAACAAACCTTTTAATTATTCAAAACCGGTCACTTTCGTCACACCAATGGATTCAACTAACACACCAAGGGTTATCATCAAAACACCTGAGTCTTCTAATGTTAATCCCCAACCAGACTATGCACAAATTTATGGTCCTTTACCTTCAATCAGTGAAGTAAACTCAAAACCTGAAAATCGCAAAATTCTTAGATATTTTGATATTTTCATGGCTGACCTCAAAACTTTAGAACATGAGATAGAACATCATTCTGAAATCAAAGTGCAACACTTTCAATCGCCTTTAGCGCGAGAACAAAGAGACATTTTTCAGAAAAATCTTTTACCAAATGTTAAAAATTTGAAAAGTTGTGCATTAGCTTGGGAAAAGGATTTTCATAAGGAACTTGGAGTGATGAAGGTCGTTTTCAAGAAAACTGAAACATCTATTTCTAATACTAAACGCAAAAAGAAAATGTTGAGAAAAGATGTTGATCGACTCTTGGAAGATGTTATCTGTGCTGATATCTATAATGTTGTGTTATTCTATTCTTTGCCACATGCATATGATTATATCTCTGCTGATAATGTTGACTCTATGGTAACTGTTGAGAATACTGATAATGTGCTTCAGATCGAGTCTTTAAAAGCTGAAAATAAACAATTACTCAACGAACTTTACAATGCAAAACGTCGTCTTCTTTGGTGTGAAAAAGATATTCACAATCATCAACTTAGTTTTCAAAAGAAAATCGCTCAATTGAGTGCAAAATCTTCTTATCCTAAAATTGAGCAACTGGATGATCAAAACGTGTCTTTGAAAAGTCAAATCTCAAAATATGAACAAGAACTTGTAAAAGTTAAACAGGAATATGGTGTCATATTTGATTTACTCAATAAGACTCGACATGAAGCATCAAACGAACTTGATCACTATCTTGCTCACACTAGAGATATCATGAATTTTGCTAGTAATATTCGGTCTGAAAATCAAGATTTGATTCACACTATCTCTAAGCTAAGAGAAATGTTAGGAAAGTATGAACAACTTCCGCCAACCATCATTAAGAGATTAGCACCAGTCACACTTAGTAATCGTGCACCTAGAATCCCTACTGCCAAATCACAAGTTGCTAACGTGCTTCCTTCTACTGAAACAGGAATAGTTGCGTCTTTTCCAAACGTCCGCACTTTACAGCCTAGGAGCACTCAATCGAAGAATAGGAAGTTGCGACCTAAGAAAAGATCAATAAGGAATGCTAAAGTAGAAGAACATCCTAGGACTATGAATAAGACTCACGTTGCTTCCACTATAGATGTTGCGTCTGGCAAATGTAATAGAAATAGTGATGTAACGAATGCTAAACCTTTAAGCACTTTTGATATTCAGTCTGATGCATCTTGTGTTATTTGTCGTAAAAGTATGAATTCTGATTGTCATGACAAATGTGTTGCTAAAGCTATAATCTCTCGATTATGGAATCCTAAGAATCAGAATACCTCTAGGCCCACTAATCAATCTCAGTCTGTGCTTGGTACACCGCCTTCTTTAGATTCTAAGGCATACATTGCTGTCACTGTAGCTCCTGTTTCACCTCCTAAGAATGTAGTACCACCTAGTGCATTCACTAAGACTAAAGCAAAGAGTAGTTATAGATGGCAGAAATGGATATATAACACACTAGGATTTACATGGATGCCTAAAGTCACTAATGTGTGCATGTCTCATATACCTGCTTCGGAACCCTCTAACATTTCGGGTTCCACATCTACTTCTATTCCATCTGTATCGTCTGTGTGTAATGCAGGTGATACAGATCATTCTCTGGATTGTTGATAGCGGATGTTCCCGACACATGACAAGCAACCTTAAACTGTTATCAAACTTTATTGCAAAGTTCATTGGCACTGTTAGGTTCGGGAACGATCACTTCGCAGCTATCATGGGCTACAGAGATTATGTCAATTGGAACATCGAAATCAGCAGGGTTTACTATGTGGAAGGCCTCGATCATAATCTGTTTTCAGTAGGT
The DNA here is from genome assembly GCA_019973895.1 of Chrysanthemum seticuspe. NCBI lineage: Eukaryota > Viridiplantae > Streptophyta > Magnoliopsida > Asterales > Asteraceae > Chrysanthemum > Chrysanthemum seticuspe. Next base: position 50,982,732 of record BPTQ01000005.1, read on the forward strand.
CAGTTTTGTGATGGAGATTTGGAGGTTGCTTTCAGGGAGAAAACTTGTTTCATTCGTGATCTACAAGGAAATGACCTTATGTCTGGCTCGCGTAATTCTAGTCTCTACACTATCTCTATGCAAGACATGGTTGCTTCATCTCCCATCTGCTTACTTTCAAAGGCAACATCAACAAAATCCTGGCTCTGGCACCGTCGTCTCTCACATCTAAACTTTCAAACCATCACCAACCTTGCTCGACACAAACTAGTTGAAGGTCTCCCACAATTCCGGAATTCAAAAGATCACCTTTGCTCAGCCTGTGAACAAGGGAAAAGCACTCGTGCTCATTTTCCTTCAAAGGTGGAACACATCTCTCAGCATGTGCTTCATCTTCTTCACATGGATTTGTGTGACCCGATGCACGTGCAAACAATCAACGGCAAACGCTACATCTTAGTAATTGTTGATGACTATTCACGATGGACTTGGGTTTACTTTCTTCGTAGCAAAGACCAAGCTCCACAAATGATCATCACCTTTCTCACAAAAATACAAGTTCAGCTCCGCAACACCGTCAGGCTAATTCAAACAGACAAAGGAACTGAATTTGTTAACCAAACCCTTCGTGCATTCTATGAGAAAGTGGGAATTCAGCATCAAACATCCATTGCACGTACACCTGAACAAAACGGAGTTGTTGAAAGATGAAACCGAACGTTAGTGGAAGCTGCAAGAGCAATGTTAATCAATGCTAAACTTCCAGATTACTTGTGGGCAGAAGCCGTATCTACTGCATGCTATACTCAAAACCGTTCTATGATCACAAAACGCCACAACAAAACACCTTTCGAGCTTGTCCACAACCATAAACCGAATCTCAAACACTTTCATGTATTTGGATCTCTTTGCTATCCGAATAATGATCGTGATGATTTTGGAAAGCTCAAAGCCAAAGCCGACATTGGAGTCTCTATTGGATATTGTGAGAATTCTAAAGGTTACCGGATCTGGAATCGTCATACAAAACAGGTGATGGAAACGATTCATGCTCATTTTGATAAACTCACAGAAATGGCTTCTGAGTTCAACAACTTAGAACCCGGTCACAACCGTTTAAACTTCCCTCAACCCCCATCATCAGCTGAACAAAGCCCCCAGCTAACTCGTCAACAAATGGAAAGGTTATTTGCTCCTCTGTTCAGTGACGATATTGATGAACGTGCTCCAGGTGTATCCGTTGTTTCCGCTGCACAACCTGATAATATTCCTATACCTGATACACCTGCTACAACAACTACTGTTGATGATGCACCTACACCAGTTGACTCCAACACAACAGTTGAACACACCGCTTCCAACAATGATGAACCAGCTGATGATATTCTGAATGAAGTACCCCCACCTGCAGATTTTGATCCAAATGCGTTCTTTAACCCGTTTGCTAATGAGACTGCTGCACCAGATGTCGCGGAATCTTCAACAAACCATTTGAATCCTCAGAATCTGCACAATGTATACCAACATCAACCCTCTACACATAGATGGACAAAAGACCATCCTCTGGCTAATATTATTGGCAACCCGAATCAACCAGTCGCTATGCGACAACGTCTTCACACATATGGTGAACATTGCATTTATGAACTCACTGTCTGCCAATCTGAGCCTAAAAACATTAAAGACGCAATGACAAAAGACAACTGGATTGAATCTATGCAAGAAGAACTCAATCAATTCAAACGTCTTGAAGAATGGGAACTGGTTGAAAGACCATCAGGGGTCTACGTCATTGGTCTAAAATGGATTTGGAAAAACAAATTGGATGCTGAAGGGAACGTCATCCGAAACAAGTCACGTCTCGTTGCTAAGGGTTATCGTCAGGAAGAAGGAATAGACTTTGAAGAATCTTTTGCTCTGGTTGCTCGTCTTGAGGCTGTTCGGATATTTCTCGCATTCGCGGCTCATATGAACATGATGGTCTTTCAAATGGATGTCAAAACTGCGTTTCTCAACGGACAACTGAAAGAAACGGTTTATGTCAGCCAACCTGAAGGATTCGTTGATCCAGAGTGCCCGACCCATGTATACAAACTGAACAAAGCTCTTTATGGTCTCAAACAAGCCCCTCGGGCATGGTACGATAAGCTATCATCTTTACTCATTGCTAATAATTTCACCAAAGGCTCGGTTGACCCAACTCTTTTTATACAATATCACGGGCCACATATCTTAATTGTTCAAATTTACGTGGATGACATCATTTTTGGGTCTACACATAAAAAGTTTTCAACCGCTTTTGCAAAACTAATGAAGAAAAATTTTGAAATGTCCATGATGGGTGAACTTACATTCTTTCTAGGATTACAAGTTCATCAATCACCCCGTGGTATTTTCTTGAGTCAGTCCAAATATGCCCTTAAATTGTTAAACAAATTTGGAATGAAAACCTGTGATACTTATGCCACACCAATGACTCATACCAAGAAGCTAGACGCTGATTTACATGGGAAATTAGTTGACCCTACCAAATACCGAAGTATTATTGGGTCTCTCATGTATCTAACAGCTAGCAGACCTGATATTGTCTTTGCCGTTTATCTATGCTCCCGTTATCAGTCACGTCCAACTGAAACCCACCTCTCTGAGGCTAAAAGAATCCTCCGATACATCAAGGGAACCATTAATTTGGGGATCTGGTATCCGAAGGATTCTGGTTTTGAACTAATCGCTTTTTCAGATGTTGATCACGCAGGATGCTTAGACTCAAGGAAAAGTACTTCAGGAGCTCTACAATTTCTCGGTGATAAACTGGTGTCTTGGCAATCAAAGAAGCATGATTGTACATCGCTGTCATCAACCGAAGCAGAGTATGTAGCCATGTCTGCATGTTGTGCTCAAGTCATCTGGATGAGAACACAACTCAAAGACTATGGTTACGTATTTGATAGAATCCCAATGTACTGCGACAATCGGAGTGCCATTGCGATCTCGTGCATCTCAGTTCAGCACTCGAAATCAAAGCACATCGATCTTCGCTATCATTTCATCAAGGACCACGTGGAACAGGGTACCGTTGAATTATACTTTGTGGGTACAGAATACCAATTGGCAGATCTTCTCACCAAAGCCTTGCCTCCAGCTAGGTTTAATGAGCTGATCCACCGAATTGGTATGAGGTGTTTGACTCAAGAGGAATTGGATGACCTCTTAAAACAGTCTTAAAAACCTGTCAAACACCAAAACATCTTTTGTAAATAATTTTTTAAAAACAAAATACAAAAATATAAAATCTTATAAAACAACAAAAATATTCTTCTAATCTACAATCTTTCAACATGGCAAGTACATTTCTTCCTTCAACACTATATTCTTTCAAAATTCAGTATTTTTACGATCAAGTGTTGAGGGGGAGAAAATTTTCACTTAACTGTTTCAAAACATCTGTGTACTTGCATGTTATTATATCCCGGTTGTTTCTTTTATCAATGGTGGTAAATGTTTCTGGTTAAATGACACTCCTCGGACTAAATTTATAACCTTTCATTATTTCTTAAGTCGAGAGGAAGTGTCGTCAAGTTTCTTTCCTAAAAACTTTGTTTGGTAACCAAAATGGAAGCTAAATGGCTTTGTTTGAAAAAGGAAAAGGTGGAGGGACCAAAACTGTCAAAATGTTAAAGTTAAATTTAATAAAACACCTCCCACCTACTTATTCACTTCACATTTATTACTTTCAACTTTTAACATCTACGCCTAAGATTCATTCGAGAAATCCGTTACTTTGATCATGATTTTGTAAGTGTTTTAACGATCTTAACAAGTTTTTAAGCTAAGGTTTTTAATTTCATGCAAATCCTACGGCTAAAAATTGTGTTACGCGTGATTATGTGTTCTACGCATAAGCGTATGAACATACAATCATTGTGTGTGTTTTTGGTTAAATGGATTGTGTCTAAACGCTTCTAATACATCAAGGATATCATTTTAACCATCAAAACCCACCCAGAAACACGTATTAATGATTTTTGAAAATTAGGGTTCTTGAGTCAAATTGGGCATTTTCAAATGTGAAGTGTTTTGGTAAAAAGATTGTTGGGTTATGGTCATATGTTGATGAATTGATAATTTCCATGGTTATTAACCACCCAGAAACACTAATTGGTTAACAATTTGATATTAGGGTTTAATGTTCATAACTTTGGGTAAACTTGATTCTCAACGAATTAGATGTTATAACTTGTTTCATAGACTCTCTTAACACTCTAGACCTACCAGAATTTGTTTGGTGCATATCCCATGGCTAGAAAAGATACGCGTAAATCTTAACCCTTAGGGTTTTGACCTACGCGTATGACTTTCTACGCGTAACTATTAACGAATGATTCATGCCATGTTTTGATGATTAAATGAAGTTTTGTGTTAATGTTAATGATTTGATGAACTTATTTCAGGCTTTGCTACGCATAATATTCAGAATCAAGGTCATTTGAAACTCTACGCATAAGGATTACCCTATGCGTAGTCAAGTTATGCGTAAGAATAATTCTACGCATAACCATTACGCGTAAGGTTCTACAATGGGACCATGCGTGTCCTGTGAAGGATATGCGTAAACAGTGACCTCTACGCATAAGGTCTACTCTTACGAGTAAGCCTTACGCGTAAGGTATATATACGCCTACGCGTAAGCTCTACGCATAAGGTCCTCTTTTCCTACGCGTAACATTTCTTACGCGTAAGTTAGGATCCTACGCGTAAGCTTTCGTCTACGCGTATATCATCTCTGTTTATGCTTAACTTTGCCAAAACTACGCTTAAGCCTTAATTGACCTTCATTATGAGTTGTTACGTGTACAAACTTGTTAATAAACTTATCATATCATAACGAATCCAATAATGTCACTAATAAACTTAAACGTTTGATATGTTGTGAACCATAAGTGATAACATAAACTTTAAAACCTAAAGTTAACTAACTCACGAAACATTTCACGACGTCATTGGACTATTAGACAAACAAGTGACTTAGGACTCGTAACAATCATTGACACTGTACATTCTATAACTAGACAATAAGACCTTCTGTTGACTAACATTATGTCTTTCGATATGTTGGTTCTTTTGGCTAATGTTATTTCAGATCACGACATGGCTGAACAAATGAATGTGGATGCATCAGAAGTTCTTACAATTGCTGATATCTTTCCAGAAGGTTATCCGAGAAAGCTTGGAAAGAACAACCTTAGGGTTAACTTTGACACCCTCACATGCTCAGAATCTTCTTGTCTCATTGCAGTGGATATTCTCAGGAATCATCCCTACCAGGACATGCTCTCACACTTTGCCACAGTTCTAGAGGTCTACATTCAACAATTCTGGGATTCTATGCAGAGGATCACTGGTCAAAATGCTGTGAATGTGACTCTTAATCACAAACAAGTCACTATCACTCCTGATGACTTACGAGCTGTTCTCATCATTCCAGACATCGCTCCAACCGACTTCTTTGCTACCCCTACTGAAGAGGCTGTCCTGCAATTCTTGATAGATATTGGTTATGATGAAGCTAAAGGAATTATTACTAAGCACTCTCACGTGGAGCTGAAGAATATTCCTCAACCATGGAGGACACTATATATGATCATCACCAAATCAATCTCTGGTCGTGACAGTGGCTATGAGCATCCCAAGCTCATGGAACTGCAAATTTTCTGGTCGTTGATCAACAAGAAGGACATTATAATTGAAGCACTGCTATGGGAAGATATGATGCTGTCTCATAAGAAGCTTGGCTCCAAAATTCCCTTTGTCAGATACACCAAACTGTTGATCCAGAGAGCTCTTGGTCTTCATCCTGATATCCCCATGAGACTCAATGACCCAGATAATCATGACATCTTGACTGAGCCCATACTATCTGTCAGAATCAAAGAATCGTCTACGAAGAAACAGGGTGCTGAGTTGCCCGATCACCTTCTTACAAAGGAAATCAAAAAGCTGGAAACGTACAAAAGGTATCGGGTAGCCGTAAAAGAAGGAAAAGTTGGCCATCTTGATGAAAAGGCTTCTGAGACACCTACTCGGAGAACCAGAAGAGGCAGTGCTGGAAGTGCATTAAGCATAGAGAGTCAAAGGAAGTTCCCCAAGAGGAACCCTACTTCAAAGAGGATTGTTCCATCTAAGGAAGCTACCCCCATCCTAATCCCTAAACCCGAACCGCAAAGAAAGCTTTTGGACGATAGCTCTGAAGGTACTGACACAGATGAAGAGATTACCTACTCTGAAACTGCAAAGGATGACAATCCTTCAGTACCAACACCTCCAAGTCCTCAAGCTGGTAAAGGAAAAAGGAAGACTCCTGCACTTGTGCCCTATGATGAAAGCTCTGAAGAAGAAGAAGAGCTACTAGATCAATCCTACAGGAAGAAGTTTAAATTAGTTAGACACATTCAAAAAGCTGAAGAATTTGCAAAAGACCAAATGGGTGGCCCCGGAGGATCAAGTGGTGCTGCCCACTCCTCACCAGATCCTGATGCGGTTAATCGACCCGATAAGGGATCTGGTGCCACCACTCTTGTGCAACAACAAACGGTTGTGGAGGTGTCTACTGAACATAACATTGAGAAGCCAGAAAAGGATAAGACTGAGAAAGAGAAAACTGATGAAGAAGCTAAGGATCAGATGGAAGAAAAGGCTAAATCTGGACAAGATGACGAAGAGAATTATGATGACTTTCTTCTCAACAGTCCAACTCATTCCAAGGAGGATACTTCTGCACCTCCAAAGGACCCCGAGCCTCCTCATGTCTCATCCTCATCAGATTCATCATCTCACTCATCACCACCACCATCAAAGAAATCAACCAAATCAACATCCAAATCTGTGAAGAAACCACCTCGATCTTGGATTTCTCAGACACATGAAAGAATTGTGAAAGTTGTCAAACAAGTCAGAATGAAAGACATGTTATACAGGAAGCTTAACTTTCTCAATCAACAAATACAATATCTACATGACGAGAATGACAAGATGCAAGAAGAAAGGATGTTTATCCAGGAATTCATGAGAAGTCATCGTCAAGAGGAACTGAACGAAATGGTCGAAGGTTACACTAACAAGTACCTTCAGGATATCGTTCCTAAAGTCACAAAGGAGATGTTTACCAGACAACTATATCCGAATCTTATGCAGATAGCCAAGCAAACTATAAGATCCACACCTTTAACCATCACAATCAATCCATCTGATCCTGTAGTTTTCTCAGATAATGAATTGGTGGCCAAGCTTGTCACACAAATGTCTACACGATCTAGGACATTTACTTCTGAGGAAGGAAAGCTGTTTCAAGCATTGCTGGACTACCAACTCAAAGAAGCATGTAGATTCGAAGAAGAAAAGTCTAAACGTCCTAGAGACGATGAAGACAAGGATGAGGATAAGCATGATAAAGCTAAACGTCAAAAGAAGTCTGGTGAATCATCTTCTATGTTACCTCCTCTCCAACGGACTCCTACTCAACAAAGGTCTCCTCCTCGTTCTTCTACAGATAAACCTCAGGACGATTCCGAGTTACCACCCCTGACTCAGAAAACCGGTGATCACTTTGAGTATACGGGTGGTGACAATGAAGAGGTCCGTGAGCCCTTACAACAACCCACCTCTCCCAAACAAGTTCAGAAACTAGCATCATCATCTAGGCATTCGAAAAAGAAGAAGAAGAAGAAGACGCCTCAAACTGACGTCGTATCTTGGCTAGATGACGATAATACTGAAGAATTTGAATGGTTCTCTACTCTTGTTAACAACACTCCCTACCCTGAAGAAGGTCAGAATTTGGTAGACGGTAATACATTGGAGCACGCAAAACTCTTGCAAGAAAAGTTCCAGGTGAAGAAGATGACAAAATCTGAGTTGAAGCGAATCAAGAATGAAGCGTTTCAACTTCTAAAAGACAGCTCTGAAAGTGCCCTCGAGGTCGAATATCACCTTGATAACATTGCTCGAGCTATGTCTAACAACATGGATTGGCTCAACCCGGAAGCAAACATTGACTTCACAAAAAGGGACAACCCTCCATACTACACCGATTGGACCAAACCTCTACCGACCATTGGCCAACCAGATGAACCACGGATTCCCTTCCGATATTTCTTCAACAGAGACCTGGAATTTCTTCTCCATGGTGGCGATGGTTCAAGGAAATATGCTACATCCTTGACACTTCCATTCCCTGCAGCTATCTACTCAAACTGCATTGCCATTGAGGAACGTGCCAATCACCTGTTCTCCAACACAGTGGAAGCATACGACCGAGATGCATTGTATGGGATTCATCACTGGCCTGAACGCCGACGAATCTACTACAGAAGCTGTCAGGTTCAGAAGTCACAACATGCAGTGTTTAGTACTAAAGACATCGTTGCCATCCAACATGTTGGTCTTTCATCCAAATGGGACTACACCTTTCTCAAGAAGATTGTGGTCAAAAGACAGGATGAAAGGGATTATGCATTCTGTGAAGCTGACTTTGAGAATTTGTCTCTCAACGATATTGAAGACATGTACCTTGCCAAAGTACAAGGTCGCATGAGAAAATTTTCAACCGAAATACAACGTGAATGTGACAACCCGTACTTTCAGGTCATTTCTCGACACCGTTCATGTCTCATTATTTAAACATTTTTAGTAAACTTGGTTTACTTGTTTCAAATTCGCGTAACCTTGGAGGTTTAGCGGCGAATTCATGATCATGACATCACGTACATTTCATATGGACTATGATTAGTCTACATTTCATTGACATCATGTGCATCTCATTAGTACATTCACGACATTTCATTTCATATTTTTACGCGTGATTTTTATGCTTAATAATCTTTATCGCGTGAGTTTTTATTTTGTATATTTAACCCGTTACTTTCAAAAATGATCCCGAGGTATTTTTAAACTTACATCTAGTTTATAAAAACTATATTTTTAGTTTTCCTAGTGTTTCAAATTTATTTCGTATATTAATCGTTAAAGTTTAATTATTACGTCATTTTCTTAAAAATTATACGATAATTATTTTATCACTCAATTTTCACAAGGAAAGTATTTTTACAATTTTTATCATCTCATTACATCCTATTTTGACCTAATAAAAACTTACTTGTACCAAAATTTTACCATTTACCTTACAAGACTTATTTATCTTACATATTTCTTACAATTGTACAAGTAAATACATATACTTTCAATTTAAAAAAAAAAAATATTTTGGAGAGACAACCCTCCCCAAAAACCGGCCATAGGGGAGGGTGTGTTATAAATGTTGTATGGGTTGTGTTTTTCTCATAATTCACTTCACCTCAAAAGTCTTGCACTCAAATAATTTCACATACATTTCATTTTTATCAAAGTGTTAGTAGAAAAAAAAAAGTTTCTCTCTTCTTCTTGGCTTCATCAAAACCGGCCACCTTCAAGCTCAAGGGATCCAAAATTTTTTGCAAGATCAAGTGTTATTTCAACCTAGTTATATCCTTTATATGGTTTTGAAATAAAAACCAAGGATATTTAAGTTTAATCCTTGTTACTTTCACCTCTTCATTATCACTAGTAAGCATATTTCTTCCATTTTCAAGTTTCCTTATCATTTCATATGTTTCTTTTCATTTTTGGAGCTTATATGCATGTTATGTGATTTATACCATTTATTTCATGATTTTGGAGTTATATATATATATTAGTCATCCTATAAATATTCCCATGGTATTCTTTGGTCTTGATGGTGATTAGGAACCCATGACACCCTAAGAAGGTGTATGGTAGGATTAGATTAGTTTGGAGTTGATTTGAAGGGATTAGAATAGGTTTTGTCCGAGAAAAACTATTTTCGATAACTATATTTAAAGGTTCTGTCCTTAATTCGAATTTCTGGAAAAACCTACTGTTGGTACGAAATTTTGGCCTTGATATTTGGAAAATATACTTTAAAACGAATCCGTGGCCTTTTGAACGGATAAAAACGGACTTATAACGAAGAAGTTATGGATTTTTAAAGTTTGACGACGAAATAAAATGTTTTCAGAAAATTCAGCATGCAGTTTTTAGTATTTTCGGGTCAAAAACGAGCCTTAAGCTTCACAAATTATTTCGACTTCTCAAATATATATTAGTTTACTTCGATACGAAGCTAAGGACGTATTATACGTAGAAAACGGATTTAAAACGACAAAGATATGGCCGTTTTCATAAAGTTGCCGTAAATATTATTTTCTGAAAAACTATATTATTTTTACGTTATAAGTATTTCATTAGCTGTAAAGGCTATGTTTGCGGCTGTTTTTAACCATGATGTGAAACTTTTTGGAACGAAATGTCTTCTAGTAAAATCAAGTTCATCGGCCATATTTTTCAAAACAAAAAGCTGTTTGTCAAGCGGAGTCATAGTAAATTAATTACGGATGTTCAAACTTGGCCGAAACTCAATTTTCTGCACACAATTAGCAAAAACCACCATCTTTAGCCCTTGATATCTTTATGATCGAGACCTTTTGGACGAAAACTCCTGAACTGAAACTTCTAGATATCGATACAAACTTTCCAAAACCGTCGAGTTCGTTCTCTAACGATCGACGTACACCGTTTTACGGCTAGTTTTACGAAGCCATTTTTGTTAAATTCATGAAAATTCCGACGACATTGTTTTGCGACGAAAAGTAGTAATTTCACCAAAAATCATTATAAAACCATTGTAGGATGACATTTTGACGTAAAAACATGTAAAGTCATTTTTGAAGGGTCAAGACGTCAAAAGAGTATTTTTCGACGACGAGTAATATTTTCAAAACCCGTAAATGGTATAAATAACATACGAAGTGCATGCATAACATTACATTGCAACTCATGACATATCATATCATTCATAATAGGTCCCGGTTGACGCATCACATTAAACCTCAGTGTACTCACTTTTGCCGTTATTCCAGTTTATCCAAGTGAGTTTTCATAGCCCCGTTTTACATGCTTTCGATTATTTTCAAACCCACGGGGGAGAATACATTGCACTACATTTTTTTTGTACGATACCAAGTATGTTAAATTCATTACATTGCTTAAGTTACCGCATTTGCCAATTTGAAAGTCCCCATTACTTGAACATGAACCGTTAATCTTTGAAGCGAGGATGAGTGGATAGATCTATCGAGGGTGACGCCTCCATCCGGGTTGGTGAATCCCAATCAGGCAAACGGATGCATTTCATTTGATCACGTTACGGAGTTGTCTGGCAAACACTCTGCAGGGGCATACATTATTGAACAGTCTAGTTTCGGGGTCATGGGCTTAGAGCAATTGTAACATTATTTTTACGTGACTGGATTGTCATGCATGGTCTATACTTGTGTAGTCGTATAAAACATTTACATAAACCTATGATTTCTCACCAACATTATTGTTGACCGTTTTTAGCAATGTATTTTCAGGTAACTGAGGCACTATCATCATGACATGGTTTAGGGACCTACATTTTGAGTCGCGGCGTCGACTTACATTATGTACATTATGGCACTTTATTTCAAAACATCGTTTGGATTTGTAACATATTTGTATTTCCGCAAACTTTGTAAACCTTTTGGGACCGATGTTGTACTCTGAATGTTTTTATGAAATATCCAACGATGTGTTTTCAAAACGACACTTTAGGTCGTTCAATATAACTGTGATGTGGTGCTATGACAGTCAATCCCCAGGAATTCCATTCCGCTGCAAAACAGGTAAATTGGGGGTGTGACAGATTGGTACCAGAGCTACAGTTATAGAGAACTAGGTTGCATCATTGACCCTAGACTATAGCTACATTATCATAGCATCTCATCGTTTCATCATAGTACATATTTATTTTTATCATGCGGATTCACTTACACTTTGTTCGAGATTATTTACTTTTATTTCACATCGGTTGTCACAGACATGTCTTCAGATTCTCACCCTATCACCATATCATCGGACTCTAGCTCGGATGATGTTCCAGCTAACCCCATCATGGATGATGATTCATCACATTCCACTGAGATCGTATCTTCCATTGGTTCTACTGCAGCCTTTCCACTGATCATGACCGACACTGAGACCGAACCCTTCGAGGAGGGCGAAGTCGCACCCACTCCTCACGTTAGCCCAGCTCATAACCCGTTGCTCGCACCATCACCACTACCAGCACCACTGCCAGCACCATCATCACCATCATCATCATATTTTCTTAGAGATCCTTTACCTGCTACAGACTTGCCGCCCAAAAAGCGTGCTCGTTTTGATATCCCTACACCACCATCCACTGAGCCCGAGCCGCCCGCTAGATTTGAGTTAGGCGAGAGTTCTAGGGCAGCTGCTACACGACAGCCTTCTATCGAGGCACTAGGAGCCCGTATTGATGCTCAGCAGATCCAGATTGATAGTTTGACGCGACAGTTGCAGGAACTGTCAGTAGATAGGATTGAGCCCATCGCTGAGGAGGTCGAGGGTTTGATATTAGGCAGGGTTTGCATTGATTTATCTCATCAGAGTATTCAGCATAGACAGATAGAGGATAGAGAGCATATCACGGAGTTGAGGCAGGAGATGCCCGAGTTGTTTGACAGAGCCGATATGGCACGAGATGAGTTACAGAGTCAGTCACAGGAGTTATCTTTAGCCCGTGAGCGTATTATTACATTGCAGGGTCAGATGGATGAGTTGAGGAGTTTGGTTGATAGTTTGGTTATTCAGGTTCGCGATCTTCAGGATAGGGCCGGCGGAGCACCATGAGGTGCCTTATGTAGACTTTTGTCATTGTATAGTTTTGACCATTATTATCCTAGTCACAAGGTGTGTGACGTAGTTTAAGGAACTTGTTGTATTTTGGTTGTTGTACAAACAAATGTATCAAGTATTGACTCTACTATGTAGGAATGGTTATTATTATTTATGATATCGGTCCATGTAGGCCGAAATTTTCATGTATATTATCCACGTGTGTTGTGATTATATTTGTGATATTTCGTTATTGTTCCGTTGTGATTCCATTTATCTTTATGCATGTTGTGGTTGTGGATATATTTGTATGATGGTTGTTTCTACTTACGAGTTCTCATGATTGTTTCATCTTGTGATTTTGAAGAATTATGGCGCCTAAGAAAGCTACAGTTGAAATGACCCAAGCAGCAATTCAGAAGTTGGTGAATGATAGCATTGCTAATGCTTTAAGAGTTGAACGGGAAACAGTGGCTGCTGCTGCTGCTGAGGCCGCGGCTGCTGCTGAAGCCGCTAGGCTAGCTGCTGCTACTGGTAATGCCGGAGGATCTGGGGTTAAGAAATGTTCATACAAAGATTTCAAAAGTGGTGAACCCACTAAGTTTCGAGGTACCGAGGGAGCAACAGCAATGGTTCGATGGTTTGAAAAGTTGGAGTCGGTGTTTTTGCTTTGTAACTGTCCGGATGATAGTAAAGTTAAGTATGCTACGAGCACATTACTCGATGGAGCGTTGTCATGGTGGAATTCATACGCTCAACCGATTGGTATGGAGAATGCCTTTAAGCTTACGTGGGAGGAATTTAAGAGTTTGGTGACTAAAAAGTTTTGTCCTCGAACGGAAATCAAAAAGTTAGAGACGGAGTTCTATGAATTGGTCACGATTGGGTATGACATTGAAACTTACATTCGGAGATTCCAGGAATTAGCCGCGTTATGCCCGTCAATGGTATCGGATAATGAGAAGTTGCTAGAGGCTTTTATTGGAGGACTTCCCGAGGTCATTCAAGGAGATGTGACATCTTTTGATCCACAAACAATCGAGGAAGCTATTCGAGTTACTCAGAAGTTGATGGCACAAGTGGTGAAGCGAGGTAAGTACACCACCACCAACCGAAACAACAACAACAACCCCAACAACCGTTTCAACAACAATAACCGAGGCAACTACAACAACAACAATAGCAACAACAACAAACGCAAGTGGGACAACAACAGGGGTAGAAATGCTACTCAACAACCACCCAAAAGGCAAGAGGTTGCTAAGGTTTATGTCGCGGGTCAAAAAGAAGGAAAAGGATATTCGGGGGTTTTGCCGAAGTGTAATAAGTGTTTGAGTCACCACAATCCGGGTCGATGTCCTGATCCGTGTGAGAATTGCAAGAAAGTTGGTCACCGTACTAGGGATTGCACGGCACCAAAGGTTACATGTTTTGGTTGCGGGGAACCTGGACACTACAAGAGGGATTGTAAGAAGGGAAAGAATCAAGCAAATCCGAATCAAGGAGGTATGGCTCAAGGAAGGGTTTACGTCATTGGAGGCGGAGAAGATAGGGAGGACCCGAATGTCATTACGGGTACGTTCCTTCTCAATAATCGTTACGCTTCAGTTTTATTTGATTCGGGTGCCGATAAAAGTTTTGTGTCCAATGCATTTGCACCTTTGCTCAACATTAAACCAACCACCTTAGATACATCATACATTGTCGAATTAGCTAATGGTAATTTAGTTAGCACCAACACCATTGTTCGCGGTTGCACATTCAATTTTCTTAATCATCCTTTCAACATAGACCTCATGCCCGTAGAGCTTGGTAGTTTTGACGTCGTCATAGGCATGGACTGGTTATCTAAGCATCGCGCAAAGATCATTTGTGATGAGAAAGTTGTACATCTTCCTTATAATGGTGAAACTTTGATTATTCGTGGGGAACGAAGTGGAACGAGAATTAGTATCATATCGAGTATCAAAACGGAGAAGTACATTAAGAAAGGTTGTCTTGCTTTCTTAGCCCATGTAACGGAGAAAAAGTCGGAGGAGAAGCGACTTGAAGATGTTCCTATTGTCCGTGAATTTTCTGAAGTATTTCCCGAGGATTTACCGGGACTTCCACCGGCACGACAAGTAGAGTTTCATATTGACTTAGTGCCCGGAGCTGCACCGATTGCGCGAGCACCGTACCGTTTAGCGCCATCCGAAATGCAAGAGTTGTCTAATCAATTGCAAGAACTTCTAGACAAAGGATTCATTAGGCCAAGTTCCTCGCCTTGGGGAGCACCGGTCTTGTTTGTGAAGAAGAAGGATGGATCCTTCCGAATGTGCATAGATTATCGAGAGTTGAACAAGTTAACGGTGAAGAATCGTTACCCACTCCCCAGAATTGATGACTTGTTCGATCAGTTGCAAGGTTCTAGTATTTATTCCAAGATTGATCTTCGTTCGGGTTATCATCAGTTTCGAGTTCGGGAAGAAGATATTCCGAAAACAGCGTTTAGAACACGTTACGGTCACTACGAGTTTCAAGTGATGCCGTTTGGATTGACTAATGCACCGGCGGTATTCATGGATCTCATGAATAGAGTTTGTAAGCCGTACTTGGACAAGTTTGTTATAGTGTTCATTGACGACATCTTGATCTACTCCAAGAATAAAGAAGAGCACGAAGAGCATTTAAGGACGATTTTAAGGCTACTCAAGAATGAGAAGTTGTATGCTAAGTTTTCGAAGTGTGATTTTTGGAACCACAAAGTGCAATTTCTTGGTCACATCATTGATAGTCAAGGACTACAAGTTGATCCCGCAAAGATTGAAGCCGTGAAAGATTGGGCTACTCCAACGAATCCTACAGAAATTCGACAATTTCTAGGACTAGCCGGGTATTACCGAAGGTTCATCGAAGGTTTTTCGAAGATAGCGCGACCTTTGACCAAGTTGACACAGAAAAACAAGAAGTACGAGTGGGGAAAGAAACAAGAAACTGCTTTTCAGTTGTTGAAGCAAAAGCTTTGCAGTGCGCCGATTTTGGCACTACCCGAAGGCATTGAGAACTTTGTTGTATATTGCGACGCTTCGCATAAAGGACTTGGGGCTGTTTTAATGCAAAATGAGAAGGTGATTGCGTATGCTTCTCGACAACTTAAGACGCATGAGAAGAATTACACCACTCATGATCTCGAGTTAGGAGCCGTAGTTTTTGCGCTCAAGATTTGGAGACATTACCTCTATGGTACAAAGTGCACAGTGTTTACTGACCACAAGAGTTTGCAGTATATACTTGATCAAAAGGAGCTTAATATGAGGCAACGTCGTTGGTTGGAGTTACTCAGCGACTATGATTGTGAAATCAAGTATCACCCGGGAAAAGCCAATGTTGTGGCTGATGCTCTTAGTCGGAAAGAGAGGCCTAAACCTTTAAGAGTTCGATCATTGGGAATGACGATTATTTCTCCTTTACCATCGAAAATCCACGAAGCACAAGTCGAAGCACTTAAGGAGGAAAATCGACCAAGTGAAAAGCTTTATGGCATGCCCGAAAGCGCAAATGGTTTTGTGAAGAGAGCAGATGGAGTACTATGTTTCAAGGATAGAATGTGGGTTCCATTGTATGGCGGAATACGGGAATTGATTATGCATGAGTCGCATAAGTCAAAGTATTCTATTCATCCAGGATCGGATAAGATGTATCAAGATCTTAAGAAGCTTTATTGGTGGCCGAACATGAAAGCGGAGATTGCCACGTACGTTAGCAAATGTCTTACCTGCGCTAAGGTAAAAGTCGAATATCAGAAGCCGTCAGGATTACTCCAGCAACCGGAAATTCCTCAATGGAAATGGGAACGTATTACTATGGACTTTGTTACGAAACTTCCTAAGACATCGGGAGGTTACGACGCTATTTGGGTAATTGTTGACCGCCTTACCAAGTCAGCCCATTTCATACCGATTAGAGAGACTTATTCCATGGAACAACTCACTAGACTTTATGTCAAGGAAATAGTCTCGAGGCACGGAGCACCAATTTCTATCATTTCCGACAGAGATAGTCGATTCACTTCAAACTTTTGGAATTCATTGCAAGATTCATTCGGAACCAGATTAGAGATGAGCACAGCATATCACCCACAAACCGATGGTCAAAGTGAAAGGACCATTCAAACGTTAGAAGACATGCTGAGGGCATGTGTGATTGATTTTGGAAATGGTTGGGCTAACCATTTGCCATTGATTGAATTCTCGTACAACAATAGTTATCACACCAGTATCAAGATGGCACCATTTGAGGCACTCTATGGTCGTAAGTGCCGATCACCTATTTGTTGGGCCGAGGTAGGAGACGCACAACTTACTGGCCCAGAAATGGTACGGGAAACCACTGAAAAGATAGTTCAAATTCGTGATAGACTCAGAACCGCAAGGAGCCGACAGAAAAGTTATGCGGATGTTAGACGCAAGGATTTGGAATTTCAAGTAGGTGACAAAGTTATGTTGAAAGTATCGCCTTGGAAGGGCGTGGTACGTTTTGGAAAGCGTGGGAAATTGAACCCGAGATACATTGGACCATTCAAGATTTTGAGCAGAGTTGGTCCGGTAGCTTATCGACTTGATCTTCCGCCAGAACTTAGTCATGTGCACAACACGTTTCACGTTTCAAACTTGAAGAAGTGTCTTTCGGACGAATCGCTCATTATTCCATTGGACGAAGTTCAGCTTGACGACAAACTCAACTTTGTGGAAGAACCTGTAGAAATCATGGACCGCGAGGTCAAGCAGTTGAAACAGAGTCGTATTCCTATTGTGAAAGTTCGTTGGAATTCTCGACGAGGTCCTGAGTTTACTTGGGAACGGGAAGACCAGATGCGACGCAAGTATCCTCATCTTTTCGCCGACACCGTTAGACCTAACAACGATTGAATTCAGGGACTGAATTCCTTTTTGGATGGGCGAATGTGACAACCCGTACTTTCAGGTCATTTCTCGACACCGTTCATGTCTCATTATTTAAACATTTTTAGTAAACTTGGTTTACTTGTTTCAAATTCGCGTAACCTTGGAGGTTTAGCGGCGAATTCATGATCATGACATCACGTACATTTCATATGGACTATGATTAGTCTACATTTTATTGACATCATGTGCATCTCATTAGTACATTCACGACATTTCATTTCATATTTTTACGCGTGATTTTTATGCTTAATAATCTTTATCGCGTGAGTTTTTATTTTGTATATTTAACCCGTTACTTTCAAAAATGATCCCGAGGTATTTTTAAACTTACATCTAGTTTATAAAAACTATATTTTTAGTTTTCCTAGTGTTTCAAATTTATTTCGTATATTAATCGTTAAAGTTTAATTATTACGTCGTTTTCTTAAAAATTATACGATAATTATTTTATCACTCAATTTTCACAAGGAAAGTATTTTTACAATTTTTATCATCTCATTACATCCTATTTTGACCTAATAAAAACTTACTTGTACCAAAATTTTACCATTTACCTTACAAGACTTATTTATCTTACACATTTCTTACAATTGTACAAGTAAATACATATACTTTCAATTTAAAAAAAAATATATATTTTGGAGAGACAACCCTCCCCAAAAACCGGCCATAGGGGAGGGTGTGTTATAAATGTTGTATGGGTTGTGTTTTTCTCATAATTCACTTCACCTCAAAAGTCTTGCACTCAAATAATTTCACATACATTTCATTTTTATCAAAGTGTTAGTAGAAAAAAAAAGTTTCTCTCTTCTTCTTGGCTTCATCAAAACCGGCCACCTTCAAGCTCAAGGGATCCAAAAATTTTTGCAAGATCAAGTGTTATTTCAACCTAGTTATATCATTTATATGGTTTTGAAATAAAAACCAAGGATATTTAAGTTTAATCCTTGTT
The DNA here is from genome assembly GCA_019973895.1 of Chrysanthemum seticuspe. NCBI lineage: Eukaryota > Viridiplantae > Streptophyta > Magnoliopsida > Asterales > Asteraceae > Chrysanthemum > Chrysanthemum seticuspe. The sequence continues at coordinate 51,001,380 of BPTQ01000005.1, forward strand.
ACTTTCACCTCTTCATTATCACTAGTAAGCATATTTCTTCCATTTTCAAGTTTCCTTATCATTTCATATGTTTCTTTTCATTTTTGGAGCTTATATGCATGTTATGTGATTTATACCATTTATTTCATGATTTTGGAGTTATATATATATATTAGTCATCCTATAAATATTCCCATGGTATTCTTTGGTCTTGATGGTGATTAGGAACCCATGACACCCTAAGAAGGTGTATGGTAGGATTAGATTAGTTTGGAGTTGATTTGAAGGGATTAGAATAGGTTTTGTCCGAGAAAAACTATTTTCGATAACTATATTTAAAGGTTCTGTCCTTAATTCGAATTTCTGGAAAAACCTACTGTTGGTACGAAATTTTGGCCTTGATATTTGGAAAATATACTTTAAAACGAATCCGTGGCCTTTTGAACGGATAAAAACGGACTTATAACGAAGAAGTTATGGATTTTTAAAGTTTGACGACGAAATAAAATGTTTTCAGAAAATTCAGCATGCAGTTTTTAGTATTTTCGGGTCAAAAACGAGCCTTAAGCTTCACAAATTATTTCGACTTCTCAAAAATATATTAGTTTACTTCGATACGAAGCTAAGGACGTATTATACGTAGAAAACGGATTTAAAACGACAAAGATATGGCCGTTTTCATAAAGTTGCTGTAAATATTATTTTCTGAAAAACTATATTATTTTTACGTTATAAGTATTTCATTAGCTGTAAAGGCTATGTTTGCGGCTGTTTTTAACCATGATGTGAAACTTTTTGGAACGAAATGTCTTCTAGTAAAATCAAGTTCATCGGCCATATTTTTCAAAACAAAAAGCTGTTTGTCAAGCGGAGTCATAGTAAATTAATTACGGATGTTCAAACTTGGCCGAAACTCAATTTTCTGCACACAATTAGCAAAAACCACCATCTTTAGCCCTTGATATCTTTATGATCGAGACCTTTTGGACGAAACTCCTGAACTGAAACTTCTAGATATCGATACAAACTTTCCAAAACCGTCGAGTTCGTTCTCTAACGATCGACGTACACCGTTTTACGGCTAGTTTTACGAAGCCATTTTTGTTAAATTCATGAAAATTCCGACGACATTGTTTTGCGACGAAAAGTAGTAATTTCACCAAAAATCATTATAAAACCATTGTAGGATGACATTTTGACGTAAAAACATGTAAAGTCATTTTTGAAGGGTCAAGACGTCAAAAGAGTATTTTTCGACGACGAGTAATATTTTCAAAACCCGTAAATGGTATAAATAACATACGAAGTGCATGCATAACATTACATTGCAACTCATGACATATCATATCATTCATAATAGGTCCCGGTTGACGCATCACATTAAACCTCAGTGTACTCACTTTTGCCGTTATTCCAGTTTATCCAAGTGAGTTTTCATAGCCCCGTTTTACATGCTTTCGATTATTTTCAAACCCACGGGGGAGAATACATTGCACTACATTTTTTTTTCTACGATACCAAGTATGTTAAATTCATTACATTGCTTAAGTTACCGCATTTGCCAATTTGAAAGTCCCCATTACTTGAACATGAACCGTTAATCTTTGAAGCGAGGATGAGTGGATAGATCTATCGAGGGTGACGCCTCCATCCGGGTTGGTGAATCCCAATCAGGCAAACGGATGCATTTCATTTGATCACGTTACGGAGTTGTCTGGCAAACACTCTGCAGGGGCATACATTATTGAACAGTCTAGTTTCGGGGTCATGGGCTTAGAGCAATTGTAACATTATTTTTACGTGACTGGATTGTCATGCATGGTCTATACTTGTGTAGTCGTATAAAACATTTACATAAACCTATGATTTCTCACCAACATTATTGTTGACCGTTTTTAGCAATGTATTTTCAGGTAACTGAGGCACTATCATCATGACATGGTTTAGGGACCTACATTTTGAGTCGCGGCGTCGACTTACATTATGTACATTATGGCACTTTATTTCAAAACATCGTTTGGATTTGTAACATATTTGTATTTCCGCAAACTTTGTAAACCTTTTGGGACCGATGTTGTACTCTGAATGTTTTTATGAAATATCCAACGATGTGTTTTTAAAACGACACTTTAGGTCGTTCAATATAACTGTGATGTGGTGCTATGACAGTCAATCCCCAGGAATTCCATTCCGCTGCAAAACAGGTAAATTGGGGGTGTGACAGTGAATTCATCAAGTCACTGCTCATTTTCATCAGACGCATAGTCATAAAAGAACGTGTTGAAGATCTCCAACTTGCCGTTGAATCATATCAGACACGTGTCAACTTCACTCCACCACAGCTTGATCTTCCCGATATCAACCAGCTATCACAATTAACGCTCATCAGCAATCCGTTTGGTGTCGTTTATCGCAGTGAACTTCATCGCAACTGCTTGATGGCGTGTAATGAGCTTCACAAATTTGGAGATCATACTCTGAAGATGGTTAGGGACGGATTAGCTTATCGATTGAAGGATATACGTGAAAACATTGGGAACCCGAAGCGATGGAATTCTCAGGATCGGAGGAATGTGAGAAGGATCATCACCATGATTGATGAACGGTTGTTCAGGAGGGATCAGTTCAGACGATTGGAGAGCTATGTTGGTGGTCGACCCAGGATTAACATAACCGGATTTCAACGCCCTGTGCGCACTCCTGGGAACATCACTGCACTTCTTGGTACCCCTTGAATTGTTTCTTTCATATAATTTTGGATGTGTGATTAACTATGTCCATGGCTTGTGCACACATTACAGTGTACAACCCGTAATTGTCAAGAAAGGACCCTGTGGTACGCTTCAGTGCCACAATCCTTACAAAAAGAGCGAAAGCTTCTTACTTTTGAGTAAAACCTATCAAACCTTTCACTTTTCAAGGTTTTGCTCAAAAGGACAAGTACTTCCCCATATGATTTTCAAAACCTCAACCGTTTATATCACTTGTTGATGGGGAGTATTTGCGTTAAAACTTTGTTCAAAAATTGTTCATAGTGGTCATCTTCCTGCAACACTCGAAATGGTCATATTTATTGTCAACATTTCAAAAAATAACATTTTATATGCCATTTTTGAGGGGGAGAAAATTGTGTGATAAGAAATATGTTGTGCAAAATGCAAATGAATCTGTGTACTTCAGACTTAACCAACGAATTGACGGTACTAAACTGTTAGTAACTCGAAAAGACTTGTCATGGACGGGTAATAATTTCAACCTAGTTCGCTAGTAATGTAAACGTGTCTCGCAAAGGACTTGTCCAAGTAGAAAGTACCATTCGTGACACTCTTGGTAGACATGAACTCTGACGGGTATGACAACCTTTTGAGTTTTGTCTACACCTTCAAGGTAGTTATTAGAGCTAGTTGTCACCTAAAAGCTGACAATGTAACTCTTTAACTATGCAACGTAACCGTGTCTCGCAGGGGATTGTCTATCTCCAGTGGATCAATTCAAAATGAGCGCGCTCTTTCCTCACTGTGCATTTAAACCATTAAAACTCTTAAGCACATGTGGAGGGGGAGTATTTATGCAAAATCCTATCTCTCATAGTGGTTCAACCATGTTTTTCATTTACAAACCCTTTGAGAGATTTTTCACAAACAGTGTTTTTTAATGGCAACATAGGTTAGTCATGGAGTTATAAGGTGACTAAGGTTAGGAATAACCGTCCTATGATCCGCCAGAGCCGGAGGGATCTACCCAAGGACATCACAAATAGTTAGTACTTAGAAGTCCTTCGGTACGATTATAAAAAAAGGAGAAAATGAGAATCGGAGAAAGAAGGAGTTGAAGAATCAAAAAGAAATGCAAAGAAAAGGGTGAAAAGAAATAGCCCTCCAGATTATTCAACTTAGGGCAGACACCGGGTTCAATTCATATGCTACTGGTTGTCACTTAGTGACACCGGTATTGAAGATTAAAAGTCGTCATGGACCCAGTGACGCATGCACTAAACCTTCTTAGCCACTCAAGTTTTTCTCAACAGAAGCTTGTTTCATTCTCACAGGGAACCCTACGTAAACTATTGGCTTTCTCTTAGAAATCGCTGGTATTGAAGAAGGAGACCCTCTCCCTAGTCTCCGCTCAGGAAAACCAAAACGCACTATTGAGTCTAGAGCCACGAGATTCATCAAAAGATCTCTTAGGAACACTTGACATTTTATCACTTGACGATCACCAAATAAGATTATCAGTGGTTCATATCGAGTCCTTCACAGATCTTAGCAATCTATCGAGAACAGTTATGAGAGGTTCACATCTGTGATCCTCAGTGATTGAATGGAAACTCCTGCCAGGGTCAACATCAAACAGCCCTGACAGCAGGTCACTTCGGTAACTCCCCGTGGATTACGCGGAGTGTGTCTCAAACGGTCTACAGTCGTGAGGTGATGCTTCGGTGTACCTTAGCGACTCATCTGAACTGTAGATGTACTTCGGTACATCGCGTTATCTTACTTGTGGGACTCCAGTTCAGGAACGGCCTTTGTAAGAATTAGAGTTGTGTTTTCACACTATGCTGTTAACACTCTCGAAGTTCAAACTTGTAAGTGCCGGAATCCGCTTATTACTAACCGTTTGACATGTTTTCTTCTTATGGAAGCTCTGGAGCGGGGTGATCGTGACTGATTCTTCTCATGCTCACGCCAACATCATCACTAATGGAGGTTCTATCCAAAAGCAACACAACAGTCAGAATGATTCTTCGTCAAACCAAAGAATCTAAAAAGTTAAAGACTTAAAGAACTTCATCAGTATTGAATTCCAACGTCAAAGAGCGTGTGAGCACGTTGAAGAATGACGTGGAGACACTGGAGCAGCGAAGCAGACCTGAGGCAGAATTGAAGCTGACAACAACATACTATCACTTTCACCACAAAGAACAAATAATCAAAGAAAAAAGTTAAAGATGACGTCAAAGCACAACTGTTCAAAGTCAACTATCTCTCTGCACTAGGGAGATTGTTCGAATCGAACCAATTCTTCTCACAAGAAAGAAGAATGTCAGAAGACGTCAGAGCTACTATTACATCAACGCCTTCACCGTTCATCACCAACACTTGAGGGGGAGATTGTTGGAATCACTCCTAAACCATAATCAAGTGTTAGTAATTAATATGTAATAGTTAGCTTTAGTATGGCCTTTATGTTTGTTATTAGCCTTAAGCTTATGTAGAAGGCCCATGAGCTTAGGCCCAAGCCCATTTAAGAAAGGATGGAAACTAGGAGTGTTGCCCTAGCTTTCCTCCTATAAATACTCTTGTAAACCTTCATTTGAAGGTTGGTTGTTCAAGTTTTTCTTTCACCTACACTCTACGCATAACCATCTTAGTCTAACGTGTGTTTGTGTTTGATTTCTTGTTCAATCGCCTTATCTCTTTCTATATTACTTGTGTTTGTAAAACTAGTGACCTAACACTTTCCATCTTTATTGTGAATATGTATGCATATCACTCAGATGTTCTGGCAATACCACAAGGATAATGCGTAGGACTCATAAGATATAATATCTCTTTCCACATTGTGTGAAACAGAGAGTCTTCATTGAAAGTGTCCTAATGAGATTTATTGATGATCTCGTGGCTCTAGACTCAATTGTGCATATTTGGATCCTATTTCGGAGACTAGGGAGAGGGTCTCCTTCTTTAATATCAACAATCTCTAAGAGAAAGTTGATAGATTATGTCGGTTCCCCGTGAGAATGAAACAAGTCCTTTTAAGAGGAACTTGAGTGGTTTGGGAAGTTGAAGTGCAGTGCGTCACTGGGTCCATGACGTCTTGTCTTCAATACCGATATTACCTTGGTTACCACCAGTAGCATATGAATTGAACCCGGTATCTGCCCTAAGGTTGAATATTTGGAGGGCTATTTATTTTCACCCTTTTCTCATTCAATTCTTTTTCATTCTTCAACCCCTTCAGTGCTTACCGAGACTTCATAACTAGAACCTTGTTGGGTTTATTCCAGTACTAGCTCAGTCTTAGTCTGCATTCTTCCCATATCTCATTTTTCTCCTTTTTTCAATATACCTAAGGACTTCTACACTATCTAGTGGATTGTCCCTTGGTAGATCCCTCCGGTTCTGGCGGATCATAGGAACAAATACCTAACCTTATCGTCCTTATATCACCATACATAAAGTAAAGTTGGTCGGTCTATTTGGTATTGTTCATCTGCCATTGGAACCAATTGAAAACCATTTGAAAATCAATCCAGATACTTGTGATATATTATCAGAGCATTTTGTACCTGAATTGTTTTTGAAATTTTTTGAACAAGAGCTCCCCCTCAACATTTGCATCAAGCATTATTGTAATAGAACTAATTTTCATCTTTGAGGGGTTGGCTTGCATCTAAGAGTAGTTATATAAAGAATGTGGTTTTCAAAATAGTTGCTCCCCCTCAATATGTGCATAGATATTTGAAAAATGTTTTGCACATATTAGGAAAAGACTGCACATTAGAATAAATTAATCACGTTTCAAATCTTTGTGGTTTAAGATAGATATTTGAAAAATGTTTGGCTCTGATACCATTTGTAACATATTGGATTTCACATACACATCATAACACAAACACAAGTAGGCGTATAAGATGATTTTCTAGAGAAAGAAAGTTAGAGGTTTGGGAACTTTAGTGAGAGAAAGAAAAATCTTATTATGAGCTCCAACTCTTTACCTTGGAAGGTAGAGAGTATTTATAGTACTTACATAAATCGCCACCTACGGGCTGTGGATCAGGCATACAGTGGGTAAAGACCCGTCCGTCCTCCATGGTGTTACTTAACTAAATACTACTTAACTTGTAATAATCTACGACTACGAGCTTTCTAATGATTACATATACTTGAGGTGACCGACTCTTTAATAACTAGATTTACTAAATCCTAACAAGTTGTTTTGTTGAATATCTCCCTGGTAATTTCCAACGATTCCACATGCGTTCTTATGGGATCATAAGAACGGTGCTGCTCTGCTGGAAAGAATATGGGAGATATCGGCCGCTCTTCGTCCTGAATTATCATATTATGTAATATGATGCATGTGTACATTATATGTGATAGACGCTCTTTGTCAAACCCTTTAGCCGGATGTTTAATCATTATCTACTTCCTCTTTAGTACACCAAAAGCACGTTCCACATCTTTTCTTGCTGCTTCGTGCATCGTCTTATACAATATTCGTTTGTGATCATTCGTCCCTGGATTTTTAATGGACTTCATAATAACTGAGTATTCCGGATATATCCCATCAGCAAGATAATATCCGCGTTTATAAGGCACGTCGTTAGCAACGAATTCCACATCCGGTGCTCTCCCCGTTTTGAGATCATTGAAAAGAGGCAATGCACGTATAATATTTACGCCGTTATTCATCCCGGCGACACCAAAGAACGCATGCCAAATCCATAAATCTTGGGACGCGATCGCTTCCAATAAAATGAAAGGATTTTGCCCTTGATCACCCCTACAAAATTGAGCATTTAAAGCATGTGGGCAATTCTCCCACGGCCAATCTGTGCAATCAATGCTTTCTATCATCCCAAGAAACCCATGACTTTCGTAGTGATGAGCATAGAGTTTGTCAATGTCAGTAACCGTCGGCTTTCGCAAATACTCTGCACCATATAACTCCATTATGGCCTCACAAAATTTTTCGAGAGACTCACGAATTGTTGACGCACCCATTTGCACGTATTCGTCTAGAGCATCAGCATTGACTCCGTATGCCAATTGACGGATTGACGAAGTACACTTCATCAATGGAGAAATACCAAGTACGCCTGCACAACTAGGAGTTTGTTGGAAATAAGGTGAATGATCGGTTATATCTCGGACAATTCGTGGAAATAGTCGTCGGCTCATTCGGAAACGATCATGGAATGCTATATCGCCGTATCTGGGGGTCTCGCTGAAGTAAGCATCCACTAAATGGTTATGAGCACCCAAACGGTCCCTACTAACTTGGGTTCGTGAGATTTTAGTTTGTGACGCTTGAAAAGCCTCCCAACACTTTTCCGCAAACATCATAAACTCGTTACTAACTTCATTTTCATCACCCGATGACGAATCGACAATGAATAGCTCGTAAGAATTAAAACTCATAGTGTGGAAAGAATATAGAGAATGTGTGAAATGAGATTTGTGAATTTAGTGTGTAAATATGTTGTGTATTTATAGGGTAGTTTAGTAGCTTTTTTTTTTTTTTTTTTTTTTTTTTTTTTTAACCAACAAACGTTCCAAAATTGAATTTAGTAACGGTAGGAAACTTTTTTTTTGGTTTGATATGCAACGGTATAAAATTGTTTTGTTTGAAAGTGAATGGTTCAGTCGATCGTTGGGGGGATCAAATTGTTTGTATTTTTGGCCGATCGAGTTGCGCCACACAAGGACGATCGATGAGGACTCAATCGAGTTTGTCGATCGCAAGTCTTTACTGGAACCAGCCTAATAAAAAAAATTTAGGCCCTCATGTTGTACATAAGGCCAAAATTTAAGTATACTAACTAAAAAAAAGTTTTTTTAGGCACTCACATTATATATAAGCCCAAATTTAAGTATAATAAATGTTATTTTTTTTTTTAGTTGAAGACATATATTTCAAAAGGAAACTATTAATACACATTGAAAATCGGGTTAACCCGGGAAGCTTCAAACCCGGCGGGTTGACCCGGTTTAATTTGACCTGTTTTCAAACCAACATGTTGGGTTGACGCAGTTTAAATCGACATGTTTTTTTACCGGAACGGTTCAACTGGTTGAACCACCCTAGTCGAACTCGGTTTCATATTTGACAAATTATATGAGAAATGATTAAGTAGTTTTGGAACCCATGACAAATTTGGAAAAATGAGAGACAAAGTAATTGTAATTTTTTGTTGTTTATTTTGCTTTGACACATCTAGTTTGTCATTTGTATAATGTTATTTTAAAAAATGTTGGTCTTGCACCACTTAAGGGACTAGCATATATGAATCGTCTTTTAAAAGTTAAAATATATTGTATAACTTTTTTTCCAGTATATAAATAATGTTATGTAAGTTTATTAGAATCACACAAATTAAATAGTATTGTTATCTTTAGCGATAATTATTTGTACCCCAAACAAATAGCTTTCACTAATAATGCTTAAATATATATGCAAATTGATAGTACAAGATAATCTTATTATGGTGATATCAAATTTGTAAGGTTACAAGTTTAAAATCCACACACCAAATGATAAACGCTACACATGTAAAAAAAATATATATATCATTGCTTAAATTACCGACAAAACAAGAAAATGCGGTCACACAAGTTGGCTTTACCTCTAAACTACAATATAATATTGCCAACTACATAATATCGTTGCATTTTGTAATACTTGAATCTATTATTACTAAAATCTTAATAACTTAAAACAATCATATTAGAAAACATACTCTCACACTTAGATTATAACAACCCGCATCTTTCGGCTATTTTTCATTTTCGAGAAATTACTATTCACTTTTACTACTCACATTACTATTCATTTTCACTATTCATCAGGTCAAATTTTTATTTTACATTCTCGTAAGATAAATTATTTTAATAATGACCTGAGAGTTCGACCATCGTTAGATCATTTTCGCAAAAGTTATTAAGTAAACATCGTTTTAAAGTTTCGTTTACATCACACGCTTAACGAAAATCAACCCTGACAATTTTTCTCGCATCAGATAAATTTTTAGATCATTCATGATTAATTTGAGAATTTTTAAGAATTATTATTTTTAATATTACCAAATAAGCCCAGCGCAGAACAAAACTAAACTTACGTTTTAAACAATTCTACTTACATCCAGACTTAACGATTCCTGCACTATGTTTCTAATATGTTTTTGATACTTTTACATTTTTTGGAAAAGTCAAACATATTTTCCTCCTCCTTTGACCATAAAGGAATTAACCTTGTACGTTCTACATTTTTGCTTAAATCGCGTAACTTTTAAATTTCACGAATAACTGTAAAGTTATCCCGCGTATGACGAAAACCACATTTTTACATCTCATATCACTTTTAGACTAATTTTAGTCTACTCTAAATAAATTCACGGTTGTTTCCCTGAAATTTCGTTCTTTTCTGATAAACTGCGAATTACGCGTTTTTGACCCGTATTTCCAGCTTTAAGCAGCATTTTTGCACCCAATGAGACTTATCACCCATTTTATATTTTTATATGGAGTATAATGATGAGTTTCATCATTCCTACAAATTTCGTATTTTTACGATACCCGATTTTACGTTTTATGGCTTCGGTTAGCGATTAACGGAACCAAAACTCACTCCGTAACCAAGATAAGATCAAAACTAACCACATAAGTCATCTTATCTCTTCCATGACAGAACTTAGGGGGGGAGTCATCATATTGGTGGCATCATCCTAACCTTGGTTCATTAAGATAATTACAAGTGTCCTAAACCTAACCATGGTTAATATTTAACCCAATATATGGTTAACCAAACTTACCCTCCTATAAATAGCAAGTGAAATTCATCCTAAAGACCTTCAAAAGCTTTTTTGGGTCGTTCATAACTTAAATCCACCATATCTTTCATCATTTGATCCATAAACTCCAAGTTTATGCAAGGAAGTTCCAAAGATCAAGCTACTACATCAAATCTCTAGCAAGTTTAAGTGATCTTCTTGAGTTTAAATCTACTCAAGTCACTTAGAACTTCATCACCAACTCTTCATGTTTTCAAGGGTGCCAAGGTGTGGAAAGCTAGCTCAATCCAAAGTCTTTCGCGATCAATCAAAGTCCTATCCTTACTAAGTTACTCCTTTCTTATTGAAAGCCAAAAGTTGTAAGCAACTTATCACCACCATCATCTCATCTTTATTATTCATAATCTTAACTATTTCATGCTATATATATAGTTACTATGTTGGATCATGATGTACAAAAATCTTTAAAACAAGTTATAAGAACCTATATGTTAAACTTGGGTTAGTAAGTGTATGAATGATAAACTTTTGTACAAAGTTTTCACAAACTCGACCACATATAGATCTGATACTTTTCATATTCTTGTAGATAATATTAAAACAAAAACTTAGCAATTTGAATCACGCGAAATGGACACGCGAGTCAAAAGTTATGACAAAAAGAAATTAGCGAAACTAAAACATGAATCTGCCGAATAGCTTACTGCCTAAAATTTGAACTTTTTAGAGGCCCTTCTGGTCCGAATCATCAAAAAGTTAAAGCATGAAAGTTGTCCGGAACGACGTTTTCCTTCAATAATAAAGAAGCTCGGACCTTGAAAACTCTTAAACAGGCCATAAATCTTTCAAAAACAGAAACTGCCGTAAATATAGTCACATAACTATACTTTTGTCACAACTAAAAGCAAACCAAGAGGCCTAATGGCCATAAGCCAAGACCACGGCTACGGCTAAGGTCAAAGCTAAGTCTCAAGACCATGGTAGTCAAGACCAAAGTCACGGCAAGGCCATGGCTAAAGCCTCAAGGCTTGTTTACCCAAGATCGTTAACTAAGGTAATCATATTTTTGGAACGTCGAGAACTTGTAAGAACATGATAAACTTATTTATATAACAATCTTCACTCAAAACATATATTGTATCTACTAAGTGCTACAATAGTAGGGAGCTTCATGTGAGGGGTTTCATTTGGGTAAACGTTTCGACGAGTTGCTGGATTTACGATTTAAAGTGTCCTAGCTCCTCGAACGTTTACTGCATGACCTCTGAATTATGATGGCCCGAACGGTAGTACGATATCTATAAACTAAACTCGTTTTCACAACTAGACCATTTCTATAAACGACATACACAAAAACCATGTACTACATCATGATCAACATAGAGATGTATATAGGATGGTTTATGTTTTCTTAAATATTATTCCAAACTTAAGTCGCAACATCCTATTTTAGGTTGCTCGTAGAAGTTCTCTCGGCATATCCATCATTCTCATTATGCATTTGATATCATTTACTCTGAGGTGAGTTCATAGCCCTACTTTCTATTACTTAATTGTTTTACAAACCCTTGGGGGAGATACATGCTTTATTTTAAATCGAACACATTGCTTTCAAACTATATACTTATCTGATTGTTTTATTAGCACTAAGTTACCGCATTTGCCAAACATAAGTCCCTTAATCATGAATCATTAATCACTATGTGAGAGTGGGCGCGAATATTGTGAATAGATCTATTGGGATTGACGAATCCCGTTTGTGTTGGCCCCATTAAAGGCAAACAAACGCACTATATTTGAGTAACATTGGTAAAAATGGCAATTTTACCAGATAGGGCACGCACCGACATTTTCTCCAATTAATTTTGGGACACGTTAACGCCTTGATTGCATGATGCTTAGTCTAATAATAACTATTTTGGTTTTCAAACCACTGGTGTGAATTTATAACTCACACTACAAACATAATGTGTTCAACCATCAAACAAACTCTATGAATTTCACTCAACCTTTGTGTTGACAGTTTTAAGCATGTATTTCAGGTCCATAATGTCGAAAACTGGCACGGAAGAGCGAGGACTAGATCAAGAAGGCTATAAATTTTATTATCATTCGAAAACCAATTTAATGTATTTTGTAAACTTGGAACCATCTGGGACCTCATTTTTGTAAACTCTGATATTTATACAAATCGAATGATAAATCTTTTGAAACGACTCCATTAGAGTATGTTTTCTATTGTTATGACTGTTGTGCCATGAAGTAACACCCAGTTTGAATTCCGCTGCGTATCACGAAATTGGGGGTGTTACATAGATCGACTCCACATAATTTTTTTGAAGATTGTATATTTCTGCTGTTACGCAACCACGCATCAGAATTATAGTTATTCGAAAATGATTCTCTAACGCTACAAATTTGTTGAAAGAAACTTATGGGTCGTCGATTTTTTGCAGAAAACTAGACACCACTGCCGCTAGGTGCGGGTACTCGTCTAGTTAACATGATTTACAAGTATTTGAAGTACAAATAAAACTAAAAATAATCACAGTGTACAATTTAATTCACCCCTTCAACTATTTAACCACAGTGTACAATCTAATTAAGCTTTTAAAACATAAATCTGAAATCCAGCAGCCCAAAACAAAATAACATTTGTTCATTGAAAAATTTAGTCACAAGATACATGTCGTTGTATCGCGCGAGTACCCTGCTAGTTTTCTATTAAGATGAATGTCGATTGGTACCGAGTCTTTTCTTTTTCATTTTTTTTCCTAAATAAACTTTTAGTGTATATTTAACTATAATAATTTAGAATATTAGATTTACGACATTTACTAAGAGGTGGACAACAAACGGGCAATAAGCTACGTCGCTAGCCCTTTTTGAATAGCAAAACTAATCCTTTTAAAAACTACATCTTTGAATCTAGGTGTTATGATATTACTATGCATAACCCGTTAAACTCTATTAAAAAACTCCACTGTCTCACGTGCGAAAAAACATATTCCCAAATTAATATTGCATTTGAGCATCTCTATTTTCATCGTTAAAAGTCAAAAGTAACTTCTTTGTTCTTTTCCTTTTTCATCTTCTACAAAATAATGGAAACTATATCTATAAGGGATATGTTTGTGAAATTTTCTTTTTATTGAAACGTATTAATTGAACATGATGTGTAATACAGAGATGCATACCCATTTATTTCCCTAACGTCTTGCTAGTATGTTAATCAAATCGCCGTTTAGAAAAAATCTCATTTTAGATATTATTTTTCATTTTCGTCAACACCAATAAACGGGTCTTGGATCTGATCATTGATTTTTTTTTTTTTTTTTTTTTTTTTTTTTTTTTTTTTTTATTATTGTTATTTTATTTTTATTTTTTTTGGTTTTTTGTTTTGATCACATTCTCAATGTGACGAGGAAAAATATTACTTGATTTTTTTTCTCCTAAATTGATAGTATATCCATACATAATTTTCGCTGATAAACAACATTTTTGAAACAATTATATCCATTATTCTGCTCATTTATCAAAGATATACTTATTGTGATTCTATCAAGCACACCAAACAGTGCCTAGCTAAGTAGGATACTATGTTATAAGTTTAGCCATGCAAATCATTCACTCAGCTAAGAAAAAAATAAATAGAATGGTGAAAACTAAAGATGAGTAATTCAATTTACTGTCAATCTGAATAAGTTCCTTTTGTTTATGGTACTCTAATATCTGTAATTTTGCTGACGTGACATGGGCACTTTTCAAAATTTGTTGGTGATGTCACGTTAGTAAGGTTATTCATATTGATATAATAAGTAATAGTAAGTTATTCCTAGTGAAAACTATGAATGTAAGTTATTTATGCATGTGAATTTAGAAATTTAAGTTATTCATTTTCAACGTTCACCCTAAATAGAATTAATTTTAATGTTTTATCTATTGACTCCAGACTATTTTTCCATATCATTTTCAAGTTCTTAAAATTATGAAGCATCTTACATGTTACATCACTACACGGCCTACGACTACACATTTACATAGAAAGAAAGCAATATAATTGACTTGGTAAACATAGGAAATGTGTTCACTATCGGACTCGTGTTTTGTGGTTATCATCATTTACACATGTTTAGCATCAATATCTTGGGTCCATGAATGCTCATATTGTCTTCAAACGATATTGGATTGGCGGGTCGTGACGTTATGCTTAAGTTCAGTTTTACAAAACAAAAATAATGATGTAGGGAGTGATAAACGTGATATCCAAATGAACATATATTTGTTATCCTTTGTCGATTGGATGGTGAGAAATTGAATGAATTTGTGTACAACCTCCACATTCTTCTATATTACATTTATCGGGGATCTTATAAATAGTGCAACTTTGGTTTTTTTTTTAACCGTCTGGGTGACCCGATAAGAAAATCGGGTATCTCGAATTATCTTCCTTCTCTCTCATTACCACACATCAATCTTTTTTGGGATCTTATGAATAGTGCAATCGAGGGTTTTTTTTCCGGCGCCAAAGTGTTTCGGTGGAGGTCGATTACCCTGACCGTTCCGGTCTATTCATTATCACTGACATCGTCAGTACAGGTGCATACCTCTTTTGGTTCAGTATTTCTATAATTAGGGTTAGGTGGATCAGTTATTTGTGATCGAAATAATCTTCACCAAGTTTGGTGTTGCGAAGATTTGATACTAGGTTTGGTGTTTTTTTTAATCTCTCCGCACGCTCGCTGTTTTGAGGGTTTAGGACTATTTTTTGGGGTCAAATGGTTTATACGAATGAGGGTTTATGTTTAATTTAACGTTTTATATGAATTAGGGTTTAGGTTTAATTTAGGGTTTCCTATTTTATAAAATTATTTTGGGCGTTTTCTCATTTCAAGTGTGTGCACCAATTGAATGTGACAATTCGTATTTTCAGGTTATTCTCAAAACATTATTCATGCTTCATTATTTATCGTTTATCGTAAACTAGGTTTACGAGTATCAAATTCACGTAACCGTAATGGTTTAGCTGTGAATTCATGATCATATCATCGAGGTCATTTCATATAGACTAAGTTTAGTTTACATTTCATTAACATCATTGTCATCATATTAGTTCATGCATGGATTTGCATTTTTCATCAAACGTTTATTTAATAAGAAAATAAACGTTATCGCGTAAGTAATTATTTTGAACAATCGACCCATTATTTCCAAAAATTATCCCGATATATTTTTATACTCATATTAAGTTATAAAAATAATATTATGAGTTTACCCAGTGTTTTAAATTTATTTTGTATATAAATTGTTAAATTTATATAATTACGACGATTTTCTTAAATTCGACACGATAATTATTATTTCACTCAACTCATGTAAGAAATGTATTTTTATGATTTTTATGACCTCAATATATTTTATCTTGACCCGTTAAAAGTTATTTTTATCTAACGCTACCCTAAATACTCAAATGTGTATTTAACTTACCACATATCCTCAATTTACTTACACTAAACTACTCTTGTACATAAATTAAAAAAAAAAAAAATACATATGATTGGATGACAAACCTCCCTTGTCGACAAGGGAGGGTGAGTCATGTATGGACTTTACAAAATATCTTAGAAAGTTAATGTATTATACACATAAACTTCACACATACACTTCATTGTGCAAGTAAGATCAAAACCATTCTCTTTCTCTCTTTCTCTCCAACATTCGGCAGCCACAAGACCAAGAAGAGGAAGCTTCAAAATTTTAATACACACTAGTATCATTTGTTACAAAGGTTTTGTAATACAAACCTCAAGTGATTAGGAAAAACCTTTTGTCCATAAACCTCATCATATCACTAGTAAGCATTCATATTCATATTTTTATTTCATATTCATTTTTATGGTCATATCATTTTATTTGAGAAACATGCAAGTCTCATGATGTTTATACCATTTTTAAAGGTTTTTACATGTTTTTAAGAGTTATATATATATATATATATATATATATATATATATATATATATATATATATATATATATATATATATATATATATTGTCATCATATAATTACTCCTTGTTATATATTATTTTTGGTGATGTCTAGGAACCCATGACACCCTAAGAAGGTGTATGGTAGGATTAGAATAGCTTCGGAGTTGTTTTGAATGGTTAGAATAGGTTTGGCGCGAGAAAAACTCATTTCGATACGTTTTGAAAAGGGTCTGTCCTTAAAATTAAATTCTGGAAAATCTGACAGTGGGTATAATATTTTAGGCTAGATATTTAGAAAATACACTTTAAAACGAAACCGTGGCCGCTTGAACGGATTAAAACGGAGCTATAACGAAGAAGTTATGAATTTTTCAAGTTGAGCGTCAAAAACTATAAATTCTGGAAATTTCAGCATGAAAATGTCACTCTTTACGAGTCAAAAATGAGTCTTAAGCTTTATAAATTGTGTCGAATTATCAAAAATATATTAGTATACTTTGACACGAATCTAAGGATGTAGAAAACGTAGAAAACGGACTTGTAACGATTAAATTACACCCGATAAACCAAGTTGCCGTAACTTTATTCTATTAGCAAAATTAATATATTCTCTATGAAAAACATACTACGGCAACTAAAGGACCATGTTGGCGGACGTTTTTAACAATGATGTAGAACTTTTTATAACGTGATGTCTTCTAGTAAAAGTAAGTTCGCCTAGCATATTTTCCAAAATGTCCAACCGTTTGTTGAGCGGAGTTGTAACGAATAACATATAGTCACTCAAACTTTGCCGAAAACCATCCTTAAACAACATTTTGGACAAAAGTACCATACTTAACCTATATTTTTCTCTAAGATCGAGACCTCTAGGATGAAAACTTAAATGCTAAAACTTTGAGATAATGATACAAGCATTCCAAAACCGTTGAGTTCGTTTCCTAACGCTCGACGTGCACCATTTTACGACTAGCTTTTCGAGGCCGTTTTAGTCACTTTCATGGAAATTTCAACGACATTATTTTACGACGAAAAGTTACAATTTTATAATAAATCATTAAATGATTATCGTAGGATATCATTTCAACATAATTAATTGAAAAGTAATTTATAAATGGTCAAGACGTTAAAAGATTATATTTTCGACGAGAAGTATTGTTTTCAAAAATTCATAAGTGGTATAAATATCATCCGAATTGCATGCGTAACATTACATCATAACTTATTATGTATCATATCATTCATAATAGGTCAAGTTTAGTGATTCACGCTACATTTCGGTGTACTCACTTTTGCCATCGCATCATTGTACCAAGTGAGTTTCCATAGCCCCATTTTCAATTGTTTTAATGCTTTTATTAAACTCTTTGGGGGAGATACATGCTCATCAACTATTTTTATGACATTCATGATTATTTGCAACTACATGTTTAACCGAACTGAATGTTTAGTCATATTCTATATCATAAATCATGGAACTAAATGTCTTGGGATTATCACTGAGCTAAATGTCTTGGTATAATCATTGAACTAAATGTCGTGGTATAATCATTGAGCTAAATGTCGTGGTATTATCATTGAGCTGAATGTCGTGGTATTATCATTGAGCTGAATGTCTTGGGATTATCATTGAGCTGAATGTCTTGGGATTATTATTGAGCAAAATGTCTTGGGAACATCATTGAGCTGAATGTCTTGGGATTTTCATTGAACTAAATGTCTTGGTATAATTATGTCAAGTAACTATTGATACATAAAGTCATGTACTGTTATGTGAATTCATTTGACATCATGCATTTGAACATAAACTATACATATTTTGGCAATGGGTTGTAAACACACAGGTTGCAAGTTTTGTATGGGCAGAACCTGGAACTGAGTGGATTTACAATGCCTTTCCTGCTTAAACGATTTGGAAAGGATCTACATTTCCATACAAACTCTATGAACTCACTCAACCTTTGTGTTGACACTTTTTAGCATGTTTTATCTCAGGTATCTAAGGCATACACTTCATGGCATGCATGTGGACATATCATAGAGTCGCGGTGACGACGCGTCTTACTTGGGTTTTATGAACTTTAAAAACATCGTTTGACTTATAACAAACTTATTTTCCGCACAAAGTTACTTTCATTTGGGACCTATCTTTGTAACTCTGAATGTTTTTATTAATTCAAGCGATGTATTTTCCAAACGACACTTTAGGTCGTTCAATATAACTGTCATTGTGATGCTATGACAGTGAATCCCCAGGAATTCCATTCCGCTGCAAAACAGGTAATTTGGGGGTGTGACAGATTGGCATCAGAGCTTCAGTTATAGAGAACTAGGTTGCATCATTGACCCTAGACTATAACTACATCATCATAGCATCTCATCATTTCATCATAAGTGCATGTTCACTTTACATGCGGTTTATACGTACCTTTTTCGAGTTATTTACTTTCGTTTCAAAACGATTGTCACATGGATGCCTTTATATACCCATTCCATTATTCTTTCTTCATACTCTAATGAGGAGAATGCCTTGTCATTCCCTATCACAATTTTAATATCAGCTGATTCATCATCGATAACTTCGAATGCCGAGATAAACCTTTAAGTAGGGCGAAGTCACTCTCACTCCTTTGTCTCACCACTAACATGTCGAGTTACACGTTATTCGTGCATTAAGTCACTAAACCATCATACATTTGAAGCACTTACAACATCTCATAACTCATCCTTTGGGAACCCGTCGATCATTTTGAAAAATAACCTCAAACTTATCACCTCACATCACATCTCTTTAGAGCGCTTATTCTTAACATAGGACTTTGCTACGTCTCACCTTTCCTCTTATTTTGAAGAGTTATGGCACCGAAGAAAGCTGCACCAGAAATGACACCAGCTGCTATCCAAAGGTATATAGAGGATAGTATAGCCGAGGTACTAAGGAAAGAGCGAGCAACGGTAACTGCTGCTGCCGAGGCCGTGGCTGCTGCTGAAGCTGCTAGACTTGCTGCTGCCACAGGAGCTGCAGGAGGATCTGGAGTTCGAAATTGTACATACAAGGACTTTAAGAATTGTGATCCTACAAAGTTCAAAGGCACTGAAGGAGCCACTGCTATGGTTCGATGGTTTGAGAAGATGGAATCTGTGTTTCTTCTATGCAATTGCCCAGATGACTACAAGGTGAAGTTTGCCACCGGTACACTCTTAGATGGCGCAATGTCATGGTGGAATTCGTATGCACAACCTATTGGTATCGAAAATGCTTACAAGCTCACGTGGGATCAATTCAAGAGGTTGTTGACAAAGAAGTATTGTCCGCGCACGGAGGTGAAGAAATTAGAAACAGAATTCTATGAGTTATTGACTATTGGTTATGACATCGAGACCTACATCAGGAGGTTTCAAGAATTGGCTGCACTATGTCCATCAATGGTTTCGGACAATGAGAAACTACTGGAAAATTTCATTGGAGGACTTCCACAATGTATTCAAGGAGATGTAACTTCTTCCGATCCACAAACAATTGAAGAAACTATCAAGATAACTCAAAAACTCATGGCTCAAGTAGTGAAGGGGGAAAACATTATCAACAATAACCGCAACAACAACAACAACAACAACCAAATTAACAACAACAAAAGGAAATGGGAAAATGACCAAGGAGGTTATAATAACGACAACCAAAACCGTAACACTAACCATCATCAACAACAGAATAGAGGGCAAGAAACTGCAATGGTTTATGTTGTTGCACCAATAGAAGGCAGAGGTTATGCTGGAAATTACCCACTATGTAATCGATGTAAGTATCATCACTCGGGTCTTTGCCCTGTTAAGTGCTTCAAGTGTCAAAAACTGGGACATCTTGCCAGGAATTGTAGAGGCAAGGCCATAGATACATGTTACGGATGCGGGGAGCAAGGACACTATCGGAATCAATGTCCTCAAAGCCAAAGTCAACAATTTGAAGGTACTCATGGGAATGCATACGTGTTAGAAGGAGGAGAAGCTCGTCATGGTCTCAACAATGCGGAAGACTGAAGAAGTTCGGAAACTAACAATCTTAATTTTTCCTTATGTACTATGTCGTACTAAGTTTATGTCTTCCATCGTATTTGGATCTTATGACTTAAGATGTACTACTTTTGATGAACCACTCGTTGTAAAATATTTTCATTAAGCGTACTTTCTTTTCCTTCTGATTCTTTATCACTTACAAGGTTTAGATCTCTGTAAACATCGAGAGTTATAACAACTAAACCGAACGTCACGTCATCGTTCCTTAATTATACATAGCCTAGCTAACTATGTCTAATTCTGGAGGGATCATGTTATTTTGGGAGCAGTTATTTATAAATCTTAGTGCAAGCAAAATTTTCGCATATTTCAAAATCAAAGTGATACTCATCGGAGATACTCATCCATATTTTTCTCTACTATGATGTTTTATACACTCTCAATCATTGATAACCGTAACGACACTTCTCCATGTCTTCTCTCCTTGATATTCGTCATAAACAAAAAAAAAATTCGATAGACCAACACGAACTGAATTCAGGGACTGAATTCCTTTTTGGTTGGGCGAATGTGACAATTCGTATTTTCAGGTCATTCTCAAAACATTATTCATGCTTCATTATTTATCGTTTATCGTAAACTAGGTTTACGAGTATCAAATTCACGTAACCGTAATGGTTTAGCTGTGAATTCATGATCATATCATCGAGGTCATTTCATATAGACTAAGTTTAGTCTACATTTCATTAACATCATTGTCATCATATTAGTTCATGCATGGATTTGCATTTTTCATCAAACGTTTATTTAATAAGAAAATAAACGTTATCGCGTAAGTAATTATTTTGAACAATCGACCCATTATTTCCAAAAATTATCCCGATATATTTTTATACTCATATTAAGTTATAAAAATAATATTATGAGTTTACCCAGTGTTTTAAATTTATTTTGTATATAAATTGTTAAATTTATATAATTACGACGATTTTCTTAAATTCGACACGATAATTATTATTTCACTCAACTCATGTAAGAAATGTATTTTTATGATTTTTATGACCTCAATATATTTTATCTTGACCCGTTAAAAGTTATTTTTATCTAACGCTACCCTAAATACTCAAATGTGTATTTAACTTACCACATATCCTCAATTTACTTACACTAAACTACTCTTGTACATAAATTAAAAAAAAAAAATACATATGATTGGATGACAAACCTCCCTTGTCGACAAGGGAGGGTGAGTCATGTATGGACTTTATAAAATATCTTACAAAGTTAATGTATTATACACATAAACTTCACACATACACTTCATTGTGCAAGTAAGATCAAAACCATTCTCTTTCTCTCTTTCTCTCCAACATTCGGCAGCCACAAGACCAAGAAGAGGAAGCTTCAAAATTTTAATACACACTAGTATCATTTGTTACAAAGGTTTTGTAATACAAACCTCAAGTGATTAGGAAAAACCTTTTGTCCATAAACCTCATCATATCATTAGTAAGCATTCATATTCATATTTTTATTTCATATTCATTTTTATGGTCATATCATTTTATTTGAGAAACATGCAAGTCTCATGATGTTTATACCATTTTTAAAGGTTTTTACATGTTTTTAAGAGTTATATATATATATATATATATATATATATATATATATATATATATATATATATATATATATTGTCATCATATAATTACTCCTTGTTATATATTATTTTTGGTGATGTCTAGGAACCCATGACACCCTAAGAAGGTGTATGGTAGGATTAGAATAGCTTCGGAGTTGTTTTGAATGGTTAGAATATGTTTGGCGCGAGAAAAACTCATTTCGATACGTTTTGAAAAGGATCAGTCCTTAAAATTAAATTCTGGAAAATCCGACAGTGGGTATAATATTTTGGGCTAGATATTTAGAAAATACACTTTAAAACGAAACCGTGGCCGCTTGAACGGATTAAAACGGAGCTATAACGAAGAAGTTATGAATTTTTCAAGTTGAGCGTCAAAAACTATAAATTCTGGAAATTTCAGCATGAAAATGTCACTCTTTACGAGTCAAAAATGAGTCTTAAGCTTTATAAATTGTGTCGAATTATCAAAAATATATTAGTATACTTTGACACGAATCTAAGGATGTAGAAAACGTAGAAAACGGACTTGTAACGATTAAATTACATCCGATAAACCAAGTTGCCGTAACTTTATTCTATTAGCAAAATTAATATATTCTCTATGAAAAACATACTACGGTAACTAAAGGACCATGTTGGCGGACGTTTTTAACAATGATGTAGAACTTTTTATAACGTGATGTCTTCTAGTAAAAGTAAGTTCGCCTAGCATATTTTCCAAAATGTCCAACCGTTTGTTGAGCGGAGTTGTAACGAATAACATATAGTCACTCAAACTTTGCCGAAAACCATCCTTAAACAACATTTTGGACAAAAGTACCATACTTAACCTATATTTTTCTCTAAGATCGAGACCTCTAGGATGAAAACTTAAATGCTAAAACTTTGAGATAATGATACAAGCATTCCAAAACCGTTGAGTTCGTTTCCTAACGCTCGACGTGCACCATTTTACGACTAGCTTTTCGAGGCCGTTTTAGTCACTTTCATGGAAATTTCAACGACATTATTTTACGACGAAAAGTTACAATTTTATAATAAATCATTAAATGATTATCGTAGGATATCATTTCAACATAATTAATTGAAAAGTAATTTATAAATGGTCAAGACGTTAAAAGATTATATTTTCGACGAGAAGTATTGTTTTCAAAAATTCATAAGTGGTATAAATATCATCCGAATTGCATGCGTAACATTACATCATAACTTATTATGTATCATATCATTCATAATAGGTCAAGTTTAGTGATTCACGCTACATTTCGGTGTACTCACTTTTGCCATCGCATCATTGTACCAAGTGAGTTTCCATAGCCCCATTTTCAATTGTTTTAATGCTTTTATTAAACTCTTTGGGGGAGATACATGCTCATCAACTATTTTTATGACATTCATGATTATTTGCAACTACATGTTTAACCGAACTGAATGTTTAGTCATATTCTATATCATAAATCATGGAACTAAATGTCTTGGGATTATCACTGAGCTAAATGTCTTGGTATAATTGATGAGTGTCTAAATACTCATCATTTTTGTACAATATAAACTGCAAAATCATCTGAAAACACTCAAAAATGCATCAAAATGATGAAAATATCACAAATCAGTGTTTTATGTGTTTTAAATGCAAAAATATCAAAATCAGATGAAAAACATATCAAATTTGCAAAAATTGCAGTTTCAGTCCCCCAAGTTTCTAAAATTGTCAAAAATAGTCCCTGATTCAAAATTTCAATAGAAAAATCACCAAAGGTCCTTTTAAAATCATAACTTGTCAAAATTAGTCCTTTGGTGAAAAATATAAAAAGTTTGAGAAAATTACAAGTTTGGTCCTCCAAGTTTCAAATTTGGCAAAAATGGCCCCTGGAAAATTGGAGTTAGCAAGATAGACCCTTGGACTACAACTTCATAATTTACAGCTTTGGTCCCTGGAATTTTCAGAATTACACCATTAGTCCCTAAGTTGCTAATTGGGTTCAAAATTCATCCCAAGTCCATTACACACTTAACTAAACCACCTAAGCCCAACTAAACCCCAAGCCCAATCCTCCCTATACCCGGTCCAATTAAATCCTTACCCAACTCAAACCCTACCCACCCATAGTTAACACCCCCCTTTTCTTTTTCCCTCACTTCCCGCCCAAACGCAAACATCCCCAGCTCCCAAGAACCACAGAACACAATGATTAAAATAGCTCTTCACCCTCACCTTTCCCTGACAACTCCCACACCTTGCTACCCAGCTTTTCCAGCAAAGAAAAAGAAAAAAAATAAAAAAATGAAAAGAAGAAGAAAAGTGGTAAAATGACAGAGATGACAACTGGCTATGGCAGGCACGCGTGTTTGGCTGGTTTATCCCACAAGAAAGAGAGAGAAGGGAAAGACTTGGAGGCTGTTGCATAAATAGGAGGGGATAGCCATTGAAACAAGTAGTTAGTTCTTAGCTAGTTAGTTTTTTGTTTTTTTAATTTAGTTTTTGTTCTTTCAGTTTTTAGTCTAGAAGTTAAAAAGTTCTAGTCCCAGTTACCTTTCTTGTACTTTTGATTAAATTGTAATTTGTATTTCAAGTTTAATGCAAGTTCAGTTTAATTCACATTTTCATGCTTTCTCAAAAATTTTCCTTTATTTCTGTCATAATCTTGGTGGAAAAGGTGTTTTTTACGATTTGCTTGAACTCATTCCAAGTTCTTTTCAATACTGCAATTTAGTTTCTGGAAATTCAAGATAGTCATAGTTCCAAAAGAAAAAAAAATCACTTCTTTACCCGTTGGGTTTTGCAATTGTCTTGGGTCAAAAATCCCAATTTGACCTAAGTAGGGTCTCAATTGGTTTTAAGTATGCTTCAATTCAGTTCAGCAGACCAGCTCAGCAAGTGAGCACCTTTGAAGCTACTTTTGAGCTTTTCAATAAGCTCCAAGTTAGCCAATACAGGCTGTTTTGAGCCTTTAGTCAGTGCAGTTCACAAGTGAGTCCCTTTTGCTAGTCAATGCTCAATGGTTTCTTATTAGATTCATGTTAGTGGTAATTAGGAAGTCTAGTTTAGTTTGGATTATCTTTAACTTATTTGGAGCTTATTCCACTCCCGTTGAATACTTAGATTTTCCATTTACTTAGTTTTAACCTTAGAATCTCCTTAGTGTACCTTTTACAGCCAACTGCTCATGCTCTCCTTATAGCTTATTTTTGTTAGATAACGTAGCTTAGTATAGTTTTAGTTGACTGTGGTTTACTCGTTCATCCCTTAGTTGCTGTAGAACTGTCTTTTGGTACTTATTTTGGTGCTTCATTAGCTGATAAGGGGTGTTTGGTTGAGGTCTGCCCCTGATAGGCAGCAGCTCTTCAGCTCTGTATAGAGCTTATTTTCTGTTTCTTGACTGCTTATCATGACCTCTTAAGCAGCCTTTAGGAATTATGATCAACTTTTAGTAATTTGTAGGAATTGTTGGTGGCTTTTGATAGTCTTTGTAGTTGCCTAAGTCTTAGCAGCCATTTATCCAAGCAACCCGTTAGCTCCAGTTTGTTGGGTAAGAATCTGACTAAGAGCCTGTTTTGGTTGCTTATTAAGGTGCCTTAGTTTCTTGTTAGTTGAATTATAGCTCATTAATTTGCTTAGGAAGTTCCATGTGGCCTTTAACCACTTGACTGTCCATTGTACCAAACAGCCACTTCGAAGTTTGTTTTTTTTCAAATCTGTTGAGATAAGCTATTCATACAGCTTATTTCCTTTTAGTGTAGCTTAACTCTAGCTAGCTTTAGCTTATTCTACCTCTCACATATGCATGATACTTGTTGTCTTTGAGTTTGCTCATCCTTGCCTTTTGCGCCTAAACGAATCTGTCAAGTGTGTTTGAGTGGCAAATGTGTCAACTGCTGTAAATAAGCAGTTCAAACTGCTTATTGAAAGGTGATTTTGTGTTTGGTTTGTACCTGGGGCAGAACTGAGGCCAAAGAAGTATTACATACCACTTAATACAAAGTCTTGAGTGAAAAGTTTTTCATAAAAATTTAGCATTTGGCTGCACATTTGATTGTCCAAAAGCAGTGGAGAATAGGCTGTGGATACAGCTTATTCCAAGTTTTCAAAAGTTGAGTTTTCACGAAAAGTCATTATTTTGATCTCATTTTCAAGTTTCAACAGAAAAATTTTCCAAAAAAAAAAAAAAAAAAAAAAAAAAAAAAAAAAAGAGAAAGAGAATCAAAAAGGGAGAGGCAGGGGTTGAACCTGAGACCTCTCCCATATAGGAGTGTTAGAGGGTACCTGTATGACCATGCGCCCTTGGGACTTCTATTGGTTTTAGTTTACCAAGTTTAATATATAAGGCAGTTAGAGTAATATAGCTTATTAGTTTTAGCTTAATTTTCACAGCTTATCCGTATAAGCTGTTGATTCCATTTCATTTTTCTTAAGTCCCCCATAGCATAAAGTAGTTTCTGCGAATTTTCCATATTTTTCCAATAATGTTTAGTATTTTTAATAATTTATTTAGTTAAATATAGTTTTTAAATCGTAATAAATAAAATAAAACTCAAAAAAATATTCCGCTTTTTCCTAAAATTTTCTTTTGTCATATATTACGTGAGAAAATTGTTTTTACATTCGTAGGACTTTTATTTCACAAATTTTACGTTTTATCTTGCGCTCCAGCGTAATTTTCGTACATAACGTACGTTTTCATTTTAGGCCACGTTTTTAGATATTTTAAGTTTACGTTTTAATTAAAATAGTTTATTTAAGATATTTTGTTTTATAAAATCAACAAAAACATCATTTTAAAAATAGTGATAGCGTTTATTTAATATTTTTTATCTTTTTAATTTTCTTTAATTTACATTTAAGCCCTTGTAGTTTATGTACTTTTTCCTTAGTTATAATCGTTCAAATCTCTTTTCCGTTCAAATCATCTCGATCACTATTCGTTTGGTGATCCATTGCACAGCTCGCTGGGACATAACGACCCGGGGAGACTCTATACTCCTCAGATCCTCATTGCATTCGTGCTTAGGCAGTTTTAAGCTTGTTACGGTCTGCCATTCACAAGTGGCAGGCTTGTGTGATTGAGCTTGACGGTTTGGCACGCATCAAATTTTTGGCGCCGCTGCCGGGGAGCTGTGCTGATTATCTTCCGTCTAGCAGATTAGTGATTTGAATATTCACTCTTTGTTCATACCATCCATTTGTATATGTTTGTATTTTCTTATAAAATCAAAAATCCAAAAAGATTTTCAGTCTTTGTTTTTGCATCATGTCTATCCAAAAATCCAAAAATATCCATCTTTACCCTCTCACATCTTTGATTCTTCATCCCTACCCCTCTAAAAACATTTGATTCTTTCTATGTCTTATCCTCACCCTCTTGGTTGTCAATGGTGTGGTGGTCCTCATAATGGTGGCAATTGCCCCAGTTGTAGCATGGTGGAATCAGGAAACGGGTCTGTCTATAACCAAGATCCCTATTCCTACCATAACACGACTGATTTATTCCATCAGCTACCACACTGTGAGACTCAGCAGTTTTACTG
This sequence comes from Chrysanthemum seticuspe, assembly GCA_019973895.1. Taxonomy (NCBI): domain Eukaryota; kingdom Viridiplantae; phylum Streptophyta; class Magnoliopsida; order Asterales; family Asteraceae; genus Chrysanthemum; species Chrysanthemum seticuspe. The sequence goes on from BPTQ01000005.1 coordinate 51,029,049, forward strand.
TTGTGAGTACTGTGGTGGTTCACACTCCAGTTCTGATTGTCAATCGGGAAACACGCTTGTCTATGAGCAGGTTCCTGATAACAATTATAACTGCAACACATATGACTCACAGCCACATCAGTTTTACTGTTGTGAGTATTGTGGAGGTCCTCACTTTAGCTCGGATTGTCAAACAAGGAATCCATTTCCTTGTAACAATTACGACTCTTCGTATCATGACCAACCTATACAGTACCAAATGAATCAGGCACCACCTCAGCCTGATCCACTTCCTCAAAATCTTCTCCTTGATCTTTTGGATTTAGTGAAAGATTTGAAGGAATGTAAACACTCCCAAGATAATCCAAATCAAAAATCCATGGAAGAATTGTTAGCTGAAGAACAGGCTGCTAAATTAGATTCCCAGATTGCCAGTGAAAACTCTATTAGGGAATTAATTAAAATACAAAAAGCAGCCAAATATAGCTCTCGATTCCGTTTTATTCCTGATGACAGTGATGATGAGGATACACTTGATATCCTTCAATTCTATAAATATTCATCAAGTTCATCAGATGATATCCCAGCAGTTGAGGTTTCATCTCAAACAACTGCTATCACACCCGAAGCTCCCACTTACTCTCTGAACATGGGGGACGAGCATCTTGACACTGTTCCTGAAAAGGAATCGGACGAATTCATAAAGTCTAGTGTTGAGAACCTTATCCCAATCCCGAGAGAGTCACAGGGAACTTTTGACCATATGTGTGATTCTTCTTCCCCTCTTGAGTGTTCAAATGATCATTTGGAAACTTTCTCCGATTTTAGCGACGATTGTGCTTCTCATGGAAACATCGAGTACGTTGAGGCATCACTTCTACAACCTGATGCTGATCACCTTCTTGAGGAGTTCTCCGATGAACTCACTCACATCAATCCACTATTTGATTTCGAAGCCGATCTGGGAGAGACTGAAAGTCTCATTAATGATGATCGTTCACTCACTTCTTATCCCAACAGTCCAATAGAGAATGTTGATCACTTTGTTCCCGAAACATTCAAAGCTACTTTCACTAATCCTCTATTTGAATTCAACTCTGAATTCACTTTAATTTCTGAGAATCCACTCTTTGATACTCAGATTGAGGATAGTGATGAGCCCACAATGGAACAAGAGTTCACAATTTCACCTCATGTGAATGATTCTCTTCATGAAGAGTTCTCCGGTGAACTCTCTCATGACATATCTCCTCCGGAACATGATCAATTCTATTTTGATCTTGAGGATGATATTGGCTCGGAGGAAGGTGTACTCTATCGTATGAGTCTGCTTATTGATGATACTGCCTTCACCCTTCCTCCCGATACATCTGCATTTGAGGATGAGGAATGGATCTTGATTGTTATCAAGACCTTTCTTCCTTTCCTCAAATATCTTGTGATTTCCCTTCATCTTCACTCCTTTGGGAATGAAGACACTATCTTTGACCCCGGCATTTTCATTTATTATTTTTGAGCCGGTTCTATGTATATCTCATCGGTGTGGAACTTTCACGTGCTTCAAATGTTTGTCCAAACATCTTGAATGAAAGTCCGATGGAGATTGTTTCTTCCACTTTGCTTCCCCATGAACCAATGAATTCGGGGTCGAGTCAAGCTAGCGACTCGGTAATCAAAAACAGTAGCTTAACATGGGTTTTCACCCATGTGTTCCACCCTAGTGTGGGGGAGTTACCCCACATATTATATATATATACAAGTTTCAAAAAAAAAAAAAAAAAAAAAAAAAAAAAAAAAAAAAAAAAAAAACTTTCAAAATAATGGCCGTAGTATTTCCCTTTCACGTTCTTTGTTTCGGCATAACCGCCGGTACTTTGAATATTGAGGGCAATATTCATTTCTAAGTGTGGGGGGGATTCTCACGAATTTTGTTATATGTATTATACCGCCCAATTCCCCCGTTTTTGGCCAATTTTTTTTTTTTTTTTATTTAGAGTAAGTGTTTTACACTTTCTCATGTGGTTATCAGTCCGCCATGTCTGTAAGACTAAAGGATTGGCTAATCCAGGAGCAAACGGCTCTTGGTAAAGATTTCTCAAATCCGTTTATATGGCTTGCAATTTGCCCAAAATTGTATGGTATTCAGCTCACCATATCCTAAAAAGTGAAGAGTTGGCTAGCCCGCAAGTTTATGGCTTGTGGTAAAGGCAGTGGAAAATCCATAATTGGTAATCAGCTCACCAAAGATAATATTGATAATTTATCTAAGAGTTGGCTAGTCCAGAGCAAACGGCTTCTGGTAAAGACAAAATCAAATCCGTTGAAAGCTGGTGGTTTGCTCAAAATCACATGGTTATCAGTGTACCATGGTTCTTACTTGAACTGAAACATTTGGCTACTCCAGAAGTAATGGCTTTTGGTAAAGAGATTAAAATCCATTATGTTTTCTCAAATCATTGCTAGGGACTAGCAATATCTCAGTGTGGGGGATTGATGAGTGTCTAAATACTCATCATTTGTGTACAATATAAACTGCAAAATCATCCGAAAACACTCAAAAATGCATCAAAATGATGAAAATATCACAAATCAGTGTTTTATGTGTTTTAAATGCAAAAATATCAAAATCAGATGAAAAACATATCAAATTTGCAAAAATTGCAGTTTCAGTCCCCCAAGTTTCTAAAATTGTCAAAAATAGTCCCTGAGTCAAAATTTCAATAGAAAAATCACCAAAGGTCCTTTTAAAATCATAACTTGTCAAAATTAGTCCTTTGGTGAAAAATATAAAAAGTTTGAGAAAATTACAAGTTTGGTCCTCCAAGTTTCAAATTTGGCAAAAATGGCCCCTGGAAAATTGGAGTTAGCAAGATAGACCCTTGGACTACAACTTCATAATTTACAGCTTTGGTCCCTGGAATTTTCAGAATTACACCATTAGTCCCTAAGTTGCTAATTGGGTTCAAAATTCATCCCAAGTCCATTACACACTTAACTAAACCACCTAAGCCCAACTAAAACCCAAGCCCAATCCTCCCTATACCCGGTCCAATTAAATCCTTACCCAACTCAAACCCTACCCACCCATAGTTAACACCCCCCTTTTCTTTTTCCCTCACTTCCCGCCCAAACGCAAACATCCCCAGCTCCCAAGAACCACAGAACACAATGATTAAAATAGCTCTTCACCCTCACCTTTCCCTAACAACTCCCACACCTTGCTACCCAGCTTTTCCAGCAAAGAAAAAGAAAAAAAATAAAAAAATGAAAAGAAGAAGAAAAGTGGTAAAATGACAGAGATGACAACTGGCTATGGCAGGCACGCGTGTTTGGCTGGTTTATCCCACAAGAAAGAGAGAGAAGGGAAAGACTTGGAGGTTGTTGCATAAATAGGAGGGGATAGCCATTGAAACAAGTAGTTAGTTCTTAGCTAGTTAGTTTTTTGTTTTTTTAATTTAGTTTTTGTTCTTTCAGTTTTTAGTCTAGAAGTTAAAAAGTTCTAGTCCCAGTTACCTTTCTTGTACTTTTGATTAAATTGTAATTTGTATTTCAAGTTTAATGCAAGTTCAGTTTAATTCACATTTTCATGCTTTCTCAAAAATTTTCCTTTATTTCTGTCATAATCTTGGTGGAAAAGGTGTTTTTTACGATTTGCTTGAACTCATTCCAAGTTCTTTTCAATACTGCAATTTAGTTTCTGGAAATTCAAGATAGTCATAGTTCCAAAAGAAAAAAAAAAATCACTTCTTTACCCGTTGGGTTTTGCAATTGTCTTGGGTCAAAAATCCCAATTTGACCTAAGTAGGGTCTCAATTGGTTTTAAGTATGCTTCAATTCAGTTCAGCAGACCAGCTCAGCAAGTGAGCACCTTTGAAGCTACTTTTGAGCTTTTCAATAAGCTCCAAGTTAGCCAATACAGGCTGTTTTGAGCCTTCAGTCAGTGCAGTTCACAAGTGAGTCCCTTTTGCTAGTCAATGCTCAATGGTTTCTTATTAGATTCATGTTAGTGGTAATTAGGAAGTCTAGTTTAGTTTGGATTATCTTTAACTTATTTGGAGCTTATTCCACTCCCGTTGAATACTTAGATTTTCCATTTACTTAGTTTTAACCTTAGAATCTCCTTAGTGTACCTTTTACAGCCAACTGCTCATGCTCTCCTTATAGCTTATTTTTGTTAGATAACGTAGCTTATTATAGTTTTAGTTGACTGTGGTTTACTCATTCATCCCTTAGTTGCTGTAGAACTGTCTTTTGGTACTTATTTTGGTGCTTCATTAGCTGATAAGGGGTGTTTGGTTGAGGTCTGCCCCTGATAGGCAGCAGCTCTTCAGCTCTGTATAGAGCTTATTTTCTGTTTCTTGACTGCTTATCATGACCTCTTAAGCAGCCTTTAGGAATTATGATCAACTTTTAGTAATTTGTAGGAATTGTTGGTGGCTTTTGATAGTCTTTGTAGTTGCCTAAGTCTTAGCAGCCATTTATCCAAGCAACCCGTTAGCTCCAGTTTGTTGGGTAAGAATCTGACTAAGAGCCTGTTTTGGTTGCTTATTAAGGTGCCTTAGTTTCTTGTTAGTTGAATTATAGCTCATTAATTTGCTTAGGAAGTTCCATGTGGCCTTTAACCACTTGACTGTCCATTGTACCAAACAGCCACTTCGAAGTTTGTTTTTTTTCAAATCTGTTGAGATAAGCTATTCATACAGCTTATTTCCTTTTAGTGTAGCTTAACTCTAGCTAGCTTTAGCTTATTCTACCTCTCACATATGCATGATACTTGTTGTCTTTGAGTTTGCTCATCCTTGCCTTTTGCGCCTAAACGAATCTGTCAAGTGTGTTTGAGTGGCAAATGTGTCAACTGCTGTAAATAAGCAGTTCAAACTGCTTATTGAAAGGTGATTTTGTGTTTGGTTTGTACCTGGGGCAGAACTGAGGCCAAAGAAGTATTACATACCACTTAATACAAAGTCTTGAGTGAAAAGTTTTTCATAAAAATTTAGCATTTGGCTGCACATTTGATTGTCCAAAAGCAGTGGAGAATAGGCTGTGGATACAGCTTATTCCAAGTTTTCAAAAGTTGAGTTTTCACGAAAAGTCATTATTTTGATCTCATTTTCAAGTTTCAACAGAAAAATTTTCCAAAAAAAAAAAAAAAAAAAAAAAAAAAAAAAAAAAAGAGAAAGAGAATCAAAAAGGGAGAGGCAGGGGTTGAACCTGAGACCTCTCCCATATAGGAGTGTTAGAGGGTACGTGTATGACCATGCGCCCTTGGGACTTCTATTGGTTTTAGTTTACCAAGTTTAATATATAAGGCAGTTAGAGTAATATAGCTTATTAGTTTTAGCTTAATTTTCACAGCTTATCCGTATAAGCTGTTGATTCCATTTCATTTTTCTTAAGTCCCCCATAGCATAAAGTAGTTTCTGCGAATTTTCCATATTTTTCCAATAATGTTTAGTATTTTTAATAATTTATTTAGTTAAATATAGTTTTTAAATCGTAATAAATAAAATAAAACTCAAAAAAATATTTCGCTTTTTCCTAAAATTTTCTTTTGTCATATATTACGTGAGAAAATTGTTTTTACATTCGTAGGACTTTTATTTCACAAATTTTACGTTTTATCTTGCGCTCCAGCGTAATTTTCGTACATAACGTACGTTTTCATTTTAGGCCACGTTTTTAGATATTTTAAGTTTATGTTTTAATTAAAATAGTTTATTTAAGATATTTTGTTTTATAAAATCAACAAAAACATCATTTTAAAAATAGTGATAGCGTTTATTTAATATTTTTTATCTTTTTAATTTTCTTTAATTTACATTTAAGCCCTTGTAGTTTATGTACTTTTTCCTTAGTTATAATCGTTCAAATCTCTTTTCCGTTCAAATCATCTCGATCACTATTCGTTTGGTGATCCATTGCACAGCTCGCTGGGACATAACGACCCGGGGAGACTCTATACTCCTCAGATCCTCATTGCATTCGTGCTTAGGCAGTTTTAAGCTTGTTACGGTCTGCCATTCACAAGTGGCAGGCTTGTGTGATTGAGCTTGACGGTTTGGCACGCATCAATAATCATTGAACTAAATGTCGTGGTATAATCATTGAGCTAAATGTCGTGGTATTATCATTGAGCTGAATGTCGTGGTATTATCATTGAGCTGAATGTCTTGGGATTATCATTGAGCTGAATGTCTTGGGATTATTATTGAGCAAAATGTCTTGGGAACATCATTGAGCTGAATGTCTTGGGATTTTCATTGAACTAAATGTCTTGGTATAATTATGTCAAGTAACTATTGATACATAAAGTCATGTACTGTTATGTGAATTCATTTGACATCATGCATTTGAACATAAACTATACATATTTTGGCAATGGGTTGTAAACACACAGGTTGCAAGTTTTGTATGGGCAGAACCTGGAACTGAGTGGATTTACAATGCCTTTGCTGCTTAAACGATTTGGAAAGGATCTACATTTCCATACAAACTCTATGAACTCACTTAACCTTTGTGTTGACACTTTTTAGCATGTTTTATCTCAGGTATCTAAGGCATACACTTCATGGCATGCATGTGGACATATCATAGAGTCGCGGTGACGACGTGTCTTACTTGGGTTTTATGAACTTTAAAAACATCGTTTGACTTATAACAAACTTATTTTCCGCACAAAGTTACTTTCATTTGGGACCTATCTTTGTAACTCTGAATGTTTTTATTAATTCAAGCGATGTATTTTCCAAACGGCACTTTAGGTCGTTCAATATAACTGTCATTGTGATGCTATGACAGTCAATCCCTCAGGAATTCCATTCCGCTGCAAAACATGTAATTTGGGGGTGTGACATTGAATGATGCTAAAATGAAGGCTTCTTTTCATAATTGATGTCGCTTTAGTTTTTGTGGAAAAAAAAAGAAAAAAAGAAAAAAAAATGTGCTCATGTTGGTGGAATAGGATGTTATATGTTATGGTTTAGCAGTTTGTGTGACTTAGATTTGAATGAAATATTATAGGTTGTGAAAATGTTTGTGGGTTTGCCATGTTTTCAGGTTGCGCTATGGTGGGGTAGACTTGCTGAGGTTGCACCCATGGCATGTGCAGAGGCATGGTCACTTGTCGTTCTCTCATTTGTATTACACGCAGTGTAGCCTAAGGGACAATGATGTTGTGCATTTTGGGTTTGTATTGATGGCTAAAGTTTGCAGAAAAGCAGCGCTTGGCAGGGTGACCGTATGGTTGCAGCCATGTTGTTTTTCGAGCACCGCTTCTATTGGGCTACCATGAGTTTTTGGGCAAGTTGGCTCTTCTGTGACTATGTTTTTTATGTTCATGGTGGTGAAATGTGATTGCCCGAAACTTTGATTTCATGGTTGTGGGTTACAAATGCAGAGAATGCCCGTGAATGTTATATTATGTAATTCCAGTTTTTCCCATGGCAACCGTGCTAGATGGCCGACCTTTGTATCCGTTTTTAGAGGCTGTGATGAACTGGGGTTTGTTAGGTGAACGTGAGATCGCACGTATCTTGGCAGGGCGGCAGGCAGCTGTTGCAACCATGGCAAGTGTATCCTATTTGCTTGAATGCTCACCCATCTGAGCCGGTTTTCCATCCAAATTTCTTATGTTGTTGTAAAATTGGTTGTGGCCTCTTCACCGTTAGCTTTCATCCGTTACGCCCGTGACAAAATTAGATTGTTTGGTTTAGGCAGTGATGATACCTACATGAAATTGAACGCTTTTTTTACATAATTGTCTGATACTGATAGCTTGGAAGGGCAGTTTTTAATTGCAGCCATGGCCAATATCTTGCTTTGCATTTTATGGGTGGAAATCTGAGCCTTGTCGCACGTCTCCAATTATGCGGGTCTTTGGTATGATAATTATCATGCTTATTAGCTGCTTATTGTGCTTTGAAGCAGTGGTTGGTGGTATTTGTTGTCATAGGCGGGAATGCCTTTGAAGGAGATGATGTTATCTGTATGTTGGCGGGGCAACCCGTGATGGTTGCAGCCACAGTGGATCCATCATGTTTTTTAACATGTTGCTTTGGTATCTGTTTGGCGTTGCAAATGCTCCAAGTATAACCATTACTTTCAGACAGTCGCTGCAGCTATCTTTTGGTAAAAATATTGCTAGATAACATTCTGGAGGTATACCTGTTTGGATCTAAAAGGTAATGGTTGTCTGGTGGATTTATCACAATAATGTTGTGCCACTCAGTTATCAGCATAATGCATATTATGATTCCTCTTTTACTTTACGCTGTTGTGTTTATCAAAACACAATGGAATGTTGCGGCTTTGCCTTATAATTTTTTTAAGAGTGGCTAAGGGCACTTAATGAAGAGGCTTCCCCAATAAATGTAATATCAGAATATATGATAACTGAAGTTGGCCGAAGAACATGCCTTGGCAAGGTGACCATATGGTTGCAGGCATGCTGTTGTTCAGGTCCGATTTCCATTTGGTTACCATCAATTTTGGTGCAAATTAGCTCTTCCATAACTTTGGTTTTTATGTAGATGTTGGTGCAATGTGATGGTGTGAAACTTTGATTTCATGATTGTGGGTTACAAAGTAAAGATACAGTATGCGTGGGAATGAATAGAGCGGGCCGGTTACCCCGATGGGCTTATTTTGCTAAATAGTGGCCCTTTGTGTTTCCTTTTTGAGGCTGTGATGAATTGGGATTCCTTTGGTAAACGTGAGAAGGCCCGTATCTTGGCAGGTGGACAGGCAGCTGTTGCAGCCATGGCGGGTGTATCCTCTTTGCACGAAGGTTCACCCATATGAGCCATTTATTGGTTTGTCTTGCTAACTGAAGTTGGCCGAAGAACATGCCTTGGCAAGGTGACCATATGGTTGCAGCCATGCTGTTGTTCGGGTCTGATTTCCATTTGGTTACCATCAATTTTGGTGCAAATTAGCTCTTCCATAACTTTGTTTTTTATGTAGATGTTGGTGCAATGTGATGGTGTGAAACTTTGATTCTTCTATATCACATTAATTGGGGACCTTATGAATAGTGCAACGTTGGTATTTTTTTTTAAACAAGACTTTGGGTTGGAGGCCCATTACCTTTACCGACACGGTCTATTCATTTCCACTCACATCGTTTGGTTATCTTTTAGATCCAACTGGGTACTTCTCCGGGGAAAAAACCGGGCATTCTCTTATCGTACAGCGATAGGTACCATTAAATCAATTTTTTTTGTGTTTGTGGATGGACGCTCGCCACATGGTAAACACTACAGGTGCACGTATATTTTCTTCCACATATTTTTTCTTGGTTGGTGGATCTGATATTAGACCTAAGTTTCTCAATTATTTTGCATCAAAAATTTCGTCAGCAAGTTTAGTATTTTCAACGATTGATACAAGGTGTGATAAGTGTGCCAATTATTTTGCATCAAAAATCTTTTAAGCAAGTTTCGTATATTGAGGAGTTGATGCAAGCCCTGGTGTTTTTTCCCTTTGTTGTTTGACTGTGTTTCCTTTTCGAGGCTGGGATGAATTGGGGTTCCTTGGGTAAACGTGAGATGGCCCGTATCTTGGCAGGGCGACAGACAGCTGTTGCAGCCATGGCGGGTGTATCCTCTTTGCACAAAGGTTCACCCATCTGAGCCATTTATAATTTTTTTAAGAGTGACTAAAGGCAGTTAATGAAAAGGCTTCCCCAATAAATGTAATATAAGAATATATGATATATAATAACGTTTATGTGCAGTGCAGGCTGACGAGCAATGATATTTGCCCTTTTTTGGTTTTTTTGGTAGCTGAAGTTGGCCGAAGAACATGCCTTGGCAAGGTGACCATATGGTTGCAGCCATGCTGTTGTTCGGGTCCGATTTCCATTTGGTCACCATCAATTTTGGTGCAGATTACCTCTTCCATAACTTTGGTTTTTATGTTGATGTTGGTGCAATGTGATGGTGTGAAACTTTGATTTCATAATTGTGGGTTACAAAATAAAGATACAGTATGAGTGGGAATGAATAGAGCGGGTAGGTTACCCTGATGGGCTTAGTTTGCTAAATAGTCTTCTTTTGGTTTCCTTTTTGAGGAAGTTATGAATTGGGGTTCCTTAGGTAAATGTGAGATGGCCAGTATCTTGGCAAGGCGACAGGCAGCTGTTGCAGCCATGGCTGGTGTGTCCTCTTTGCAAGAAGGTTCACCCATCTAAGCCATATGTCCAGCAAAATTTCAGCTATTGTCATGAAACTGATTTTGGGCTCCTCGCCGTTAACTTCCATTAGTTGCGCCCACCACAGAATAAAACTTCTTAACATGTTACTCTGGTATCTGTTTGAGGTTGCAACTGATACAAGTGTGATCTTTAGGCTGGTTGGCCTATGTTGCAGTTAGGTTTTATTGGGTGTTATGTTAGGTGTATCGATTGTGCCTTCCTTATATTTAGATGTCACAGTGGTTAGATGTTGTTGCCAATGTTACTTATGCTTACATTTTTGGGGCAGTAAATGAGGTGCACAGTTTTATTTTGGGTTTAAGGTTAGAGTTATATGCAGTTGAATGATAGCATTATTAAATGCTGTCAATCCTTTTTTTTGTGTGTGTCCCAGGCTTTTACTGCATTAAAAACCCATCATGGCAAAGGTTGGTTCTTTTTTTGGCTCATTCTTGATGTGCTTATACTTATTGTGATGTTTACCATGCAAACATCAAAATGCTGATGTTGCATGTTTTTTTGTGGGTGTTGTTGACAAGCGACACGTGCAGGTTACAGGAAGCCACATAGATTCAGACGAAGGTGGTCATATAAGTGGACTCTGTGTGGCAATAGGTAATTCTTTCAACCTAAATTTGCATTGATTTTTAAAGCAGCTGCGTATTGTTTTTTTTTTTTTGTTTTTTTTTTGCTTTTATTTTTCTCCAAGTGTTTGGATGCAAGGTTGAGCACACGTTTTTCTAATGCTTTGTTTTTTTCCCTTCAATGTATTCATCCTTGCTTATGAACATGGTAAACCGAATGTGAAACATCATCGTCACTGTTTCAGAGAAGCTGCAGGGAGAAAGGACACCTCTGGCACGATTACCAACGGCAGTGTCCACCATCGGTCTGCAGCACCCGGTGTCTACCGACGGAAGGTGCGTTGATGTGCTTTGTTTTTGCATAATACTTTTGTGTCGATCAATGAGATTCTCATGGTATTTTTTAAATTGGGCCACGCTCAGTGATAAGGATTTAAAACATACACTTTTATGGGGTCATTTAAGCCCTTAATCGCCCACTTTTATATCCGTTACTGCTTAATTCTGTTCCTTTTTACTTTTTAGGTCTCTTGAAGGCAAAATGCTGGAATGATGCTTATTTGGACAAAAAGGAGTGAATATGTGAAGAAAATGGCTAAAGTCAAGATCAAGACACTCAAGTTACTGGAAGTGCACCTGACGGCGTCAGAAACAAAGGGCGACGCCCTTCCTATATTTGTGATGGCTCAGGAGCGAATTTGCTATTTTACACCTGACGTCGTCAGGCTTTGAAGAGTAGGGCATCACGAAGACTTTTCATCCCAGACGCCCTAGATCCAGATTCAGACGATGTCATGACTGAAGGATGACGGCGTCACAACCACAACGTGATGCCATCCCAAAGTTGACTTGGCCAAGACGAAACTCTAATGGCGGCGATCTGACGGCGTCACAATTAAAAGGTGACGCCGTCGCAGTTGTAACTCTATATATAGAATTCGAATTTTCAGACTTTTAGGGAGTAGACTTGTGGAGTAAAAACCTAAAACGATTGTAGTCCATCTTGGACAGTATTTTAGGGTTCTAATACCCTATTTTACATCGAGATAAGTTATTTATTCCCTTGATTTCAATATGTCTTCAATTGAATGTGTGTATGCTTGCATGTTTAACATGTCCAGCTAATTTACATGTGCGTTTTCTTATATCTATGAAACATAGTTATTAAATATTGATTGGTTGTCTCTTATCTTAATTGTAATTGGCTTAGGAGTGCTTAAAGCCATCGTTGTGTTTTTAATGCTTGATTAATCTTTGTTGAACCTTAGCTTATAGTTACTAGTGGAATTGTAGGCTAAATATCCAAAGATAACCTTAGTGTTAAGTTTATGAATCCTAGAGATTTTAAAGTCATTAACCTTAGGTAGCTTCAAAGAGTTAGGGATAAAAGCACACCCTATGGCTTTAGAAAACACAACGCGTTAAGAATAAGGACGTGACAATTGAACCATCAATAAAAGATAACTAGGGAGTAATAGTATCTAGGTAGACACATTTTTAAACATCATACGAGCACACTTCAATAGACATAGACTACCCCTTAGATTAGATATTTAGAATAGTAGAGTAATCGGTAGAAGTACCACCTCCAAATCCAATACCCCTAGATCGTACCTTTAATTTTCTAAAGAATATAAAAAGATAAAAAATAATCTTCCTCAACCCCAACCTTAGCGTCGTAATTTCTCACTAGCATTCCTGTTCCCCTAGAGAACTGTGGAAAACTAGAAGGGGAGGTTGAATAGTTTTTCCAATTAAAACTTCCTTTTAAACTATTTAGATCGACTTATGTCAATCTATTTGGATGTGTGTGTTGGATGTTGATAAACAAGCATATAAAGGTAAGTAATGAAAAGATAAGAGTAAGAAGCACAAAACCACAACACGAGTATTTATAGTGGTTCGGCTACAAGGACACCTTCCTTTCCCTACTCCACTCCCCGAGTCACCTACTCGAGAGTTCGTAATCACTACACCAATCTCCTTATGGCGGAGAAGCCTTCACAATGTCGCCTACCCTTTTTCCGGTGCTAGGCTAACCACCGGGTTCTTTCACTCCAAGGTGAACCACACCTACACAACGTCGCCTACCCTTTATAAGGTACTAGGCTAAGTACCTAGTTCTTTCACTCCAAGGTGAACTACACCTTCACAACGTCGCCTACCCTTTATTAGGTACTAGGCTAAGCACCTAGTTCTTTCACTCTAAGGTGAACTACACCTTCACAACGTCGCCTACCCTTTATTAGGTACTAGGCTAAGCACCTAGTTCTTTCACTCCAAGGTGAACTACACCTTCACAACGTCGCCTACCCTTTATTAGGTACTAGGCTAAGCACCTAGTTCCATTGCAATGGAGGAACTACTACCACACTACACCAGCGACTAATCCCAAAGGAGATCTACTCCTTTACAACATCATCAAGGATATCAATATCCTTGGATCTAATACTAGTCTATCTTGTACATCGAAACACACCATATCGAATGTACATCTAAGGTACCTTTCACTAATGTCTTTGACTAGATCTACAAGACACCTTTCACTAATGTCTTGTGTCTTCACTTCTAAGCACCTTTCACTAGTGCTTCTTGTCTTGACTTCTAAGCACCTTTCACTAATGCTTCTTGTCTTCACTTCTAAGCACCTACCACAAGTGCTTATGCTATAGACGATAGATACCCTTCACTAATATCTTCGTCTTGACACTTGAGACATCTTTCACTAATGTCTTCAACACTACACTTCTTTAAAGAAAGAGAGGAATCATCAACAAGAAGACTTCAGTAGCCTTGATGATGAGGAAGCATAGCAACTCATGGCCTTGAGCTTGCTCAGCTTCAAAGGTGGTGATCTTGGCTTTAAGAGGAACCTAAAAGATCACATAAAAACAAAACTACAAATATAGATCTCTTGGATCTGAGGTTAGTGATTTTTTAACTCAGGGAGAAAGTGTGTTAGAAAGGGGTTGGAAATAATGAAGAAATGGATCACTATTTATAGAGGAAAAATCCTACTATTCCCCGGATCCCACGGATCCCTACCACAAGGGATCCGGCTAGCACAAAGCTAGGGATCCGTGGAACGCTCCTCTTTGCCCATGTGTATTTTGGTCATGGGTCATGGGTCATGGGTTGAACCATGTATCTTTGGCTAGATACAATGTATCTTTAAGTGCAATGCACTTAGTCACTTGGGTATGGGTTGATCCATGGGTTATGGATATCATCCATGTGTGATATAAGCAAGATGTCATGCAATGGGTTATGGGTCAAGATCCATGGGGCATGGGCTTTGGGTTGTACCCAACTACATTCAATGTATTTGCCCAATGGGTTATGATACTTAAGTTTCTACCCATTTATATTACCCAATATACTACATACTAGTTATGTGTATATTATACCCAAATATGTAAACACTAGTTGTTGTACATATGTATTCCTAAATCATAAAATCACTTATACTTGTTTTAGTGTTTTATGTGAAAGTGTGAATGTGTTAGAAACTATTAGTTCAAACCATTTACGTATTTTATTTGTTTCGTTAAAAATAATTTTACGTTTGTTATCGACAAAACATTAGAAGATCGTAAAATATAAATAAACGTTTTTATGGCTTATTTGTATTAACAATCTCCCCATTTTTGTTGATGACAAAACATAAAATTATTTTAAGGAAAAGCTAAAATTCGTAAAAGTTTGAATTTGTAGTTTTTACTTTCTTCTCCCCCTTTTTGTCGAAACAAAAAGTGTTTGAAGGAAAGCAACACATCGTTTTTAAGAAAAACATGTAAAAGAAATAAAAAAAAATAGAGAGCAAGTAACGGGAAAGGATCTTGTCTTTACTCCCCCTTGACGAGTCCATCCCTATGTAAGGGCGTCAAGAAAGTGATATTAATCTAGTTTGTTTGCAAGTAAGTTTGCAAAAGATTTTGTCTAAGTGACGAATGTACCCCCCCCCCTTGATGATTGCAATTTTGCAAGGGGATGTCATGAAATGTAAACCTAGTATTGCAAGTAATTTGCAATGTATTGCTTTGACATAAAGCTCCCCTAGCTTTAGGATGTCAAAGTCTTCATGTGTAAATTGAATAACTACAAAACAAAGGTTAGAAAGCAAGTATAATTCACAATTTTCTGCAAATGTGGTTCAAGTTAGTAGAAAGAAAGCTTTCTGTCTCACGGATCCCACGGTTCCCTCCTAGTAGGGATCCGTCTAGGCAATTCTGAGGGATCCGTTTTTAGCTGCTTAATTTCAGTAAAGGTGATATAACAAGTAATGTTATCACAAAAGTGAGATATGAATACAAGGTAATCATATGCTCAGAAAAATAACAAGTAGCATGTAATTCCATTTAATAAAACTAGAGTTATGATATACATGACTCTAAAAACTAAGAAAATAAGAAGATACATGACTAGGAATTTCTAAACCAACTATCGCTTGATGCTAGGACACCACCAAAGTCTTCTAGCTCAAGTTTTGTTTAGGTTTGATCTCGTCAAAACGTTCGAGGAGATGATAGAACATGAAACGTTTGTATTCTCGTACTTCATGTATCAAACTTTCAACATGTTGACAATGATAGCAATCTTTGTCATGGCTAGGTAGTGGTGGTGGAAGAAATGAAATGGCTTGATGCGAAGGATCAAGTGAAGCGGCTTGTGGAGCTTCAAACGATGGAGGGATTGGTGGAGGCGCATTTGAGAATGGTTCGACTAAGAATGATGGTGGTGGTAGAGAAGTGTCAACTTTCATATGGTCGGGTGGTTGACTTTGATGATTTCTCATAATCCAAATGGGATTATATGATGAAAACAGCGAAAAGGAAGCCGGAGCAAGTGTTGACTCAACACCTTGATTTTGTACCATTATTCCTCCTAATGAGGAGAATGTTGTAGGCGGAAGCGGATGAGACGGCCTAGGAGGCAATTCCTCTAATTTGTAGAGGTGTGGTGATGATAGTGGGGATGTAAATGAAATAGCTCTAGGAACCAATGGTGATGGTTTAGTGGAGATGATATTGTTTGGCCTAGGAGGTATGGTGGTGTTTGGCATTGGTAGTTTTGTGGGTACTATCCTTTTGGAAATTGGTTTGATTTGATGAGGAAGGATCCTATCATTTGTTGGCTTGACCGGAGATGATTCGGTTGAAGAGATTTCGTGTATAACACGCGCCTTTTTCATGGGTAGTTCTTTGGTGGATAAGTTATTACTTGGGGTTTTCCTCATGATGAAATGATTTCAAGAGGTTTGCAATGGTTTCTAAAGTGCTGAAAGTTAGGATGAGAGTGATGACTATGGAGGTCCTAACAAAGTGGTTTATAAACCAAGAGATTTGGCAATTGCATTTAAGCCTTAAGCCATTAGGATTCATTTGAATGTGATGATTAACATGCACAAGAGTCAACTACAGAGTTTGAACTGATCTAGGAACTCATATAAGATGAGATGGAGTGTTTGAGTTAGGAAGATGAGTTGAAATGATTGTTTTATCAAGATTTGACATAAACTGTCATCCGGATCCCACGGTTCCCTCCTCAGAGGGATCCGTCTAGGATAATCCTAGGGATCTGGCTATCAACAGCTATGAAAGAATGGAAATGATGTTTCTAAGATCTAAGATCTATATCATTTTGAGTATTTCAGTTCTCCTAAGTGTTTTAAATGAAGGGGTGCTTAAGTACTTGAAGGTAATGAGTGATGTAGCTAATGATTGTCTTTTATGGAAGGATTTGGAACTTTCATGAGTACCAATGGATGAGCAAGGATAACACTAAAGATGAAAATGTCAATTAAAGCTAAGTGATCCTAGAGATCAGTTTGTGACTTAGGATAGTGTTTTGGAAAATATCCTAGAAGCTTTGAGATGGGAAAACTAGAATTTGATCAACTTTGATCAATTTTGAGGTAAGAATGATTTATGATCAATTTTGCCATAATCAGAGGATTTTTAAGACTAGATGTGAGGGATCATGTGAAATATGAAGTGTGAGTTTAAGAGCGGAAGAGTAATGAATTAAAAATGAAACGATAAATCTACAAGCGTCTTAGAGTGTGATCTAGGTGAGTTATGTGTGAGTAGGAAGGATCTACTTATCTTGATAAGGACTTAATTTTGCCTTAAGACAATATGTTTAGCTTAGTGTGAGGTGTTCTAAGGATATGATTGAAATACAATTACAATTGCATTTTCTGTTTGCCGGATCCTACGGTTCCCTAAGTGAAGGGATCCGTCTAGCACAAACTTTGGGATTCGTCCATCTGCTCAGCAGAACCTTTACTAAAGGTATGCAATGATCTTGACAATGCATTATATTCCAAGGTTGGTTTAGAGGGGTTCTAACACTAAGATATCAAATGTAATATGTTTTTATTTCATGAAGGAAATAAGATTACATTGATAAAGCACGAGTACAAGAGAATTGATTCTATTTTGAAATACTACTAGGTTTCTTGAGTGTTTTCGCTAGGAGGATCATTACGTGATTGATGAGTGTTGGTGGAATAAAGAATGAAGAAAGTCTTCATGAGAGATATGTTTAGCGGTTCCATCATCTTGTTCACAAGTACGTACAACGGACTTTGAAATTGAGGATGGAAGTGCATAACATTATGATAGAGGCATGTCAAGAACATTCTATAAGGGATGAGTTTATTCTTGGAGCCTTGAAGATTTGCAATTCGCCTTGCGAAGAAGTAGGCGAGATTGTACGGTTGTTGTGTTAGCAAACAGTACAACATGTGAGCACAACAAGCGGAAGAATTTCTCAATTTCCCCTAAGGCTCCAAACATTTTCACGTAGGATGAGTGCAAGAGGCTTATACTCTTCTCGGATATCCCTTGTAAAGATAATGTTTGGATCGGAGTAATATGGTCGAGGTTTGCATATTATGCGATTTAAATCTTCCGGAAAAGGTATGTGTGAACAATATGGACTATTTTCTTCACGAAAGTTGAAGAGAGAATCAAGAGACCAATATTCGGTGAAGGCACATTGTCCATGATTTGGAATCCAAAGGATGTGAGCAAAATGCCCAAGGGTTAGAGTAAACTTTTGGTTTTTGATATAAAACCAAAGAGATAGAGAGCAATCCTCGTTACGAACGAGTTTGACTTGACGGAAGAATTCCATTATGAACCTTGGACATATCTTCTCGTTGATTTCAAGAAGACATTCTAGTCCTATGGCTCGGAAGGAGGTATTGATACCTTCTTCGAATTGTAGAGAGGTGTCTACAATACGTCCTTCGTGGAAGTTATGATTTTCGAGATTATTGAACCCACAGACATGATTTCCAGGTGTGTTGGGTTCAAGAGAGATGTTCGGAGTGTAGACGCTAGTGAGTGAAAAATCAAACTTGTATTCATGCGTCATAGTTGAACCTATAGAAATGATAAGTTAATAAAAAGAGATGTTTGTGGTCAACCTATGATTATTTAATGTTTTTACTAGATTTTTATTAACAATGGTGTTTAACACTTCTAACTTACTCAAGGTTTTGACTTTCTAGTGGATTATTACATTTAGAAAGATAGTGGTTTTTAATTTGCATGAAAAACTGTTTTCCAGTAGGACGGATCCCACGGTTCCTTTTCAAAAGGGATCTGGCTAGTATAACTTCCGGGATCCGTAGATATGTAATTACAGAACCAGATTATATGAAAACGCATAGGTTTTTAGATCTCATAGTTTTATACCAAGATATATGTTTTAACCTACATTTTCTTTTAACATGCATACATGACTTCTAATGTATCACGAAAGAATATGAAACGAATAAATCAAAAGAAATGACAAACACATTATGATAATAATAACCTAGATAACTAGATTATTAGTAATATTGCATTTCAATACTAAGGATGATACAAAGGATTGGGTATATGATCCCAATGTAGATTAACAACACAAAGTAAATGTCTCCATATGTGAACTTCATCATAGGGAACACAAGTGCAATGAGTGTTAAGGCAATGAGCACGAGTGCGATGTAAACCATGTTGATGACGAATCTTCTTGGTTTTGGTTGAGATGGAATGAGGAGGAAGATGAAATTTTTGAATGAGAGGAAATTTTTGAAATTGGAAGATTTGAAAAAGTGAGGGTTTCGTAGAGTGGTCGACGGTGGGTTATTTACAGGGAAGGAGGAATTTTTTGAAATTCGTGTTTTGTTTTATTATAGGATTAAAAGAAATAAAACATAAGTTTTATATACCACGACTATAGACGAGAAATATAACACGTATGTGAGAAAAAGGCTTCCTAATGAAGCTTCATGTAAAACATGTAATTGCACAAAAGATAATCATATAAATACCTAAATAGGTATACTTAATTATCAAGCAAAGTAAAAGAAAATCGTACCTCTAGCGCACTTAGGAATGTCTTTACAAATGACACAGCAAATGTCACTTAGACGATTCCCGCTCCTTTGAGTTTAAGATACCTTCTTAAAGAAGGTATTCTTGTTACCAAGCGACTCCTAAAGCTTGGTGGGTATGAGCTTTGATACATCAACATGACAAAGAAGATTAGTGCAATTAAATGAAAAAATAAATAAGAAAAATGTTGTTATCAAATCAACATCCAAACATATAGTTTTGAAAGACATGGTGTTTGTTTTTATGAAAAACCTTCTTTGTAGTTTTCAATTAACTATGGATCGTATCAAGTTTTAAAGTACGATATACTTCAAGAAACTTGGTAACGAAGCTCTTATGCCAATTGTGGAAA
Organism: Chrysanthemum seticuspe; assembly: GCA_019973895.1. Lineage (NCBI taxonomy): Eukaryota > Viridiplantae > Streptophyta > Magnoliopsida > Asterales > Asteraceae > Chrysanthemum > Chrysanthemum seticuspe. The sequence goes on from BPTQ01000005.1 coordinate 51,048,546, forward strand.
ACTAGAAGGGGGGGTTGAATAATTTTGCCAATTAAAACTTCCTTTTAAACTATTTAGATCGACTTATGTCAATCTATTTGGATGTGTGTATTGGATATTGATAAACAAGCATATAAAGGTAAGTAATGAAAAGATAAGAGTAAGAAGCACAAAACCACAACACGAGTATTTATAGTGGTTCGGCTACAAGGACACCTTCCTTACCCTACTCCACTCCCCGAGTCACCTACTCGAGAGTTCGTAATCACTACACCAATCTCCTTATGGCGGAGAAGCCTTCACAATGTCGCCTACCTTTTTCCGGTGCTAGGCTAACCAGCGGGTTCTTTCACTCCAAGGTGAACCACACCTACACAACGTCGCCTACCCTTTATAAGGTACTAGGCTAAGTACCTAGTTCTTTCACTCCAAGGTGAACTACACCTTCACAACGTCGCCTACCCTTTATTAGGTACTAGGCTAAGCACCTAGTTCTTTCACTACAACGTCGCCTACCCTTTATTAGGTACTAGGCTAAGCACCTAGTTCAATTGCAATGGAGGAACTACTAACACACTACACCAACGACTAATCCCAAAGGATATCTACTCCTTTACAACATCATCAAGGATATCAATATCCTTGGATCTAATACTAGTCTATCTTGTACATCGAAACACACCATATCGAATGTACATCTAAGGCACCTTTCACTAATGCCTTTGACTAGATCTACAAGACACCTTTCACTAATGTCTTGTGTCTTCACTTCTAAGCACCTTACACTAGTGCTTCTTGTCTTGACTTCTAAGCACCTTTCACTAATGCTTCTTGTCTTGACTTCTAAGCACCTACCACAAGTGCTTATGCTATAGATGATAGATACCCTTCACTAATATCTTCGTCTTGACACTTGAGACATCTTTCACTAATGTCTTCAACACTACACTTCTTTGAAGAAAGAAAGGAATCATCAACAAGAAGACTTCAGTAGCCTTGATGATGAGGAAGCATGGCAACTCATGGCCTTGAGCTTGCTCGGCTTCAAAGGTGGTGATCTTGCCTTTAAGAGGAACCTATAAAAACACAAAAACAAAACTACAAACATAGATCTCTTGGATCTGAGGTTAGTGAGTTTTTAACTCAGGGAGAAAGTGTGTTAGAAAGGCGTTGGAAATAATGAAGAAATGGCTCACTATTTATAAAGGAAAAATCCTACTGTTCCCCGGATCCCACGGATCCCTACCACAAGGGATCCGGCTAGCACAAAGCTAGGGATCCGTGGAACGCTCCTCTTTGCCCATGGGTATTTTGGTCATGGGTCATGGGTCATGGGTTGAACCATGAATCTTTGGCTAGATACAATGTATCTTTAAGTGCAATGCACTTAGTCACTTGGGTATGGGTTGATTCATGGGTTATGGATATCATCCATGTGTGATATAAGCAAGATGTCATGCAATGGGTTATGGGTCAATATCCATGGGGCATGGGCTTCGGGTTGTACCCAACTACATTCAATGTATTTGCCCAATGGGTTGTGATACTTAAGTTTCTACCCATTTATATTACCCAATATACTACATACTAGTTATGTGTATATTATACCCAAATATGTAAACACTAGTTGTTGTACATATGTATTCCTAAATCATAAAATCACTTATACTTGTTTTAGTGTTTTATGTGAAAGTGTGAATGTGTTAGAAACTATTAGTTCAAACCATTTACATATTTTATTTGTTTCGTTAAAATGATTTTACGTTTGTTATCGACAAAACATTAAAAGATCGTAAAATATAAATAAACGTTTTTACGGCTTATTTGTATTAACAAGAACGATATCAATCCCGAGGCTTACCCTAATACTACAGTACAACGATTAGGTTCACTGCCTAGGTGGGTAAAAAACTTGCTCGAAGAAAAAGAAGTTTCCTTTGACCTCGAACGCGGATTGTACGCGTATCACTCAGCTGTGCATGATAGCAGATGTTCATAGCAAACTCGGAAAAGAGCAGATATGGATAGCTGGTGAGTTTATCCCAGTAATGTGCCGCCGATGAGGTATGACTATAGTATATATTATGTTTCCTATTTTGATTTGCATTGCTCTACCCTTTACATTTAAACTAGAGGTTCAACTGTCATAATTTTCAAACCTTTAATATTTAGCTTTTCTCCTCATACACTAACAATAAAATTATTATAACAGGCTGCTTATTGCACTGCCAGTGGAGGCAGCCACTTATGGAACAAGCCCACTGGAGCCAGCCAATAATGGAACAAGCCCAAGTCTCACGATATCTGTTTAAAAGTACATGTGTGCGGCGCCATCATAGCAAGGCAGCCAACTACGACATATAGCAAAAACATATATGTTCAAGCAAGATCAATATAGCAACATAAAAGTTTAATGCATTGACTTCTGAAACATAAAAAAATAGATAAATTGTTCAAAGACAAAAAAACATGAACATTAGCGAGTCTTGGTAAACACATACTAGCGAGCCTGCCCATCCACACCATCGCTTAAACCCAAAAAACATTTCAAAAACACCAAAATAAAGCATGTCAGTACACCATCCCCTTCAACTTCTCGATGAATGACAGAAGCTCCTGTGCTCGCTTCTGCTTCTTCATCACATTTACCAGGATCGCTGTAGCTTCACTTAAATCTTCAGTTTACAACTTATTCAGCTCTAAGATACTTTGCACACAAGAATCGAACGGATACAAAAGCTCCAACTCTCCAATCACATTGTCCCGCTCGGCCACGCGAGCCCTAATGTCTTGAGCCTTTTTCATCAGTTCTCCTTCATCTACCATAGTCATGGTCACCTCTTTTCCAAATCGAACAGCCATCATATCCCTCACAAAGCTAGACCCAACGGCTGCAACAAGCTCTTCGCAAAAAGGCATTGGTGTCTTCATCATTTTTTTTCCTGTTTTTTTAATTAAGGTTTGGGGCAGATTTTCTTTACTATGTGTTTTTTGTTTGCTATGTATGTCTTTTAAAGGGCAAATTAGGGGTGGGTTATGATTGCATGATGTCATGTTACATGACTTATTAGACTTTTCATTTGACTGCCACCCTAGAGCCTCCAAATGCAATGGAAAGTAATTATGGGTTTTGCTTCCCCATAAACAGCCATCAATTACCCAACTTTTGACATACTTAGCCTTTTTTCCCAAATGCACTACTACAAAAAATGAATCTGCTCTTATGAAAAAAAAAGTAAACAAAAACCCAGATTAAAAAAATTGTATTTGATATAAAATTACGGGGGAAAAATATTAAAAAAAATAAAAAAAAAGAGAGAAGAGGCTAAAAACTAAAAACATAAAGGTTACAAAATTAAAATATTGTAGGTAGAGAATAAAATTGATATATCTTAAATGCACGACACTCAAACAGGTTCAGATCATTTGTTTGCTTGCAATCCAGCTTTGTTGATTGAATGGCACGTCAAACCTAGGATCATTTGTGAAATTTATAAATCATCCTAGATCTGGCATGCCATTCAATTAACAAACCTACATTGCAGGTGGACAAACAGTCTACAGTTGGTTGTTTGATATGTGTCATTACATCACAACTTTCACGTATGAATATATACTGTGTCATATGAATAACAGTTTATACTTGCTTTTTCATTGCAGGAGGATGGTGAAAACAAAAGGAAAAGTGTCATTTGCAGAAATATGTATTGGATCAACAATTTAACATAATGAGTAAATTATCATACATACCATTATCCTATAATTTACAAAAGTGACATTGATTAGCTATTGATGAGTGTGCAATTGTTTTATCATAATATGTTAAGTTTTTTTTGGGTATTTTTTTAGTGATTGTGTACTCCTTTTTTTAGATTCAGAAACACACTATCCGTCGTACTATGAATGTGAATGAATGCTCATCAATCAAGGCCACTCACATTGGTTCTGAAGCTGAGGCTACTCACATTTTTGAGGTACATGAGGATGCTCGCCCTGGGATGGCTCCTGCACATAGGCTGGCCTATCACATAGCAAGATTTTTTAATGCTACGGTGAGTAATCTATCTTGAAAATCTGTTCATACTATTAACCATGGTCGATCAGTGCATTCTCATGCTTCTTTTCAGTGTCTACTTATGACCAACAGTCATCAAATTTTGGCATGCTTTGTTTTTCCACCCAACCTTTATTTAAAGGATCGAGCAGTTTCTGAATATTAAAAAATATTCGATACTTTTAGCGATAAACTATGATACACATGCACAGCTTCAGAATTATATTGTTAATTGATAATACATATTGATATTAAATCCAATCAGTAAAACCGTCTTTACTAATAAATGTTTATCCTCACCTTATTCTCACTAACCTTCTACATATATAATTTACAACACATATAAGTCTTGCAATCATCAAAAAACATAAATAATTTGCACTAAGAAAATAGTCAATATCCCATAAAAGAAACTCAACAACTGCCTCCACACATTATCCAAATAAAACACAACTGAGTCAACCATATCATTGCTTTTCTCCATCACATAACAAGACAGATATCAACAAAATTATTGAAGCACAAACAAACATAACTTTTATTCATATGTGACATAAGTTACAGACATACCAACACAGATTAACAACACCCTGTTAATCTAACACATAACACCATACCATTAAACATAAACACCATCAGACATGCCATCATACAGACAGACAAGATACTACCCTAATCATGCAAGTCCATTGTAAACACATGACATCTTTTCTCAATACGCGCTTCCTTAGCTAAATCAAGGACCTCAATCAGTGCAGCAAGAATCTGATGGTCCCTATCCTGTGCCTCCTCCAAGCATTGAAGACCGTCATTTTCAACATCATCAAAAGGACTGAACGTGCGTCCCTGATGCAGGTTTACTGACCAGGTGTAACACCCCAACCCGACAAGGGTAAAGATATCACAATACGGTTTCATATCAGAACTTTAAATAATATAAATAACTTAATATTCAAAATAAATCTAAGATCCCTATTTTCAAATCTTGCTCTCGTCTCTACTCTCAACCCAGATCAACTATCCCATAAGCTCATCTTGAATGCTTAAAACCTGCCGCAGGAAAAGAAAATGCGGCTGAGCTTACAAAGCCCAGTGAACAAATATAACAAAACAGAAGCTAAACAGATCAAGATAAATAACGAAATCACAACGAAATGAGAATGACGAATCTTTGAGGATTCTGCAGAAGCACAAATATACAGAAATCCAGAAGAACAAATAACAGAGGGAGACAAAACACCTAGCACATTAATGGCATATACTCAAACACATCCAAATAACCAGACATTCAACACATTCAGATAGTAGAGCTCATATAAGCCAAACGGAATGTCTAAAGGCTAACGGAAACACTTTCTTGAAAATAATCATGGCATTCATACAAATTAATCAACCTACATTTAACACACTTAATTCAATATTGTAGCAGCGAAAATAGCAGTCAAATCATGGCAGTCTCACATACAGATAGAAAACACAGTAGACAACTATAACTAAATAGACAAAGACATAACATAGCCATTAGCAATTATCAGAACAGATATCATAAGCTAAACCAGTTCTCAGATCGAATCTTAACATCAGCAGAGTTTTAAAATAGCAAATCGAATAATAAGCAGACAGATAACTAACGGATAGGCAAAGTTTACAAAATTAACTGAACAATCATGCACACTAAACTTTCATGATACCTAATTTCACACTAGCACATTTATCTCACAGATCAACGAATTTCACCTAACGATAAACTAACGTAACATCAGATGACAACATACGAATCATATTTACACATATTATCATATCCTAGCATAACAGATGGTAGTCACTTAAACATACAAAAGCATAACCACGTATAATAACATATAATAAGTCTAGCACATAATTATAAACACTTGAACATACCGAATCAAAATCAGAATACTGAATACAGACATAACAGATAAAGATTTAGTTAACTACCACGAGCCCAGAACATATCATATCAGAAATATCTTTCTTCTTCAGAAGGTAACCTCATAAACTAATTGGAGTAGCTAGCTCCCAGAATTTTGTGAAGACGCGTATTGCACACGACATCATTCACCAGAAATCATATCAGATAACAGATCAGATCTAGGATGCATCCATACGCCCCAACAGACATATAGCGGCCATATTCCATAATTCGAGCTCATAAACTGATAACAGAAAGGGACGTGGCAGAACATCACTTTACTGCCCTAGAGTCATGTCAGAGGTGCATCCCTGACACGGACATGGAACCCCCATAACTAGTGAAATATTTGGCTCGGGTGTCAAACTAACTTAGGTCAAACAGATTGTCATAAATGACACAGATTATAATTCATCATAAAGTCAACAGATATATATATATCAGAAGTTTCATATCATAAAGTCCAAATTAGATATTTCATGGTTCACTAAACAGATGTTTCAGATAAACAACGGATCAAACAAATCAGAAAGGGTTCATATCAAATGTTCAGAAGTCAAAGGTTCATATCACAGTCATATATCATACATTCATAATCAGAAGTTCGTAATCAAATGTTCATAATCCGAAGTTCATAATCTTAAGTTCAAATCAGATACAGCAAGATTCAACATACAGAGGTTCAGTCAAACAGAGAGTCACATAAACAAAAGGGAATCATAGCAATGGCATAGGAAATCCTAATAAGCATAAGAGATATGACAAAGGAAGGAGATCATGAGAAAACCTTTACTAAAAAGGTCAGAATATCTGTACCTTAACGCAAATGAGGGAAAAGCAAATGAATGAACGAACACGAAGATACGACGCCACGTCTTCTTCAATGAATCTACACGGATTACGATTCGTATAATACTTATTAGCTCCTTTTATAAGCTTCTTATGCCTTTGTAAGTGTGTTACTTATTGATATCATGCTTTATCTTTCATTTTCTTAAACTCATATTTAGACCAGACTTTAACGATTTTTATAAAATACTTACTTAGCTCAAATGAAATCAAGCAAAATCCCAGGGGTTCCCATATGATTTCAAAGACTCTCCAAGAATTTGTGGGTTCTATTTCCATGCTAAATGGCCTACGGAAAATCATAAGTCCAGACCGGTCCAGAACTCACCCAGATTTACACACACCAAATGTATGGCCCCAACAAACACACTCACCCTACTCAACACATCAAACCAAAAGCTACAGGTGTCACACCATATATAAATATCATATCCACCAAAGGAAAAGTTCTAGAACCTCATAGATTAAATACTAAAAATCATTTACTACATCATAAATTTCAACTCAGCAAATTCAGATTCAGACACCCTAACTCCAAAAATATAAAAATCATACTTCCACGTTTGCAAATGATACAAGACTTATTTTTCCAGAAAGCTATTTCAAAGTAATACAATTTAGGCTCAAGAATCACTCAAAAACATGCAAGTATCATCAGATAACACCTAGATGAATCCAACCTAAATTTCAGACCCGTTTTCTCAGCTTTGACACTTAATCTTGTAAAATTCAAAAATACGACTTAGACAACTCCAAATTCGACCAAACCACTTGGAAAACTTAACTAAGACATAAAATAAACTTTTCCAACAAAAAACCAGATTATTGCACTTATAAATATCGATCTATAACCCACACAATTTCGACATATGATGCTGTCCAGTTTTAGGGTTCATATTAGGCCATCATAACACATGTTTAGACTATTAATTCGCTTTAGGGTTCCAAAAATCAGATTTGTGTGAAGGTTTACATGTTAATACCATCCGACATGATCAAGAAACACGAAGAAAAGAAACGAGATGGAGATGTGTTACCCTAGTAGCGTGAAAGAGGAAGAATAACTAAGACCAAACAAACAACCAAGGTCTTCTTTTCTTGCCCTTGAAGGCCACGACCAGCAGCAGCCATCAAAACACACCCACGATCAAGAGCCCCTCCTTGGAACACTTGGTTGATGATTAAATTCGAATGGGATGGAGAAAACAATCACTTGCCGTCACTTAGGTTTCTAGGGTTTGTAGTGTGTTTCAAAATTGTGAAGCGTACAATGAAAATAAGGGGAAGGGATTCCTGGTCTGGGTATTGACGAGCCAAGGAAAAAAAACAAAGGGCCAAGCCCAAGTCCAAATTTTAATTTACAAGTTAGATGGGCTCTTATCATAATGTATTTATGTCTTGCAAAAATTTCGGCTCATGCCATACTAAAAGAAAGCGTGTGATGAACCTTAAACGTAAACGTAAATCAATCTCGTATATTTGGTTTGGCAACAATCTATAAGTTAGGTCAAATTTACATTTAACTAGCATTTGCGTATTTTATAAGTTTTAAATTTTAGAGGGCAAATTAGTCTTTTTACACGTTTTAGATTTTAGGGTTTTACACCAGGTATTAATATTTATAGTGTCTCGCTATACCTATGGTCTACCCTAATGCACTAACGGGCAGTGTACCCGGTCGTGTGTAGTGTAGTAAATGGTAAAGCCGAGGTCGTCCCAAGAGCTATATGTGTTGGATTATTACTAAGTCTAATTGTCACAGAATTATAATGGTTTCGATAGGTATTTAATTAATTAAACTACTAATGCAGAATATAAAAGCAAATAAATGGTAAAGGGAAATCAATAGAGGAATAGTGGTGCTAACCTAGTTAATCCTCCTAGCTAGTTATGTCTACGTCAACCTACTTCCAATTACTTCAGGTGGGGTCAAATTCGAGGGGACAGCATTTGGTCAATTCGCCCTAACCTATCAGCAAAGATGCCACCACAGGAGAAATCAGGCGCACCGTCATAAGTCCTGTTGTTCCTGGTCCCCTAAGTCGAGTCATTAAGTACCGCTACATGCTAGATTCTAAATAGTGAGTGCCCGGCCGTTAGGAACTTAGCGACTACACCCCCCAATTCTTAAGTTCATCCAAACGATAGGTAATCAGTTGGTCAAATCGCACAAGTAGAAAAGGTCGTCAGTTGGTCATATCTTACCCTTCCCGTCTCAGTCCGCTCACTTAGAGTCAGTTGGTCATATCTCCTAGGCAATTGGCCTCTATCACCATTCAAAACTACCGAACCAAGGGTGACTACCAAACAACTATGCATGCATACACTTAGAAATAATTGTACGGAAGTAAAGGTAAACGCAAACAAAACAATTAAGGAATCATAACTAGGCTAGCACCAAAGGGTGCTTAGCCGCTCATATTAATCATGCACGTCAATTCAATATTCAAAGGTACGAAATACATGAATTGAAAGTAAAAGAAATATAAAACGCTAAAGCTTATCGTAATGGTGTGAATTCTCCCTTGGAAACAGCTCCGTATGCTTCCCTAGACCTGCCTTGAGCTTTTTCCCGCGTTCTCAGAGTGTTGTATGTGGAATGGGATGCTTTGAAATGCTGGAATTCGTGGGGTATTTATAGGCCAGGTCTGGGTTACGGCGTAACCAATAGAGGAGTTACGCCGTAACCTTCTATTTCTCCGTAAATGCACTAGATCTGCTAGTTACGGCATAACATTATAAGTGATTACGCTGTAGTCTTCAATAAACTCGGTTACGTCGTAAGTGATGCAGTAGTTACGGCGTAAGTATCAGCGGCGCGGAACCTCTTTTGACCTAATGGAGTTACGTCATAACCTTTGGAAATAGTTACGCCGTAACCTCTTGATAAGATGGACTTCTGGGTCACGCAATAGTTACGGCGTATTGTGAGAGACGAGTTACGCCGTAACTTCTTCAAAATAAGCATACTGTGATAAATCTTTAGTAATGTTTCCATTTCCGCGTCTCTTTAGCTCCAATGCTCGCAATTTACCTGAAAGTGGAAAACAATGGAAAACAAGCGTAAATCCATATAAATGATATAAATAACGAGCATTATCGGGGGAAATTGACACTTAATATTCAGGACTATTTGATGTTATCAGTCCCTCCTCCAGCAGTTCAGTCCTCCTCTCAAGACGATGGCGAACATCGTCACATTTCTCTCCAAGCAGCATGATGAACCTTTCATTCTGACCTTGCTCCTGTACAAACAGGAACTTAAAGGCATGATGGAGTTCATCAGAACCACATGCTTCTTTGAGCTGATCAAAGTTTGGGGTAGACACCATTTTCTTAACAAATTTTCACAAAAACTCACAAGGTACAAAGGCAACTATGTGAAGCCAGAAAAAACCCACCTTATATAGGCAAAAAAAAACTGTAGCACTAAGTTAGTGTAACCTAATTGATACAGTATATCATTACTTATCATTCCAATGAGAGATTCCCAAACAAGCCAACACAGAACCTAGACTGACCTAAAAGCATCTTTAAATGGTTCATGAACTAACCACTAATCTAAAATTTCAGCACTGCACACTAAACTACAACCTGTGTGTTGTCTACTTTAATCACTTCAAACCTGTATACATCAAGTGCTTTAATTCACTATTTTTTTTCTTCAACACTGCACATTATCTGCACAGATTCCCTTCACGTACCAACCACTAATCTAAAATTTCATCTATAAAGAGCTTTTCCACCAAACATTGGCTCACCAGAAAATAATCTAAAACAAATTGCACCATGAATTCCAACAAGGAAAAGGTTTATCGCTTTCATTTCCATCTTTATATCCAAAGAGCACATCCTAACTTTTATTTTTTCCTTTTATGTGCAAAAATCATCTACATTTCAAGCAGTCAATCAAGCTCAGAAGGCCCTGAGCTCCCTATGCCATGGGAAGGCTACCTTCCAGTTGGTTACTCCGGGTCAGACTCTAAAAAATAAGATGCTAGGAGGATTAAAGTTCCAAAACAGCCTGAACAAAAAAATGCTAATATCATGGATAAAACTCCAATACAGATTGCTAAAGAAGCTTTTAATGCGAGGATCAAGGTTCTTGGCCTTCCCAATACCCATTTTGTGAAGAGATAGGTATGAAACCATTTGCCAGGGATGCGTTGAAAGGGAAGGGTAAAAAGAAGTTGGAGTTTGTCATGAATCATATATGTTGGTGGTTTCTGTATGGCCTAAATGCCTTTGAATAAAACTGTTGTGAACTTATCTATGATGGTGTAGGTCATCATTCTGTCCTGTGTGCAGCACATATGCACTTATGCAGTTTGTTGGTATAATAACTATCATGCTTATAGCTTGCTTATTGCACTTTCAAGCAATGTCCTGTAGTATTTGTTGTCATGTGTTGGGAATACTTTGAAGAAGGTCAGCTTATCTGCATGTAGGCAAGGCAACCCATGATGGTTGCAGCCACAGTTTTTTTTAACATGTTCCTTTGGTGTCTGTTACAAGATGCAATTACTATAAGTATAACTATTCTTTTCAAAGTATCTCGCAAACTATCTCCGGAACAAAATATTGGCAAATAATCTCCCACATTGTTCCCAAATATACAAAAGAAAAACACATATTATGCATTTACTTTAAACCTATTATGGCTAATCTCATCTTTAAGAAAACATGTCGCGGCAACGAGCGACATCTCCATCTCGTGTATACTAAAATATGGATTAGTAATTGAAAGTTTATAGGGGGAATTGCATATATATTCCTCCAAAACATCATAATTGCATACATATCTAACTTAAACTCATAATTATATATATATCCTTTCAAAGCCTTAAAATTGTCATATATATCCAACCAAAACTCATAATTGAATATATATCCTTCCAAAGCCTTAAAATTGTCATATATATTCAAATGATTATTTTGATAGAAAAAAATGTTTAATAATTATAATTTATATATAAAAGGATGATTATAACTTTTTTTTTAAATAACAAAATATATTTTTATTGGTTTGAATTTTATCATGTCATTTGATCTATATATATAGGATTTTACGTTTAGATGGAACGATTGATGATGCAATTGATATTCTTATTCAAGAATCGTCGATAATGAACACGGTTGAGTCGCCAAACATAGTTGCTCTTTCTTTTCTTAAAAAAATGGTTTAAAGATATTTTGTAATTGTTAAAAAAAAAATTAATAAGTATAAGCGTATAACCGTTATTTTACATATCAATTATAATTTAATATATAAAATAACGATTACACATATATAAAATAACGATTATACCCTTATACTTATTAAATTATTATTATTATTTTATTTATTTATTATTATTTTTTTTAAATTACAAACTATTCTTAAACTATTTTCTAAGAAAAGAAAGAGCAAACATGCTTGGCGACAATTTTAAGGTTTTGAAAGGATATATATGTAATTATCTAATTTTAATTTTGACAATTTAAATACATGCAAGATTACACAGTAATTGAAAAAATTTAGATCACGCGTTAATTTTAAATATGTGAGAAGATGAATTAGTAAAATAAGTTATAATAAGATCAAGTTTAAATAATTTTTATATAAATATAAAGTTTATAATATGTAATATATATTTTCATAGTAATACATAAATATATACACATATATTATAACAAAATTATTTTTTCATTAAAATAAAATATCATATCTAGCATTTGAATACGGGAATTGTATACATACATATAATATAAATAAAAAGTGATACAAAAATGACATTTGATTTTATTTTAAAGTGAAAATACTATATAATATTTAGTATTAACATAATGTTGATTTAAGTATAATAAGAGTAAGTATATGATTGTCTCATTGTCATATTATTTAATTCATACATTATATAATGAATCACTTTATAAATATTTATATTAAGTAAGATTGTGAATTAAAAGTTGAAATCTTTTAATGACTATTAAACATCCTAGATGGTTTAACCTAAATAATGAATGTTTTAAGTATGTAAACAAACATATTTGTATTTATTAATTATGACGAAAATAAGAACATAATTTGTGCATTAATTTAGGAAGGTAGTTAAAACTATTTTTCAAATTATGTCCATATTAATGTATTCATCAATGTCATGTCATCATGAAAAAAAAAAAAAAAAAAAAAAAAAAAAAAAAAAAGCTTACATCATATAGGTTGGGATATGGTTAAAGATGAAAACAAAAATAAATTGTATAAAATATTTCAATTTCTTTTTGTTATTACATAAACTTCAATACAGACTTAAACAAAATATTAACGTTACATTTGCGGGTTTTTTTTAATGATTAATTTAGATTTATTTATAACTAGTTATAATACCCGTGCATGTACGGGGTTTTGACAAAAAAAAATTATTTTGTATTAATACTGAATATTGTGTCTTAAAGGTAATTGCATATAATTATATAGTTATAAGTTTCGTGCACGCAAGAAGTTTACACATAATTCAAATTTATTTTAACATTTTAGTTCAATATATACACATATAAAAATTTGCCCATGAAAATTGTGATATAAGTACAACTAATACTTATGCACGAGTTTTTCATTATGCATTAATATCGATTAGAATTTGGTAAAATGATTCTAATTGTGCATCTATTGTAACTGTTAAGTTGTCTGGGGTTGAGAATTATAGAATCTGGGCTAGTGCAATGAAATTAGCAATGCAAATTAAAAATAAGATGGGATTTCTTGATGGGTCTTGTCTTAGATCTGCTTATGCTGCTAGTCCTCTTTTAAAGGCTTAGTAGGATAGGTGTAATGCTGTTGTTTTAAACTGGGTTCTAAGTTCTTTATCTCAGGATGTTTATTTGGGTCATGTTTTTTCTGATAATGCTTCTGTTGTTTGGAAAGATTTAAAAGATAGGGGTTTGACAAAAAAAATATATGTTATGTATTAATACTGAATATTGTGTCTTTAAAGGTAATTGCATATAATTATATAATTATAAGTTTCGTGCACGCACGAAGTTTACACATAAATCAAATTTACTTTAACATTTTAGTTCAGTATATACACATATAAGAATTTGCCCATGAAAATTGTGATATAAGTACAACTAATACTTATGCACGAGTTTTTCATTATGCATTAATATCCATTAGAATTTGGTAAAATATTTGTAAAAATTTATGTTAGGTAACTCAAGATTTAATTTTATTTAGCTGACAAAGATGTTGATGTTGTTATTTAAATTTCACTACTGATATTATATTGTACACATGATGCAAGTTTAATAGCACATAATGAGCGTTGATAAAGTTAAAGTATACTCCTTAAAGTTTTTTGAAAATGTTTTTCTAGATATTCTTATATAAATAAATAAGAATTACATGAGTCATTGTTATAAATACAATCGCGTATATTTATTTTTATATTAAAGTAACCCGTTTTTACAATTTGATAAATATATTCCCGTTTTCAGTAATTTAGCCGTATTTAAAATGTAAACTCGTGTCTATATATGTTAAACTTTTAAAAATGAAATAAATTAGTTCTTATTGAACATATATAGTAAAAAAATTAATACTTATAATCTTATGCAAATTTATATGTTGTTATTTTAAAACAACATATGCATTGTATTTTTTTATGATATTAAGTATAAAGGGCATAAAGTATAAGGGGGTATTTGTTTATAATCCAAAATTATTAAAAAATGGAGGATTATAATATTACACTTAACTCTATATAATTTTTAAAAATTCAACCATTAAAGTATTATTAATTACCTTTTCTTTTTTGAAATTTTTGTTTTCACAAATTTGACACCTATATTTTTATGTGTTTTTTTACAACTAAATTTCTCCACCAAATTTATTAAAGTTTGACCAAAATCAATTTAATTTTGACTTTTATTAACCAATCATATCACACAATTTTGTTTACCTGGCGAAATTGAGCTATCCTATTATATTCTAAAACCCGTACACGCACGGGGTTTTAACAAAAAAAATTATTCTGTATTAATATTGAATATTGTGTTTTTAAAGGTAATTGCATATAATTATATAGTTATAAGTTTCGTGCATACACGAAGTTTACACATAAATCAAATTTATTTTAATATTTTAGTTCAGTATATACATATATAAGAATTTGCCCGTGAAAATTGTGATATAAGTACAACTAATATTTATGCACGAGTTTTTCATTATGCATTAATATCCATTATAATTTGGTAAAAGTTTTGTAAAAATTTTTGTTAGTTAACTCAAGATTTAATTTATTTAGCTGTTAAAGATGTTGATGTTGTTATTTAAATTTCATAACTGATATTATGTTGTACACATGATGCAATTTGAATAGCACATAATGAGCTTTGATAGCACATAATTATATTTCCGTTTTCAGTAATTTAGCCGTATTTAAAATGTAAACTCGTGTCCACATAAGTTAAACTTTTAAAAATTAAATAAATGAGTCTTTATTGAACGTATATAGTAAAAACAAATTGATACTTATAATCTTATGCTAATTTATATGTTGTTATTTTAAAACAACATATACATTATATTTTTTAAGATATAAAGTATAAATGGTATAAAGTATAAGGGGATATTAGTTTATTATCCAAAGTTATTAAAAAAATGGAGGCTTATAATATTACACATAACTCTATATAATTTTTAAAAAATTCAACTACTAAGGTTTTATTAATTATCTCCTCTTTTTTTAAGTTTTTGTTTTCACAAATTTGACACCTATATTTTTATGTGTTTTTTTTATCCACCAAATTTATTAAAGTTTGACCAAAATCAATTTTATTTTGACTTTTATTAACCAATCACATCACACGATTTAGCTTACGTAACGAAATCGAGCTCTCCTATTGGCCCAATTATTTTTTTTAATAAGAATGAATTGATAAAATCACTCTGAAATGATGTAATTCCTTTATTATATAAAAGATAACGGCTAGTTAAAGAATAAATAAGAGGGATAGATCTTTATAAAGAAAATTATTAATATCAAAGTTTATTAGGTATTTATTTAAAAACCTTTTAAGAAATTGGATATAAGGATAGATTTAGGATCAAATAAGAAAAATTATTAAAATGAGAAGGATGGGAAATAACTATAAGCACATATTAGAGATACATCAACTTGAATTAAATGCATTCTAAATATTTTAGATGCACCATAATATATTTTATAGCTAAAAATTAGATTCATATACATATATGCATTTTAGCAAGTTAGGCAAATTCTATGTATTTTTCGTTCTTTGTGTGTCAAATTTGTTGCAAGTACTACTTTGCATCGTTTTCACTTCAAAATGACTTTCGAAACTAATTATGTTGTATCTAAATTAATAGAGATGCATCTAATTCAAGTTGAAGCATCTCAAATATGTGGTTATTGTTATTTCTCGTCATTCTCATTATAAGTTTTATTCTCACTGGATCTCTACCCTATACTGATAAATGAATCTATATACATATATATGGGACTACATTGACACATCATTAATGCTTACATGGCACTATAATGATGACATGGAGCTTCTTTGATGAGGTGGAAATGCTTACATGGAAGCAACACCCGGGTACTTTTTAAAAAAAATTGTAACTTTCAAGATTCGAACTCAGGTCTAAATGTCCACAAACAAGCGACTCAACCGGTGGAGCAAGCCACAAGTAGTGATTCAAAGCCCCTATCCCAAACTAATATTCAGTAAAAATACTTACCATCTTCCCACAAAACAAACTATCAAAACAGATTTCCTACTCAATCGGTCCTAAATCAAATTCCTATTCAATGTTGGTTAAACAATGGTAACTGTAACCGTGTTTTTCAAAGTTCATTCAAACGCCTCACCTAAAAGTAAGCCATTTCTTCTCGATCAATAACAAATAATCAATTCATTCCATGTTTATTTTATCTTTTTTGGCCATGTCCTCTTTAATCTATCTCATATTTCTACATCTATTCCCACCAGGTACGCTTGATTCTTAACAAATTAGTCAGGTATATTTTTTTTTACCTTTTTCATATATAAACTGTTTTTGACGCATTGATCATTCTTCATTGCAGGGATTTTCAGATTTCTAATTCTTGGATGATGATTATTTCGGCTCTGTTTAGAGGGTTTTTCCCACCACTGTCTATTGATTTGGTATAAGGTATGTTCATTTTTGCTAAGTGTTTACCATGAAGGTTATGTTGGTTGGGTATGAATTTCTCTAATTTTCGTTTAGGTGATGAATTATAACTATTCAATGTAAAACTTAACAATTCTATTTAATTGAAATGTTGGATTTTTACCCTAAATCATACCTATGTGGCTATGTGTGTTATTTTTATTCAAACCAAGTGTTCGATGAAATGTCCAAGTAAAAATCTTTTGATATACATGGTTTTCTACTCCTTTTTATGTTTTTAAAATTTAGATTTGCCAACTGTAATTTGTTACATATTAGTATAAATATCTCATCGATGCAGGGACTCAGTTGTAACATTCAGATTGCCACTGTTGATGCTAATAAGTTCAATGAGGTTTGTTAATATTTGAAAAACTTGCACATATTTTTCAATTTTAAATGGCATTCATTAGTAATATGTTATGATTCATTTTTTCAGACCCCTGGAATACATGTGATCACAACTCAATAAGGGTCTCTGATTACCAAATACAATGTTGTATCAAAGAAGATTTTGTCATTTCAGTAACTTTATGGGTTTGTTTGAATGTGAAACGAATTTTTCCATGTTTGTTAATTATTTATACAATGTCATATATGATGGCATACACGACATATGAAGTTGTGGAAAGTGCTATAACAAAAGACCAGATGAGTAACATATACAATGGCGTACCAATATGTGTTAACTCGGAAGAAAATCGGTTTCAAAATAGTATTCTAAATGTTCATCTTATTGGTATGTTATGTAACATTCTATGAATAAGCCATATTTATTGTGTTTTCAAACTAATATTTTATTTATGCTTATACTTTTTACTGTTTACAGTTGCACGAGCAGAGCTTAAAGTTCCTTTTCAAAACACAAGAAGTTGCAGTTATGAACACAATTAAAAAATTTAATTGTCTTGAGAATAGGAGATTTTTTCTGGTAAGTATATGAATGTAACTTAATAATTGTCTATTTTTTCTATTTTGACAATATTTGTATCTGATTGATTTAGGCACCATCATGGACGTTCGAGTGGGTGCGCAACTACATGTTTGTGTCATAAAACGGGCTGCCAACAAAAGCGTGAGATCAGCCAGTTCAGACACAGCAGTAAAGCTACATGATGACAGCAGCTACTTGCGACATCAGCGCGTTCATGGACATGTGGGACAGAGTAATGCGGCGCCCTAACGTGAGATACTTTTCTTTGTATTTTGTTATGTCTACCTGCATTTTTATTCATATGCCTTTTGAGTGTTTTGTTGTGTGATTGACTTTTGGTTACACAATCTTACGCAACAGTCACTCTGTCTTGCTATTTGGGAGAGAATAAAAGACGGTCTTAAAACGAGGTAACACATGACAAACTTTTTACGTTTTTTAATGTGGAAGCAAACCACTTGTCCAAGTTTAAATATATGGGCATGGTTTTCCTTCATTTAGATTATGTGTATTACATGATTCTTTTTTTGTTCGTATTGACGGACAATATATTGAATTATGAGTTTTAATCATTTTGTCAAAACTATCTTTTACTTATGGTAAAGGTGTTACATATTTAATGTAAATTCTATATGTTTATCACATTTTTGGAAATGAGTTTGGTGTAATGGTAATGATAACTAATTAAATGGTGGCCCAAGTACATGATTAAAATATGTTTGTTTTGTTGGGTCTGATATTAACCCACTGAATAGCTGCAAATGAAAGTGAGTCGTAAACGATGGTGCTTGGATATGCCTATGCTGTTATAAAGTAGTAAACAATTAAAGTTTTTTGTATAGCTCCAAAGTTTATTGCATAGCATGATAATAAGCACAACCATATTTTGGTTCTAAATGGTCTTTTTTCCCGTTCACAGTTTGTTTACCATTTAACATGATGATGCGAGCTGATGACTATACTTGTTGTTGCGGCCTGCCACTTGCTGCTGGTGTCGATGTTGGTATGGCTTGGTACTAACGCGGCTTCCTGCTGATGCGGTTCTGTTGATGTGTTGCTGCTGATGTGGCTCTAACATACATACATCGTATAGCTCAGCTTTATTGGAGGAAAATGAGATAAAAAGAAAGTTGTTGAAATATTTTTCTTAACTTCTGAGACATAAAAATGTGTATGTTTCTCTATACATGACTGATACGGAGTTGTGCATTGATGTTTAGTCTAAATAATGACCTAAAAATGTTGGTTGAAATCGGATGGTTTATAAGACACACGTATAATGATGGAACCAAATTTAAAAGGGATCGCGTGCAAAAAATGTTGCTAACTGTAATTCAAGGGATGCCTCTTAGAACTATATTGTCTTTGCATTGATTGTGGTATCAAATCAAGGGCTGGATAGATTAGGATTATGGCCCGTTTGGATTAGGGGTGTACTTCGGTCGGTTTTGAAACACATAACTGAACTATGCTTGCATTGCTTACAATTATGGTGTCAAATTAGGAGCTGTTTGGATTAGGGGTGTACTTTCTCCTGTTTTGAGACACATAACTACAACGTGTTTGCATCGCTTAAAATTATGGCATCAAATTAAGAGCTGTTTGGATTAGGGGTGTAACAAAACTGAAGTAAGACGCAAAACGAAACTGATGTCAAACCAATTGGTCAGGCACATGAATTCATAAGTCTGGAAATGGTGTTTTCTAAATTAAGCGTATAGATAATTATTTGTAGTTAGAAATGCAAGAATGAATTGTATAGCTAAATGATGTTGTGTTTAGAAATTAGAAAAAAATGTTTTATTTTTCTCACAAAAATTATAAACTTTGAACCTGTTTCTATTTGTCTTAAGTTTATTTTAGTCTATCTTATGTTTTAGTGTTTATTGTGGCTTCTACAATGACTCATATCTTTAAAAGTAGTTAATTTTACTAATGGTCAGTTAGTAAGTAATAGCAACTTTCAGCTAGATTATCCGTGAGGCAAGGTAAATGAACAAGTACTTTGTATAATAGCACAAACGACCTCAAGACTACATTTATTTCGGAAGATTCCATAGAAGCAGATATACTTGACAAGTTACCATTTTGCCTAAAATTAGACTTGTGTATATTAAAATGTGTGATAACTGAATCAGGAACATGAAATTCGCAAATTGAAGTGGCAAATCAGTGATGTACATGAGAAGGAGACATGTGACTTTGATGTTTTACTCTTCCAAGATAGATTTTACACCAACACATATGAAAAATTCAAAATGTAACAAAAATATTAATGTCTGTAACAGATTCATTTCGGAACATTCGATAGAAGCAGATATACTTGACAATAAAATGAAGTTCATGCAACTATAGATGGTGTATATGCTACCGCGAAGGTGTGTGTTGGTTTATTATTTTCACTTTGTGGTGGTAAAAAAGCATAGCATTTGCCGTTTATTTTATTTTTGTTTGCATTTTCTGTAGATTATAATTAAGAATGTGAGTTCATTTGTACTTTGTGATTATCATATGCGATTGTTTAGTTACTGCGTGTATTTTTTTATTCTATTGTAGTATGATGTTTAGATGATTTGCCTTTTTCAATCATGCAAGAGGTTACTAAGCTGTGTTATCGAGTCGGAGATGATGATGTTACCCGCGTTGGAAATCAGGTAATGAGAGTGATGTATGTACATTTGCATATTATTATTTACTTTAAGTTGCGGTGGCATATGAAAAAGTCGACCGGTTTGGTAATGGGACAAACAGGTGTGGGTCAAACTGTTTCAAATTTGGTACATGTTAAAATTGGGTCAGACCTGAAACATTTACTGATCAGTTTTATTTCTCGATAAATAATGAGTGTCAAATACTCGATTGTAGAAGAATTTTGTTGGATACATGTACCCATTGCTTACACATCTTTCTTTGTAGCATGTTATTGCATGGTCTTTGCCTCGATTGTACATGATGGTGACCTTGAGGTAATGTGAACCTTTAAAACCTATACAATCTTTTTTTAGAACAACTTTTCACACATTTACTTACAATGGGCTAGGTTATGTCTTTATTCTATTGGGTAAAACTACTCAAAAAATAGTAAGGGTTAGATACAAAATGGGTTAAAGTGGTTGAAATCTGCCCAAAGTTATACATGCGTAAAAACTCTAAAAACATATTAATGTTAAAACGGGAGTTCGTTATTGTGATCAATGTCGACACACACACACCTAACTCTTTGTATGTTTTATTATAATTTGCATGGTAAGGAAATTTTCAAGACAAACTCAAGCAGCAACCATGTGAGTGCAAAAGTGGAGTTGATTTCAACAATTGCAGAAAAATACTTTTTGCTATGATGTTTATAGGAATGACTAAATTAAATTTTGCTTTGTCTTGGTTGTTATAAATTCCTTTTTATATTAAACTTATGATATGCTTAAAATTTGCACTCATAAGTATTGCTTTTGTATGAAATAATTAAATGTGTTGAACATAATTACTACCGGCTCATAACGTTTTATGCATTCATTATTATTATCTTCATAGAATAGATGTATTCCGTTATTCATTATTTATTTACGTCCAATTAAACTCCGTCAAGTAATATTATGAAGCTAGCCCGCCCATCCGGGCGGGCTATGAAGCTAGTCATTATATATAATTCTATATGATTGATTATAACTAAAATTGGTGAAAGCATAGTGATATTATATGTTAGCTTTGCTATTTAGTGAAAATAACGTCTTACACGTGAATTGGACTAGATACGTAATATAGTTGCACCCGCAGGGACTAATTACACGGTGAAAACTAGTGATATTAGGAGCATATAAATACCCCTCATGAATCTCCATGAGGGGTGTGACTTAGTGTGTAGTGTTCCATTCTTCTCGTGTGGTTTGCTCCACCATCTCTCACTATAAATATGTCTTATATCATGTGGTTTGATCATCCCCGGCCTTCAGAAAGGTGTTTCTTGATACTAAAAAATGAAATCAGAGCTAACTAGGGTGTGATTCATGGTTTATGTTCCGAAAATTTTTGTTTTTGGTGTTAAAATCTTGGTTCGTGTGGTTTTATAGAAAATGTGTACTTTTTCTTCAAATCTTCGAGTTTTAGAGTGTTTTGGTGCTAAAGTTTTTGTTTTTCTAACAGATTAAGTGTTTCTAAGGTAACAATTGCAAAAAGAACAAACAAAAATGGTCAAAATTGAAGATTTTAGAGGTTTTTGGATCATTTTGGTAGTCAGCTCGCAATCTCGGCCACAAGAACAAGCCAAAATCGGTGCTTAAACTTGAAGCCAAAATCGGTGCCTAAACTTGAAGCCAAAATCGGTGCCTATTTGAAGCCGAAATTGTCCATTTGAAGCCGAGATTGGGAAGCCGAAATTTTCCATTTGAAGCCGAGATTGGGAACCCGAAATTTTCCATTTGAAGCCGAAATTGCCTATTTAAAGCCAAAATTGGGACAACGAGATTCAAACTCCTTTAACACCGAAGTCAACCCCACCGAAATAGCTGAAGCCGAAATTCAAAATTGACTTTTGAACCGAGATTTGACCAATATCTAACATACAAAACCCTAGTTTTCGAACCCTAGTTCGATCCGCGAAACATGGGGTATCTACAGAATTAGGGCATATACCAACAACACCAAAAACTCATCTGATATTACTGTCAAACCACGTTTCGCTTCAACGATCCTAATCAAGATTCACCAAATGACAATGACATTTCAAGGGTGTACTTATTTATTCTAGAGATGTTGGTTGGTTGGTTGCATGTCTCAAGATAACTTGTCTGGGCATTTTTCATAGTGATTAAGACTTGAGTATCTATTTATACCTGATGTAAAAAGTTACGTTGTAGTGCTCACAGTGTATAGCTATCACTTTAAGGAGTTACGTTGTAGTACTCTATGTCACACGGAGTTGTGGATTGTTCAAGAGGCGAATATTTCATGCACTACCTATATTGGTTTGGGTGTATATCACTAAGAGGTGATTTTTTCTTAGTATTGGTTCTTAATTAAGGATAGTACAAGCATTAAGTCACAAAGTTGAGAAGTTTATTTCATTTTCATAATGGTTATATTGGGTTGTCTCCATAAAGTGGTTATTGCTGGTTGTTTGAAATTTGAAGAGGTCACTTATAGGTTGAAGAAAAGAGATGAGATCGTAGAAAAAGATAGTCATAGATTGACATATACTCATAGATTGATGCTTAAACAGGTTGTTATGACTTTAAGATTGCTTCTAGTACAAGGTGATTCTACAACATGTACACAACATTATGATGATTCCGATAACTCACAACCATCAGGAGGGAGAAGTACATGAAGGGATAAGTAGTGTTTCGTCTTCCATAATTTGGTTGATTTAGGGAACTGTGCCTAATCTGGAACTGAAGATGTACCACTAATGTGTACATCGGGACTTTTATTGAAGAACTGGGAAGCATTCTATGTGAGTTTTGTTGATACAATGCTCCCTAACCATACAACCAATGTGCTAGAGTCTAGTGTCTACTTTATCCGATGCATTGTGTGATCAGAAGACTAAAGAGAATTAATAGAAGGGTTTTCAGTTTTTGAGGGAGCAGATAAAAGTAAAAAGCTCACTATTAAGGTGGACGTAATAACCTAACTAGATCATTACAGCACAAGAAGTTCATAGCTCAAAGGATCAGTGCCTTCAGTGCCAAAGATCAAATGCTGAAGTATTCAGAAGAAGGAACTTCAAGGATGATGTATAAGAAGTTCAGAGCTACTAGGATCAGAGCCTTCAGTGGACAAAGATCAAAGTCTAGATCGTCGGAAGAGAGAACTTCAAGTCATTATCAATATCTAGACTAAAGAAAACTCTGCACTTCAACGACAATGACATTGTTTATTATTGTTATTTAATTTGTGTGTGTATTTATAGGTATCATTGTAACCATTCACGTACAAAGTTATCTTGGAGGGAGATTCTTAGCTTTGCTATTTAGTGAAGATAACCTCTTACACGTGAATTGGACTAGATACGTAATATAGTTGCACCCACAGGGACTAATAATGTATACGAGGTAAACTTGTGATGTTAGGAGCCTATAAATACCTCTCATGACTCTCAATAAGGGTGTGCGAAAGTGTAGTATTGTGCTTAGTTCATTCATCTTAATAAAATATCCTTCTTTCACCTTTCTCTCTTCTTTCTCTCTCTCTAGAATTCACAATGTTCTTTGATCAACCTAAACCTCCCGAAAATATTTCTTGATACTAACATTATATTCATCTAGTTTGCCAGAAATATATATATATATATATATATATATATATATATATATATATATATATATATATATATATATATATATATATATAGAATAACACCAACTTTTCCTCATTTTGATTTTTGTTATAACAGAACATTACTTTCTCCGTCCCATATTAATTGTCCAGTTTTGACTTTTGAAGTTTTTTTTCTCAATTTTGATCTTAAATAGTTTTGTTTGTATTATATAATATTTAATGAAAATTATACAAAAGGAAAGTACATTTAAAACTTAATCCATTCATATATTTTAGGGTGAAAGCTAAAAACACGCAACGTAGTTTTTCAAAACAACCGATGTACGCAACGAACTTTCAAAACAACCGATGTACGCAATATACTTTCAAATTTCGAACAATGTACGCAATATGACCGGTGACTAATAGGTTACCAGGTCAAAAAGTTTGAAAAATGGCAGAAATGGTCCCTGTGGCTTGTGTTGACTTTCACAGGTCATCCATTGACTTTATTTTAGGTTAAAAAAGTTTCAGAATTAGTCCTTATGGTCATTGCCTTTCAGATTTAGTCCGTTTTTTCCGTTTTCATCCGTTTTTGTCCGTTTTTCTTACGTTTTGTCCGTTTTTCTTACGTTTTTTATCGGTTTTCATCCGTTTTTCTTACATTTTTCTTAGATTTTTGTCCGTTTTTATCCGTTTTTCTTACGTTTTGTCTATTTTCTTTTGTTTTTGCCCGTTTTCATCCGTTTTTGTCCGTTGTTCTTACGTTTTATCCATTTTTCTTACGTTTTTATCAGTTTTCATCCGTTTTTGTCCGTTTTTCTTACATTTTGTCCTTTTTTCTTACGTTTTTGTACTATTTAAACATATTAAAAATGTTTCCAAAATGGAAAAAAAAATTCCAAAAAAATTTTCAAAAAAAAAATTGGAATTTTTTCCCAAATTTGAAAAAAAAAAAATTCCAAATAAATTTTGAAAAATAAAATTGGAAAAAAAAAATTCCGAAAAAAAAATTTGAAAAAAATAAAAAAATTCAAATATTTGAATAAAAAAAATTCAAATATTTGAATAAAAAATTTCAAATTTCCGAAAAAAAAATTGGAAAAAAAATATTTCCGAAAAAAAAATAAAAAATTTCAGAAAAATTGAATAAAAAAAATATTTTTCAAATATATATATATATTTTTAAATCTTAAAAAATAATTTTTTCTTCAAAATTTTTTTTCTTCAAAATTTTCAATTTTGACATATTGAAAAAAAAAATTCAAAATTTTCAATTTCGAACAAAAAATATATTTTTTCAAATTTTTTTTTTCAAAATTTTTTTTTGGAAAAAAATTTCCAATTTCGACATATTGAAAATTAAAAAAAAAAAAAAAAAAAAAAAATCAAGATTTTTTAATAAATTTGAAAAATATTTTTAAGATTTTTTGAAGATTTTTTAAAAATTTTGAAAAATTCCAATTTTTTTAAGATTTAAAAAAAATATATATTTGAAATTTATTTTTTTATTCAATTTTTTTTTTGAAATTTTTAATTCAATTTTTTTTTGAAATTAAATTTTTTTTATTTTTTTACAAATTTTTTTTTCGGAATTTTTTTTTTCCAATTTTATTTTTCAAAATTTATTTGGAATTTTTTTTTCAAATTTGGGAAAAAATTCCAATTTTTTTTTTGAAATTTTTTTTGGAATTTTTTTTCCATTTTGGAAACATTTTTAATATGTTTAAATAGTACAAAAACGTAAGAAAAAAGGACAAAATGTAAGAAAAACGGACAAAAACGGATGAAAACTGATAAAAACGTAAGAAAAATGGATAAAACGTAAGAACAACGGACAAAAACGGATGAAAACGGACAAAAACAAAAGAAAATAGACAAAACGTAAGAAAAACGGATAAAAACGGACAAAAATCTAAGAAAAATGTAAGAAAAACGGATGAAAACCGAGACAAAACGTAAGAAAAACGGACAAAAACGGATGAAAACGGAAAAAACGGACTAAATCTGAAAGGCAATGACCATAAGGACTAATTCTGAAATTTTTTTAACCTAAAATAAAGTCAAGGGATGACCTGTGAAAGTCAACACAAGCCACAGGGACCATTTCTGCCATTTTTCAAACTTTTTGACCTGGTAACCTATTAGTCACCGGTCATATTGCGTACATTGTTCGAAATTTGAAAGTATATTGCGTACATCGGTTGTTTTGAAAGTTCGTTGCGTACATCGGTTGTTTTGAAAAACTACGTTGCGTGTTTTTAGCTTTCACCCTATATTTTACATCAAGAACTATATAACACAAACAAAAATATTTAAAGTCAAATTTGAAGTAAAAAGACCTAAAAAACAAAGTGAACAATTAATATAATACGAATGGAGTTTAATTTTATATGACCCATTTATGTATGCAAGTAGAACGATAAACAACTAATTAACACCTCCAATAGAGGTTCATGATCACACATTATTTATTCTATTAAACGTCCCATTAGAATAGTTAGGTTATAAAAGTCTTTAGACTAGACACAATAGTCATCATTCCTTTCACCGTCACATCACCATTCAGTACATCACCACCCTCTCACATTTCACCCACAATGGTCGCCACCACTCTTCTCACCTCCATTAAAAATAACCGATTTATACAAACATACCTCACAAAATATTTCGCACACACACACACACACTCACAAATCAAATAAATAATAATAAAAACACCATGGGGCCACAAAATACTCGGTACCCAAGAGGAGAGGAGGCTCACCACTTCCTCTCTTTTTTCATCCGTCGCGCATGAGGCCACCCACAGTGGTGGTGACGCGTGAGTAGGGGAGGTGAGGCCGTGAGGGTGATCCTTCGCCCTCTGCTGTAAGCAACCAAGGGTGAGAGAAAACAAGGTTTACACTAAAAAATGGATTGTAGATAAGCTATTGTGAGTTACGGTAGTAAAATTGTATGAGTTAATTGTTTATAAAAAAAACTCAAGTGTCACGACGTGACATTGTAACTTCATAGTATTGGAGGTGCGCTAAAGTAAACAATACCAATAAGGCAAACCAATGAACTGCGATTCATTTAATATTTCAAACAGTCTGTACTATTAAAACACAAATGTACTTCTGCATACGATTTTGTAATTTTGTTAGTCGAAATAAAACAGTGTATATATGATAGTGCCATCATTATTTTGTTTTTGGAAGCCGAATGACCAATTTGCCGCTTCCTTTTTTAATAATGCATTAGAATCATATCCGCATATACTCATCCAATAAATAGTGTTTATGAAAGTCTTAATCGACACGCTAATTGTACAAGTCAATGAGTTTACGCTTAGATAGCTATCTTACACGACACTAATGCTAGACTGCTAGAGTACCCTGCCTCTAGCCACTATACTTCTTGACTGGTCAAGACTTTTGACAAAACAGACCAGTCGAAATTGAATATATGATGAGAAAATCCAAACCGCCTTAACTACCATATAAAGTTTGTCGTTGAAAAATAGTTTACAACACAAATATATAGATGGGGAGAGACTTCAATATGTGACGCATTTCATTGACATTTTGCAAAGACTAGCTCTGCTAATCTGATATCTTGGGAGGATTTTCATAACAAATACTAACAATGACAAAGTAAATACTCCGTCGAAGTACTTTAAGGATAATGAAATACAACAGTACCCTATTACTGCAAGTAACCATACATTTTAAGAGGCACCACCAGACTTGAGTGGTATATTGCTTACCCTGACAAAAAAATGCGATATCAAATATTAATACAATTTTCAGCATCTATAATTAGATAAATTGACATGTTATATGTATGTGATTAAAATACCAAAAGTGTACAGTAGTCGGTAGATGTACAAAATGAAAATGGGCACGTTGAGTAACGGGTCACTATTGTATTCAATTCAAGTTGGGTAAAGGGTCAAAATGGGTCATTTTTATTTAAATTAGGTTAGGTTGACCCAAAATACTATTGTCAAAATAAATGTATCTAGTAAAAAATTGTGTATACGTAAACAATACACTTTGGACAACTTTCGAACAATTTCACCCATTTCTTTATAGCTGAGTTGTTTAAGCGTTAGAGATTAAATAAGAAAATAATAAAAAAAAATACCCAAATCAGTCAACATGGCCATTTTTAATGGTAGGTAATCTGAAATTTCTAATTCTATATAGAAATCCAAATCTGCAAGTTGATATCGTGTTAGTAGCAAGCTATTAGACCAGATATATACCATCACATAAGTATTACAAATGCTGTATGCAGGGGACAGGGCTACAGGCTATAAACATTTTCCATCAAAATTAAAAATCAAATTCTATTAGGCGTGTACCAACCCTTCGGTGTCAACTGAATTCCTTGATAGAGAAATGTTACTGTATTTTTTCTGACCTCCTAATCTCCCATTAAAGCAAGGAAAACCCATCCTAAAATTGAGAAGAATCGAGTCTTGCATACCAGTTGAGACCCTTAAACAGACCTTCTCACTTTATCGCGGAAATTTGTTATATTCACCAATGTTGTTTTAATTTTGTGCAAATCTAAGCAGTAAGGACTATGTCACAACAACAGTGTCAAGTGAACCATGAAGATCATGCACTCCAAATATATAACATAAGTAAATCTAGGCAAAAAACAGTTGCTTGTTTACTATCTCGTTAAGATTTGCATATTTTGATGTGACTAAAACATTGGAGTATTTTGCGAAACATGTAAATTCCGTTTTAAGTAAACACTAAAAAGAAAGTCCTGTGGGTAAAACCCTTTACCCTAAAAAGCAAGTCTGTGGTTCAAGATCAATGTCTTCAACTAAATTTGCTTGCAAAATATTGACAAAGTGTAAATAGGAACATTAGCAATAATAAGCCTCTCGCTGTCACTGGAATCAGCCACATACAATATAGCTCGAATATTTGGAAAATAGCATATTCAATATGGCCTAAGTAACCCACCAAACATTTTAAATTACCACAACACCTATTCAAAGTAACATGAGTTATTATAGAAGTATGATAAAATTGACAGTATTCTGCATCCCAATGTTGAAAACTGATTCTAAGCTTGAAACGTGCTTAATCATTTCATAGAAACAAGTCAATCTACCACCATCTTCATGTTGTATATTCTGCAAAAACGGGCGCTGCACATGCCTCAAGTTGGTCCCTTAGAGCGAGGAAGTCAATTAAGCCAGTGTAAAATTGGAAATTATTTGAAAGAAGATAAAAGATGTCAAACTCACTCCATCTAAAATCATGCAATTCTAGTTCATTGGCGTAGTAATAAAGACTGAAGTGAGAAAGATCAATCAAACACTACCTGATGCTGATGTGCGCACTTGTATCACAAAGACCACTACTAGGGTTAGTGACATATATTAACATGAATCACATTCTACAATTTCCCACATCAATTATCTAGAAAAAACTTTAGATAACAGCGAATAACTAAGAAAACATCAATAAAAAAGAAACGTGCACATAAAGAAAAAATAAATAAATAAATAAATAAAAATAAAAAAGCTTAACGTAGGCCTTTGTTTCACGGGAACCGTTTGATCAATCCCACAGATAAGATTGTATTATTAGTCTTACTTGAATGATTGATACTCAAAAGTTAAATTATGTATGATGAATCAGAACTTCTATTTTTGGTATTGCCGAGCGTTTTGGTGTTTTATTTTTCTGTCTGGTATATGACAATGTCCCAGTTTCCGTTCAATCACACGGCATTTATTACCTAAAACGCTCGGCAATACACAAATTGTCTAATCTGTAATTTGTCCCTCATCATAGATTGGAAAACAAAACCTAGTGGACCAGAAATACACTATCATAAGTTTAGTTCTAGATACCTCAACAATAATTTAGAATGTATGTCTCCTTTATTACCTGATTTTGATTATTCGGTATCACATAATTGTGTTCAGAATAGACATAAACCACCTCAACTTACATTTGTTTTAATACAACTTCAGAGTTGTGCAACATTATAATTTCCATAAGGAGTGTACAGCAAGATTTCTATATACGTGTACCATAGCAATACTAATTAAACTCAAAGCATAATATTTGAAGTCGTGCCTCCTAAGTCGAAAAAGCATTCCCATTCACGGTCCCTGTAAAACAGTATTCCGGTGCTTGCACAACTGAATCAGGCAACACAGCTCCAATCTCATAAGTCATCACATGCGTAGAGATCCCTACGTTGCAAAATATATCGGTCATTCGAAACAAGTATTCATTTTCAGTTTAAAAAATGATAGCAAAAAAATAAATAATAACGTTACCATCATAAAAGTCCCAACGAACGGGCCTTTTTGTCGCAACATCTTCATAATACCAAATGAATTCCACTTTCTCCCACAAATCACACAAGAACCCATCAGTCACAACGCGACCCAAATAATGTGCACCATCAAGAAAATCAGGTCGAGGTATGCCAACACCAAAGTCAATTACTTGGCATGTTGCATTCGCGCCTAGTGTGTAATAAAAAGACGTGCCATTGTTCCACTCAATGTCATAAAGCACTACGCCTAGTTGTTTTTGAAATATGTTAACATTGCGACCTTTGGGCCAGTCGTACCAAAGGTCGCTTAGTTGGAGGTGTGTAGAGGTTAGGTTCATGTATAAAAGTGCATGGAATTGTTCGGGCCATGGTGTTGGTGTTGGGGTAGGTTCAGGCGTGTCGAGCCATGGCTCGATGTTATGGTTAATGGCTAGATTATTTGGTAGTCGTAGAAGGATGCAAATTAGCACTGAAGTAAGTTGCAAGGCTAGCTGCATTTTGTTATCTCTATGTGTGTGGCTATTTTTTGTTTGGAATAGTAGTAGGTAATATGAGATACCAAGTCTATGGGGACCATAAAACACTTTCTAAAAACCAAGATAGGATTATTATTAAATTTGTATCACTGTATAAGTTTCGATGTGGTTATTTAAACCACGAATCGGGCGATATGGAGATTTCGTAATCGGGTCTGTTTTGATCTTTCTCCTCCTTGGAAAGACACACTCGAGAAAGGCATAAAAGTATTTTCTCATTCTTGGATTATTAATAGGTTTAAAAAGTCGGCTCCCATATGTACCGAGTGGATTAATGATCTGAAATTAGCGTGTATGAACTTGTTGTAACCCCTTCAATTTCCTTTAGTCTCTTGCTAGAGTTATGTTTTCAATGAATCTGTTTTAACCAAGTAAATTATGTTGTTTTATTTATATGATCATATCTTTCTGTAGTTTTATCATAGTACTTATAAATACTTAATATATATATATAAGCTACTTGATATTAAGACTTTAAAATATGCATGTCGACGATATGTTTCCAATGTTGACAAATTCCGCCTGTCAAATGTGTGCACTTGAACGTCGACTTTGAAGTCTTGATCCAACTCTGGCTACTAATATACCGATACAGCATAGGTCATGTTTGAAACTCAATGCTGACTTTGGAATAATTAGCTTTAGCTACTATGTAGCACTCTTAAGTAGAAAACTATTGACCATATGGAGAACCACATCTATGCGGTGCACATCAGTAATCTGACGGGTTAATGGTCTAAAAAATATACAAACTTTTCACTTTTTACTATTGTGACAATAAATTTTTTTTTTTCTATTGTAACAAAATAACTTCTTAATGACTACTATTGTAATCAAATGGCACAGTTAATTACCACTTAAGTTGGCAGTTAATTACCACAGTTAATTACCATTTGGTTACAATAGTAGTCATTAAGAAGTTATTTTGTTACAATAGGAAAAAAAAAGTTTATTGTCACAATAGTAAAAAGTGAAAAGTTTGTATATTTTCCAGACCATTAACCCTAATCTATTGTATCTCACATAAAAATGTCTTTGGTAAAAGTTGGTGGGCCGGAGAAGCTAGAATAAAGGTTATAATGTACTAGGCTAGGATGGGTTGGCATGTTTGATGTTTCTAATAAACTTTTCACAAAAAAATACTGAAAATGTAAGAAAATTTTGTTGGTCGTAAATTTTAAAGTTTTTTTTAAAAAGTGAAATGTTCACGTTTTAAAGTTTAACTATACTTTGAAATAGCTATTTATTGATGATATTAACTTTGTTGATTTGAAGATTAGTTTTGAGGTGCTAATGGAACAAGATTCGGTTTTGGAATCTGTGATTGGCACTACGTATACTCCGGAAGTTATCTCTAGTTCTTCCAAAACTACGCCTCCTCACTTATGGAGAACACTCTTATTGCTGACAAAATTGGGAAGCTTGAAAAGCTTATTATTGATGAGAAAGCTACCCTTGTGGATGATAATAGTAAACATATTCCGGTGGCTGATGGTGAAAGGAAGGGCAACCCATTCTCTAAAGTGAAGTGATTGATTCAGATAGTGATTATGAGGTGTTTGAGCAAAATGATTCTATGGGCAATTACTTTTCATCAGCAGGAGGACTTAACGAGCTTGAAGGCTATTTTTCTGTTGATTATGTGGCCCATGTCTATGACTTTCCTGGGCAATTTGAGCAATTTAACAAGCAGTTTGAATTCAAGCTTCAAGGCCGTTCGAGGAAGTAATCTTTTATGTGGTTTTGTTTATTTCTTTTGCATGTCTTTTTTTATGTTTTTTTGGTTATTCTAGTTGTTGGTATCTAGTTGTTCATTTATAGCATGTCATAAATGATCTAGTTGTTGTTCAAGCGTTTGCTTGAGGTTAATGTGGCATTTCAACCACATTTCATTGTACTTTAAACGATGTTTTGATTAATATATTTTACCAGAATGGAAGTTCCCTTTAACAAAAAAATATAGCTTTTTAAACTTCTCACATTTTTCCTTTCCATATTTTTACAAATCCCTTGCACTTGTATTTTTTTATTTTTTAAATATCATCTAAACATGTTCTAGATATTTTCAACTTTTATTTAAAGATAGAAACCCTTCCTTAGAAAAAATAAGAGTAAATTACACCGTTCGTCCTTTTGCTTTGCATTGAACGTAGGAGTTCGTCCTTTGACCAAAAAGGTTGCACCGTCCATCCTTAAGTGGCAAACGTTATGCGCCATTAGTCCCTCCCTCTAACGGAGCCCACTAACGATCGTTAAGTCTTGTTAACCTGAGTGTATAATCGTCATTTCAACACCATAAGGACGAACGGTGCAAGGACGAACCGTGTAGTTTACACTTTTTGTCCGTTTTTTTACGTTTTCGTCCGTTTTCTTACTTTTAACTCCGTTTTTTTACGTTTTCGTCCGTTTTCTTACGTATATTTACGTTTTCCTCTGTTTTCTTACGTTTTCGTCCATTTTTTTATGTTTTCATCCGTTTTTTTACGCTTTACTCCGTTTTTTTACGTTTTCGTCCTTTTTCTCTGTTTTCTTATGTTTTCAAACGTTTTTATCCGTTTTTCATCCGTTTTTATACGTTTTTGTCCGTTTTAATACATTTTCTTCCGTTTTTCTTACGTTTTACTCTGTTTTTTTACGTTTTCGTCTTTTTTTTACTTTTTCATCCATTTTCTTACGTTTTCGTCCATTTTTTACGTTTTTGTCTGTTTTTCTTACGATTTACTTTGTTTTTTACGTTTTCGTCAGTTTTTTTTTACATTTTCGTTCATTTTCTTACGTTTTCGTCTATTTTTTTACGTTTTCGTCTGTTTTCTTACGTTTTCATCAGCTTTACTCTGTTTTTTTACGTTTTCATCGGTTTTTTTACGTTTTCGTCCATTTTCTTACGTTTTCGTCCGTCTTTTTATGTTTTCTTCCTTTTTTCTTACGTTTTACATTGTTTTTTACGTTTTCGTATGTTTTTTTACGTTTTCGTCCGTTTTATTACGTTTTCGTCCATTTTCTTACATTTTAAAACGTAAAAAAACAGACGTTTTAAAACGTAAAAAAACAGACGTTTTTTTTTTTACGTTTTCGTCCGTTTTATTACGTTTTCGTCTGTTTTTTTACGTTTTAAAACGTCTGTTTTTTTTGTTTTCTTACGTTTTAAAACATAAGAAAATGGACGAAAACGTAAAAAAACCGATGAAAATGTTAAAAAACAGAGTAAAACGTAAGTAAACAGACGAAAACGTAAGAAAACGGACGAAAACGTAAAAAAAAAGACGAAAACGTAAGAAAACGGACGAAAACGTAAGAAAACGGACGAAAACGTAAGAAAACAGACGAAAATGTAAAAAAACCGATGAAAACGTAAAAAAACAGAGTAAAACGTAAGTAAACAGATGAAAACGTAAGAAAACGGACGAAAACATAAAAAAAGCATACGAAAACGTAAGAAAACGGACGAAAACGTTAAAAAATAGACGAAAACGTAAGAAAATGAACGAAAATGTAAAACAACTGACGAAAACATGAAAAACAGAGTAAATCGTAAGAAAAACAGACAAAAATGTAAGAAAATGGACGAAAACGTAAGAAACTGGATGAAAACGTAAAAAAAGACGAAAAAGTAAAAAAAAACAGAGTAAAACGTAAGAAAAACGTATTAAAACGTATTAAAACGGACGAAAACGTAAAAACACGGAGTAAAGTGTAAAAAAACGGATTAAAACATAAAAAAATGGACGAAAACGTAAGAAAACAGACGAAAACGTAAATAAACGTAAGAAAACGGACGAAAACGTAAAAAAACGGAGTTAAAAGTAAGAAAACGGACGAAAACGGACAAAAAGTGATAACTACACCGTTCGTCCTTGCACCGTTCGTCCTTATGGTGTTGAAATGACGATTATACCCTTAGGTTAACAAGACTTAACGACCGTTAGTGGGCTCCGTTAGAGGGAGGGACTAATGGCACATAACGTTTGCCACTTAAGGATGGACGGTGCAACTTTTTTGGTCAAAGGACGAACTCCTACGGTCAACGCAAACCACAAGGACGAACGGTGTAATTTATTCTTATTGTAGTTATATTGTTTTTATTTAGAGGGACAATTAAACATTTAAACAAGTAGATTGAAGTATGACAAAACCAATTAGTACAATTTATGTCTAAGCTTTATGCGTGCAGAGAGATCTAAAACTAGTTATTTGTAATCGAAACCTTATTGTGATTATATATTTTAATTGATGATTAGAACAACAATTTTGACCAAACCAATTACTTTGACTTATCTTAAATTTTCATTTACCCTATTTTTTATGTATGGTACATAAAGTAAGAATTTAGAGTTAAATCAATGGTGTAATATAAGATGGATGATGATCGTATGTTTGGTTTTTTACATTCAGTAAGAACCCCAAGATAAGAAATGGTTATCTTGAGCAGGGGCAACACTCACATACGATTAGTGAGCGTTTTGTGTGTATGAAATGTGGAGAAGATAACTTGGTACTTCTCTCCAAATGCATGGGTATTATAAGGATGCATTTAAGGTTGTGTGTGACACGTGGAAGTGATATAATAGTCATTGATTGAACGGTCTTGGATGGGCCACGTGGTGACCATCTTATGAAAGAGACAAGAATGACACGTGTCGTGACATGATTTACACAGGTGGTTATGAGGATCTTCAGCAAGAACAATATGTATCAGCGAGATACTCATGGCATTACCTTTGAACGAATGAGGTAGCTACACATGGCATGGATGTGCAACGATTTTGGGGTTAAGATCTCAGGCATGTCCTTGCCCTAGAGTTTGTTATCCAGGAAATAATGCTTGTGTTTGGCCGACGTTTGCTTGGGAAACTGATTTCTCAAGCAATGTTTGTTTGGCTTTGAGCCTTATAGGCTGATTATACTAGTATGGGCTTTAGCTATTCGGGCTAAAACACATATACGCTATCACCTATTCAAAATGGTGAATATGTGTTTATATTGTGTGCATAAAACGTGATACCTTTTGAAATATCAATGTACAATATAACGTTAAAATTTGGCAAACTCGTGTAAAAAAATTCTTTTTAATGTTATTTTTATTCTAAAGACAAAACATAAAAGGTTTTGGTCATAAAATAGCTATGCACTTAATGTCATGTCTCGCCTTACTAGCTGAATTAAAAAGTATTCTATTATTTTTATAAGGGTTATTATACAAAAAAGTCACTAAAGTTTGCGGGAAATTTTTCCTAAGTCACTAAAGTTTAAAAGTTGTCATTCAGGTTACTCAATGTTAAAAAGCAAACATGTCTATAATTTCAGCGATTTTTACGTTTATTTTTTTTATATGTTAAGTAACAAAAATGTCATGTATTTACAAGTTCAGTAATTTGGATGACAAGTTTCATAAGTTCAGTAACGTGGTTGACAACTGTCATAAGTTGAGTAACTTGAATGACAACTTTTAAACTTTAGTGACTTAGGACAAATTTCCCGCAAACTTTAATGACTTTTTTTGTATAATAACCCTTTTTATAAACATTCAAATTTGTTTCAATATACGCATCACAACTTTTTTTTACCGTATACATTATTATGTGTTTTTTTTTTTTTTTTACCTATTTACCGTTCACGTCAGCATTTTATCTTATGTGACATTCACGTCATTTATTTAGCTGTTACCATATACATTATGAGTGGCTCATTAGCTTAGGGATAGTGGGTTCAAGTCTCGTTGGAAACATGTGAGATAAGTGGTGTAGGCTATAAAAATTGTCGTTAAAAAAAAAAAAAAAAAGAAAAAAAAAAAAAAAAAAATTGAGAAATTAAGTGATACTTTTTTGCTTTTCTTATGACAATTTTTTTTATGTGTCACTCGTAGTATTCAAGTTGTATCACAGAGTTGTCAAATTAAGTTCCTAGGTCCCATTCTTGCCTTTTCGATTTGGCCTTTTCGTTCAGTTCCATTTAAATTGCAAATTTGTGTTTAATGAATTCTTTTAGTATAAAAATAGAAATATGTTTGGCCAAGTATCAATAAGACAATAACTATACTATTTTGTGACAAAGATAGATACATGAAAATTGATTTCTACTTCTTTATTGAAAAAGTCAGGTTTTTTACCTGACGATCTTGACTAGCATGAAGTTATGGCATCCACGCAATGTTACATCTATGTTTTGACAAAGACTTACATCCTTTAAAGAAAGTTAAAACAATAATGTTTCAAGTATAAGACACGCAGTTATTACAAATCAATAAATCGACAATTCTTGTCTATGATAAAATATATTTAGGATAAACTCGTAATGCTACTACAAATAAATCAACGATTGTTATTATTATTATTATTATTATTATTATTATTATTATTATTATTATTATTATTATTATTATTATTATTTTATTTTATTTTATTTTATTTTTTTTATATATTTTTTTTATTTTTAACATCACTTCATTAGAAAAACCCAAGGGATTTTACAAGAAATTTGTGGGAAGCCGAGACACTAGTTGGGCTCCCACTCCTTTCTGGATAAATAAACTTAGTCTATGAAAAATAAAAGCACCACTCTTGACATTATTCGAGTGGCTAACAGCAACAGTCTTGATACGTGAAAGTGTATCCAAAGCTTCCGCGTCTCCCCGAATGTAGAAAAAGCAAATGGAATGAACTTGTAACCGTTTTCTTCACATTTGGACACATATTTCTTTTTCTTCTTCTCCACAGCATTATGTAAGGCTACCCCTGGAGCCCACAAATTTGCATTAATACCCGCAAAAGGAGAGATCCCAGTCACATCCAAACATGCGTCCTTACCTTGGATCCAGTTGAATAATAGCAAGTCTGCCGGACGTAGCTCTTTCCCATCCCTCAAAAGAAACCCCATTGGGGCCTCCTTTTTCACCATAATCCCAACCTTGGAACATATGTCGACAAGAATATCACGCACCAGGTTATGTCTGAACTTCACCCCCACTTCACTGGAACTGCATGGTCTCCCCATTGGTCCATACGATGCTTGCAGCTCGGACAAGGACTACCTTCAGAAAACATAGGTATGGTAAGCCTATAACACAATACCGAACGGAATTGGCGATGATTCATCCTTTGGCCTAACCCATCAATAGGTATGGTGAATAGGAAATCTTGTGCATGTGGAGCCGGGTACTACTGAGGATAGCCACTTGCCTTTGACTTAACGAATACTTGGAAACAAAATCTTTCTCGATGACACCAAAGTAACACTTTGCCAAGGTTTTCATCATATGGGGGTAGGAGCGTCAAAGGTGATAGAGAACGTGTCTGTGTTACAAGCACTGTTAAAAGTATCGAGAGCATGCTGGAACGAAGGACCATGAGAATTAATGCCCGTTTTTACCAATATATGGTCCTGCATATCACTAGTTTGCAAATGAGAGACGAGGAAAGCATATTGGATAATGTCCCTCACCGCATGGATGCCCAGCCCGCCCATCTTGATTGGGAGGGTGGCAAGCCGCCACTGCCAGTCACCAAACCTTGGTCCGGAGGCTGTAATAATCTTCTCCAAGGAAGCACGTAACATCTGATCAAACCGGACTTGGGCCTCTCGCACTTACAAAGGGGAACATGTCCTCAAATCGTAAGATAGTTTCGCAACCCCGGCACAATTACGAAGAAGAAGGAGCTCACATTGGGGATCATTAAGTTTAAGAATAGCTTCCATTAGCAAGATAGTTTTAGAAACCCTTTTCAACGCCAGCTCCTGACAAAAGCTTTCATCCAAACTAATTGAACCACCAAGAAGTTTGACACCATCGACTGGACGAGAGATATTTATAGGAAAAACACCCTCCACCCTGCTTCTGGGGTCCTCTATAGGCCAGAAAAGTTCAGTCTTATCGACATTCAAAAACAAGCCCCGAGCCGGACCATCCGTCATAATAATGTCAATCGCCTTGGCAACCATGAGAGTATCTCCCACAATAGTGCCATCGTCAAGATACCAAGCCTGAAGAGTAAGCTCACATGACCTATTAATAACATGGACTAGGGGGTGTAAAGCGAGGGCGAACAACAAAGGGCCTAGCGAATTCCCTTGTTGCACCCGTTGAAATGACCATAGGATAGAATCATCGTAATAAAGTCTAGCAGTCCTGGCATAGAAAAACTCAACCCAAGGGGCAATAGAAGGACATCTTATCCTGATCTCCTGAAGAAGGACACTCCTATCAACCAGATTGAAAGCGTTCTGAAAATCCACCAACAACATAGACAACCCAACATTGCGACCCTTAGACTCAATAAGCCGATTCACCGAATGAAGAACAACCTCACACCCACCCGGAACGCCGACCCCAAATTGAAAGTCCTGCAAATAGGTATTCATAGAGTTTCCAATTGAAGAAGAAGTAACCTTCGATACAAGCCTACGCCAGACCGTGCCGACAGCAATAGGGTGTATGCCTCCACCCGGTTTAACCAAAGGAGTCAAGGGGGCACTAGCAATATATTCCCCTAATATACCAGGGCACTGTCCACCGAGGAACAGGTTGACAACCCAAGTGATGGAACCTAGCAGGTCATCAGCAATAGCAGACGAGCCCCTCCTAAAATATCCATTAAATGTTGTGCTCTATGCCCATC
This sequence comes from Chrysanthemum seticuspe, assembly GCA_019973895.1. Taxonomy (NCBI): domain Eukaryota; kingdom Viridiplantae; phylum Streptophyta; class Magnoliopsida; order Asterales; family Asteraceae; genus Chrysanthemum; species Chrysanthemum seticuspe. The sequence continues at coordinate 51,088,199 of BPTQ01000005.1, forward strand.
CCGACCACATGATGTCCCTTTTGGGAAACTGCGAATCCTATTCAACACCAAGTCCTTATCCACAATAAGTACATCTTCGCCTAGAGGATAAGATGACAAAATTGGAGGTAGGGCATGGGGATGTTTGGCCTCTAGCTTATGCAGGGTGGCAGATGTAGAGGGGGCGACACCAGAGGACATAAGCACCTTAATAGCAACGGTAAAGTGTCCGTCCCCCAGTTTACGCTTACATTGAACCAGATGAGATGCATCAAGATCTTTGGGTTTCGTCATTCCACTGAGGGATGAAAGTGACCCCAGATAAGCGTTCCATTACCAATGCAATCCTGTCTGCGGGATCCTTCCAACGAAAAATAGCCCGAGAGATACATTCAAGCTGGCACAGTTCTCGCTCTCCAGAACGTCGTTGGGCTCTATTAGTTGGCGCGAAGGTGGTCAAAACACAACATGGCAGGATAAGGAGTTGCACCCATACCGATAAATCCCCCGTGTAACTTCTTTAAGAAAACCCGGCCAAGTAAGTTGATGTCAAAGAAAACTGACCCACCCTCCTGCGAAGGTATCAAAAGATCGACCCCTCCACCAATATCACCAGCAGTAATAGCCGATGCAACGACAGCGCCATTCACTACATCAGATACTGGTATGGGAGGCGCAGTGATGCCATAAATCGCAACTTCATGAAAACTAGGTGCTGGAACCACTTCCCCGTCGGCATGTTAACAATTTTTACTAAAAGTGTGGGTGCAAAAACACACCCCACAAAGCCAAACACCCGCCGCATGAAGTGTCTGGTCAAGCGCGGAGAATAAGGAAAAATCCTTTACAACCTGATCCTTGTATGAAGCTTTTAAAAGATCCGTTTTAAAATGATGCGTATTCAAATGGTCAATAAAATATTTCTTAGTGAGCCCTTTGCCATTTCCTCCACTACATCCTTCACAACCTTGTAACGGACAAGAAATCCGAGATACCTCGCGACTAGCCATGAGAAGCAAGCCAAACCACAAATTGATTGAGTTTATTATTATTATTATTATTATTATTATTATTATTATTATTATTATTATTATTATTATTATTATATATATATATATATATATATATATATATATATATATATATATATATATGTATATATATATATATAGGGGATAGCTTGGCTACAATTTTTGTAGCCAATTGGCTACAATCCTTCATTATAAATACACTATCAATGAATCTGAGACCCACAGAAAAGAAGCAGGACCCACAAAAAAAAAATCAATGACCCACATTATATGGCACAAAATTGTAGCCAATTAGCTACAATAAATTGTAGCTAATATATTCCCATATATATATATATATATATATATTTACACACTATGAGTTGTATTTTTCAAGCATTTCGATACATCTTCCTATACGACTAGAATAATTGCTTTTGAAAATAGATAGGCTGACATTGCCAACTCCATCTTTTTTGTCTTGTGACCAGGGACGGAACCGGGGTTTTCGCGGGTGCCTGGTAACTTTATGAATTTTTTCTATATGGTATTAATTTTTGAAAAAGATATCGATTTTTTAAAATGCATCTTAAATGCACCCGGTTTATCGGTAATATGTTGATTTATTTATCGTTTTTTTTAAAGAATTCTTCGTTTAGTCATGGTTTCGTTCGTGCTCGTAACATGATCATATCACTAACCAATAATAACTTACTGTTTACAAAGTCCCAATAGTTTAATCGTAGAAAATTAGAAATCGTCTCAAAAAGTTTCACATTATGTCTTTTATATCATATCATCAAGCATTTCTTGGGAGTATTGGTTAAAAAACCCCTATCTTATTTCCTTGTAATGTCTTTCTAGCTCCTTGCTAGTTTTTTAATATAGTTTCCGTTAAAAAAAACATAATAAGAAAACGAATGACCATTTACCACATTTGGAACCGTAAAAAGATCAATAATATATATAAGCATGCCAATTTGAAGACATGCAATTAATGAATAAACAAATAAATATAAAGGAAAAAACACACATAATTATACATGTGTGTGTATATAAACATATAAAGATAGCATAGCATACGTTCATCACGAAATATAATGAGGAAAATTTTAGTAAGGTCTCTCACCTATATAATTCCCAGGTGGATCATAATTACATATCATAAAAACACCTCTACCCTTAGCACAAGTCACTTTAGCACAACCAACTCTGCAAGTGGTCTTCCAAACAATTTGTGTATAATGTCCACACTCTTGCCCACCGTTGCATGAGTTCGACCCGTACGTATACCAACGTCGCTCTCCGACCCATGCAGCCGCTGCATGAGCCGGGTTCCAACCATTTCCACTACCCCAAAAGATGTTCTCACCATATGGCCCATTTGAATGCCTTAGCAGGCAGTCTTGTTGCCTTTGCCTAGCATACATTGCCGCGTAACGTGCTAGTTTTGGATCCCATACGAGTGGTGGCACCCGACGTGCGGCTCGGGCTTGGTTCTGAAGAGATAAAAACTCGTTAATGACATTTTTGGATACTTGTGTTCTATTTGTTATTGCATTGGTGGTGGAGATTAGGAAACAAGAGAAGAGAGCCAATGTGATGGGAAAATACATTGGAGATAATATGATATGTGTTTCCTGTTGGAAACCCTTTTCCTATGGTATACAAAAAGCAAGATAAATATAATATATGACTGAAAATAATGTGGTATTATTTTATGGAGATGTAATATAAAAAGGTGGTTGGATTTGTGGAGAATTTAAGTGGTGCCCATGATCGAATATGATTGCCATAATGTTTTAGGAAGGAAAACTAAGTCAGTTTTCAAGCATTAAATAGTTCAGGATCTATATGATATGATACTTATAGTTTAATTGAAAAATAGCATGAATTAACTTCAATAAATTATAACTTGCAGGGTGTACACGGATTAGACGAACACGAACAGAACTTTGCTCATGTTCGTTTTTTTAGTTTTAAGCAGAAAAATGAATTGGATACGAAAGTTTAAATAATCGAATTTTCTTGTTCATATTCGTTTATTAAAAATTAGGTTTTTGATCTTCATCTATGTTCGGTTATTAAAAGATTAAACGAACACAAATGAATGTATATAGATAAACAAAAAATATATACAAAATATTGTGTTTTATGTGTCTTTATTTGTTTAAGTATACCGATATTTAAAAGATATAATAAAAAAACACGATATACAATCACAAACAAATAAAGAAACATGCATAAACAAACATAAACAAACGTATAATCAAACGTCCACGAACATAAATGAACAAACGATAATTTCATTTACGTCATTTATTTAAGTAAATGGATGATAAAAATAATTTTCATATTCGTTCATTTAATAAACTAGCAGGGGCGGGTACCCTGTGACTATATTTTCTGACAGTGTCATGTTATGTGGTCATACTTTTATTAAACAATTAAATTACAAATAACAATAACTTTAGTTATGACCGTGGAAATAATTCATCTCCTGTTAACCGAAGCTACCACAAACAAAATCTTGATTCTTTCCTTCAGCACAATCACCCTTCGTCAATTTTGGAGCCGACCAACCAGTTCGACCCTCATGTTGCAATGGTGGCGACTTGGTTAGCGGCGACCAAACCAGTCGACCGACCATTGCGGGCAACCTAATTAATGGCTTTATTTTTAAATGTTTGGCTTAGTAGTTTGATTAAATTGTACATTGTGGTTAAATGATTGTATATTTTAGTGAATTGGTAAATTAAATAGTGTATTAATTGTATGTGTTGAATAGTGTTTTTAGTTGTATTTGTGCTTCAAATAGTTTGTACATTGTGTTTTATAAATTATATTTTTTTTCAAATGAGTGTTTTAAATATGCCATTAATTACAAATGTTGACCAGTCAATATGTTTAGGTATTTATGCATAAAGTAATTGTACATATAACTTAAGTAGTTGTATTTGCTTAAAATCTATATATGAAAATCTTAAAAAATTAGAGAAAAGAGGGTTATCCCTCCATTATAAGTAGTGATAAACGCACATAAATAAACATTTTTACAACAATTTATAAAATGTTTAATGAACATTCGGTTGATAAAAAGTTACACGCAGCTTGAAGAAGTTCCTCCTATCCTATTTTGAATGTTCACCGACAATACATTTAATTTAAGATACATAAAATAAATTGTAAGCAATAATTAATAAAATATCAATATAGGCCCTTAAATGTTTTAGTTATAGCAATAAATTCTTTAAAAGATAGAATGAGAAGATAGAATGAGATGTAAAACTACATTTGTTGATTGCATTACTGATTACAATATTTCATATAAATACATGTTAATGGGCCAATACAAAGGATATAAGCCAAGCTAATCATAATTAGACTAAGCCCATAAATATCAACTGCTAACAGCCCCTCACAATTTGAGCGGGAAAAGGAAGAACACTCAAGCTGGAGCGAAACTCATCAAATAATGCAGAAGGCAATTTTTTAGTGAAAGTATTCGTATAGTGATATTGGGATGGAACATGAAGAACACGTATATGACCAGCAGCAACCAAATCACGAACAAAGTGAATATCAATCTCTATATGTTTCGTGTGTTGATGCTACACGGGATTGGACGAGAGATAGACTGCACTTACATTATCACAATAAACAATCGTAGCAGTCGAAATCGGTGTGTAGAGCTCACACAATAAATTACGTAACCAGTAAGTCTCAGCAACAACATTCGCAACACACTATACTTAGCTTCAGCACTAGACCGAGAAAGTGTAGCCTGACGCTTAGAGGACCAAGGGAGAAGATTGTTGCCAAGGAAAACGCAATATCTTGAAGTAGACCGACGTGTAGTCGGACAGCCAGCCCAATCTGCGTCTGAGTATGCAACTAAGGATGACGTGGAAGACGAATAAAGTTGTAATCCATAGTCTAATGTGCCCCGAACATAACTTAAGACCCTCTTGAAAGCAGAGAAATGTGGCTCCCGAAGATCATGCATAAAAAGACATGCCTGCTGAATGGCATAAGAAATATTCGGTCTAGTAAAAGTAAGGTACTGTAGTGCACCTGCAAGACTGCGATATAATGTACGATCAGAAACAGGATCACCATTAGCGTCAAGCTTGGAATTCGTGTCAACAGGAGTACGACATGGATTACAGTGTATACCAGCATGCTCAAGCACCTCAATAGCATACTTCTGCTGAGAGAGAAACATCCCAGAAGTAGTACGAGTCACAGAAATGCTCAAAAAATAATTAAGCGAGCCAAGATCAGTCACGGAGAACTCCATATGTGAAGAAGCGATAACATGCTGAAGTAAAATTGTAAAGGATTTAGTTAAGACAATGTCATCAACATATAAAAGTAAATAAGCTGTATCGGTCTCCTGTCTGTAAATGAATAGTGAAGAATCACACCGACTATGATGAAAACCAACCCGAGCAGCATAAGCTGCAAACATCAGAAACCAAGCCCGGGGAGCTTGTTTAAGCCCATAAAGTGATCGCTGTAAAAGACAAACATGATCGAGATGTTGCGGATCCCAAAAACCAGGAGGCTGATGCATATAAACAGTCTCAGATAAAAAAGTATTCTTGACATCAAGCTGATGAACAGACCAGAGTCGAGAAATAGCAAGACTAAATACAGTACGAATAGTGGCCGGTTTAACCACCGGGCTAAAAGTCTCATCAACATCAATACATGCAAGTTGAGTGCTATCATTCGCAACAAGGCGAGCCTTGTAGCGATTAAGACTACCATATGCATTATGTTTATGTCGAAAGAGCCAAATATAACGGACAATGTTCGCGTCCGGTGGTCGAGGAACAAGAATCCAAGTCTTATTTTTAATTGATGCATTATATTCATCTATCATAGCACTATGCCAATTTGGGTCTTGAAACGCATGGGTGTATGACTTGGGAAAAGGATAAATGGTAGACACATGAAACATTAAACGTTAGGTAGGATGGTATAACAACCCGTAAATTTCCGGATTATTATAATAATATTTATTACGTCAGAAAATTCAAATCGGCTATTTTCTGACAGTTGTTGATATTTAGATCTAAAATCGAGAGGTCATCTCGTTAATTTAGAGAATCACGGCACCGCAGGCATACCGACACCAAATTAGTTACGGCAAACAATTATAGTCTAAATCCTACGTAATAATAATACCATATTATTACGCTCTTTAAAACGTTTCCAAAAATGTAATCGTTATATTTTGCGAGTACCGGGAAGGTACAATTTTGCGGAGATTCGTCAAAACACGGGGTACAATTTATATTGTGTCTAATAATAAAACAAAATAAACACAAACCTTATCCCCACATATTTCTTGACCCATCTTTTTCTCCTGATCCTTTCTCTCTCACTTGTCGACACGAAGCACAAGCACAAACACAAAAATGGTATTATCTCCTTCTTTTGAGAGTCCAACACAAAAGCCTCACCTCCATCTTCCTCCAAAAAGGCTACCTATCATCATAGATCATCACAAGCGTGCCTACAAACCAAATTACCACCATACCATTTCACCATAAAGTAAACTACAATTTCACTACTACCTCACAAAAATAAAGTGTTTCTTAATACTTTGAAAAGTATTCTAGAACCACTCTATTAGTTACTTACTTCCTCGAAAAATGTTAATACCCCATAAACAGAAATTATCAATGTCCTTGATCTGTGCAAAACCGTCAAGTTATCTCACGCAAGCGAGCCACTTGTGAATGGCTAGCTGTAAGAAACTTAAAACAGTTCAGACACAAATGCAATTAAGATCAGAGGAATATAGGGAATTCCTGGGTCGTTAAGTCCCACGGAGGATGAATTGGTGTTAAAACACTTAATCAGATGGTAGAATGATTACTAAGGATAGCAATCAGTAAGGTTTTCGATGGAAAATTATACTAAAAGAAAAGATTAACAAATAACAGCGACTTAAATGCAAATTAAAAAGATTAAAAAGTTAAAATCTATTAAATAAACGCTATCACTATTTTTAAAGGTCGATGAACGTTTATATAATTTTATAAAATAAAATAACTTAAATAAACTATATTAATCAAAACGTAAACTTAAATTATCTAAAAACGTTGTTTAAAACGAAAACGAGCGTTACTTACAAAAATGGCGCTGGAGCGCAAGCAAAAACGTAAATTTTAAGAAATAAAAGGCCTAAGAGTGTAAAACTAATTTTCTTACATATTATTTGATAAAAGAAAATTTTACAAAAAAGAATTATATTTTTTTGACTTTTATATTTTTTATTATGAATTAAATAAGATAAAACACTAATTAAATGTTTAAAAATACTAAAACTAATTAGAAAAATCTCAACTTTTTACAGAAAATACTTATTACTAATACAAATTTATGAAAAATAGAAAATGTGGTGGTTACCTTGTAAAATAAGCTGGAAATAAGCTCAAAAGAGCTTATAACCATAACTGCCAAACACCCTTATGTATATGATTTTGCATTTCATAACAAGAAAGACCCAAGGGCGCTTATGGTTACAGGTACACTCACTGTCATCCTTCTAAGGGGTGGAGGTCTCAGGTTCGAGCCTGCCTCCACCCTTTTTGCACTTATATTTTTATTTTTGGATTTTCTTTTTACAAAACTTTATAATAAGCTAAAATAACTAACTTTAATAAAGACAACTTTTATAAAACTTGGAAATAAGCTCTGTTGGAGCTTATTTCCCTGACAGTTGGACAAATAAGCCATAAGCTCCCACATAGAAGCTAGCACTAGTTGCTAAAGCTATTTTTGGGTTTTTCTGTTTTTAAGGACATAAATATATACAGATATTAAGTACATATAATGAATAAAAAGCTATTTTTACAAAGAAATAAGCAATTCTTGGCTTATAAGCTTATGCAGTGAGCTTTTAACTCACTGTTTGGCTTATAAGCTTTGAATAAGCTTAACAAAGGAAACAAAAGGAAAAAGGGTATGTAAGTACATGTAATATAAACAAGTTTAAACAAGCTTGTGCACTGGATTCACCAAATAAGCTCAAATAAGCAAAATAAGCAAATCCAGTACACTCAGAACCAATCAGGCCAAATGGCCAACTTTAGGCCAATGTGGGGCACACTAGGGACATTGGAAGTATAAAGTAAAAGCTGATTTGAAAAGCTAGTTAGAAGGGCTTTCTAAAAAGCCAAGGTTCAGCCCTTGGGTCCCACTAATGAAATCAGAAAAAGCTATGGAAAATGGGCTTATGAATCATTGACTCAGCATTCACTGAGTCAGTGAATGCTGAGTTTTTGAGACAAAACAAAAACTAGTTGCAGCCCTACTCAATAAGCTACAAAATGGGTTTTAAGCACTGGACCTTATTAACTAGCTGGTTAGCTTTTTTTAAAAAGACTAATTTCACAAGCTGGGTCAACATGATAAGCTTTTTGTGAGCTTATGAAGAAGCTATAATATACTCAGTTATACTGATGAAATGATGATAAGTTCTAGCTACTTGCAGCCTATGTAAATAAGCTACAAGATGAAAGTGAAGCACAGGATCATGAAGTTTGGTTGCTAGGCTTCCTAAAAAGCCAGGCCACACAAGCTTAAGATCACAAATGAGCTTGGTGTGAGCTTGTGAAAATGGTGCAAATTCATAGTTTGAACTGTAGGAATGGGCAAACACAAGCTCACAAGACTTCTCAAATAAGCTCATGAGAGCTCAACCAATACTGAGACTTAGAGTATGACTGAATAACTTCACAAGAAGCTAAAAATCACAAGCTCTAGCTCTGTAGGGAACTTTTCATGAGCTATGGAAACCAACTCCACTTCCACTGTTTGCTTCAGTGGAAGGAGTAAATGGGACAACATAAAGGGTCAAATTAGGCTATCTAAATAAACTGAAAATGTAAAAATAAGCATACAAGTAACAAAAAGACCACAAGGGCTACACAAAACAGTAAGGTGCATAAGCTAGGGTCAAGTAATGAAGCTTATGCAAGCTCATTAACTTGACACCATAACTGTGGTGCAGGGCATGATTTCCAAACAGGTACTCAAAATAAGCTAGAAAATAAGTACTTTATAAGCTGAGTTAATGAAAACTAGTATTTTTATATTTAAGTTTAGCAGCTAAATTTTAACATCCTAGAAAGTTTAAGGCTAAAACTTAATATTGAAACCTATAGAAAATTATACATTTAATTCAAAAACAGCTATTTGAAAAATTGACTTTTTGCAAGAACATAAAGGTTGACTAAAATGAATTTAAAACTTAATCTATGGACTTAATATGATATAATAAGCTGTAATAAGATGATCTAGAGCTAGGTTAACAAGTTTTAAGCTAAAATACATGATTATGTAATCTAAATCTCTAACAGTTATGCTTTAAGACAGAATCAAGATGAATTTGACTTTTGAAAGAACAAAGACTGGATTTTATGACTAACCTGAGCTATTTATCACTAGGTAAACATAAAACAATGGCAAACAACAACAGATAGATAATGGAATCTATGCTTATCAGCAAATCCAATCACTCCTTTTAATGTCACTTTTAACATGAACTTCAAAGTATTTACTGAATTTGAGTCTAAAACAGATTCCAAACATTTAATCATAACATATTAAGTCTAAATGAGCAATAAACTTCAATATCACAGTCAAGAAACACAAACTTGTCAAATTTGCATTTTAACTGATTCATTTCAATTCTAGGCACAAGTGACTCTAAATGAACTAACTACTTATTTAAACTTGTAATAACATTGAACAATAACAAAGGAACAAGTAAACATGAAAATCAAAACATAAAAAGTATTGAAACAGTAACTTGCAAAAATTGTAAAAATGGCTTACAAATGAGAATAGGACTGAGACCCAGAACAAATGGACAAGGTTACACCTATCAGCTTACCAATAAGCTCCTAATACCCATAGAACTCCAAATCCAACCATGCTTCATCATCTTCTTCATTTTCCCAATTTTTGATTATTTTTCCATTTTCTCTTTTTTTTAGTGATTTTCTGAATTTAAAAGGTCTAGCAAGTTTAATGGTTCTAATAGCCTAGTGAGCTTTGTCAAGAGCTTATGCAAGCTATAGAAGTCATTAAAATGCTAAATAACTTGAAATTAAAATGACTTGAAAATTTAAAGGAAATTAAAGCAAAATATGAAACTTGAAAGTAACTTGCAATTAAACTGAAAATTAAGTTCCATTACACTATTTTAAGTAAAATAACAACATTTAAACTGTAAATGACATTTAAATTAAAGAAAGCTTGTAAAATTACACTACGTGACTAATGGCTAATCCAAAAGTAGTTGTGTCCTTCTCCTTCTTCTTTCTTTTATAATGTTCTGAGTTCCACTTGAGTTTTCAGTCAAATCCCATCAATAATATCAGCCTTTGGATCACTGCAACATATCCTAGCCATCCATTTAACTTTTGGCGCCAAAAAGTCTTCGAGCAGGTTTTCTGAATTAATGGCTTTTGGATTGGTGTAGAGGTGGAAGGGAAGAGGTGGAAAGGTGTTTGGGGTGAGCTGGATTGGAAATCAAGTGGTAAAATACCACTGGTATTGGTGAAACAGGCGAGGAGGAGGAGGATGAACAGTGGCGCGGTTTCTTTTGAATTTAAAAACTGGGCCGGGTAATGTGTTGGGCTTGGGTTGGGTTTTATATTGGATCCGTTTGGTATTAAGTAAACAACAAGGACTAATAGTGTAATTTAGCCAAAGTTGAGGGGCTGGTCTTGAATATTTTTCAAAGCTCTCATAAGGGTAAAACCTGCCAAGTAAGAATAAAACAAGGACCTTTGTTGTTAATTTTCATTTTTTAAAATCCAGGGACCAAAATTGCCAATTTAGAAACTATAAGGACCAATATTGTAATTTCTCAAAAAGTTTTATCATAAGGACCATTTTTGCCATTTATTAATAGAACAAGGTTAAAACTTGATAATTTTCACTTTTTAAATTAACCAAGGACTATTTTTGACAATTTTCAAAGTTAAAGGACTAAAGTTGTCATTTTGTGATTTTTAAACTTTAAAGGGTTTGTTTTGACAACTTTTGAATCTCAAGGACCTAAAATGATATTTTGCAAGTTTTTGAATTACCAGGGACTGATTTTGACAAATTTTCAAACTTGGGGGACTAAAACTGCCAATTATGCAAACTTAATACGTTTTTCACCAGATTTTGATGTTTTTGCATTTAAAACATATAAAACACTTGTTTGTGATATTTTTATCATTTTGATGTGTTTTTGAGTGTTTTCAGATGTTTTTGGTATTCTAACAGTATAAAAATGATGAGTATTTAGACACTCATCATCCTCCTTAGTAGCTAAGCCTAAGGATGTATCCCACACCTTTGCCTAAAATCATAGATAACAATGAGGTTCATCAACTATTAAACCTCTTACTTTACCCAACTTAGACAACTAAAAGAGGAAGAAAACACACAAACCCGTAGCAAACCTTAAGGATTCACCACTATACTTTAGAACCATTAAACACCAGAAATGGGTACGTTTTGATAAAACCATGAGAAGTTAGAGGTGCCCACACTAACAAAATAGTGAAACCTCATAACATCAAAATTAGAACTTTCACCCAATGAATTTACCCCAAAAAATCATGACACCTCAGATAGAGGATATGATACTGGCAGAACACCTAGGTACCCATACCTAAAGGGAAACCCTAGAACAACCTAGGGAAACTCAAAACTTGTTCCAAACAGCATCACCTCGTTCCCAACACCCTTTCGGGTAACGTAAACTGAGATCCGGGACGGATCTCTTGTAAGGTGGGTAGACTATAACAACCCATAAATTTCCGGATTATTATAATAATATTTACTACGTCAGAAAATTCAAATCGGCTATTTTCTGACAGTTGTCAATATTTAGATCTAAAAACGAGAGGTCATCTCGTTAATTTAGAGAATCACGGCACCGCACGCATACCGACACCAATCTAGTTACGGCAAACAATTATAGTCTAAATCATACGTAATAATAATACCATATTATTACGCTCGTTAAAACGTTTCCAAAAACGTAATCGTTATATTTTGCGAGTACCGGGAAGGTACAATTTCGCGGAGATTCGTCAAAACACGAGGTACAATTTATACTGTGTCTAATAATAAAACAAAATAAACACAAACCTTATCCCCACATCTTTCTTGACCCATCGTTTTCCCCTGATCCTTTCTCTTTCCTTTGTCGACACGAAGCACAAGCACAAACACAAAAATGGTATTATCTCCTTCTTTTGAGAGTCCAACACAAAAGCCTCACCTTCATCATCCTCCAAAAAGGCTACCTATCATCATATATCATCACAAGCGTGCCTAGAGATGCGGCTGTGGAAAGAGGCGAGAGCCAGAAAAGGGTCAAGATTCAAGAAGACTAGAAGGCTTTCTTTCCCTTTTTCATTTATACAAGAGTCAAGATTCACAGAGAGTTCATCCATTTTCAACCCAATTCACAAATTAGGGTTCATATCAATTCAAAGGGATTTTCCAAATTAAGTTAGAGGTTTGTTAATTCAAGGTGGAGGGATTGAAGCTCAAGTCTCAATTTGTACCAATTCAACTTCAATCATTCAAATTTAAGCTCATTGGTGTTCGGTTCCTTATTCCTTCGACCCACTGCCAAATTAATGTAAGAATAACACTTTTTTATTGTGACTATTTAATTTGTCAAGTGGTAATATTTAGATTTTTTTTGTATTGTATGTCAAATGGAAATTTAATTTTGTTAAAATATCGTGTTTTTGTTTTTGTTGACGTTAAATCTTAAACACAAGGATTATACTACCCATTATTAGTTGTTGATATTTCATAAGAATGTTAAGGAAAGAAAACATTAAACTTTTCGGCTTATTTTGATTATCGGCTTAATTACAACCTTGTTCATTTCGGCATGTTTTCCGAGTTCAATGGTTTGACTCAATTCTAGCTTATTCTTGCCTTAACAGCTGTTACAATAGTCCATACCAGGGTTTTTGTTCAAGCGTGGGTACGGGTCAGGATGAGGCCTGGTTTATGACTCGGTTTGTTTTAGATTCGATCTCCTTTAGGTTGAGTTATGAAGTTACAATAATAATAAACTCTAATCGTTATCGTCTTATGTCTTAACTTATTTCCAGAATTTTTATCAATTCATTTCTTCGGTTTATTGAGGGTCCAAGTTTCAAATAAATATTGACATATTCCAGTTAGAAAGGGTACGTTATTGATTTCCTATGTATGCGAATTGAAGTCTTCGGCTTACACAGCCTATTTGCCCCTCTTGATATCGGTTGTTTTCTAGCCTATCCTTCCTTGCATATAGACTCACGAGAGTCTCATGTTGTAGTCATTTCAAGTCACCAAAGGGTGCATTTGTTTTGTGTGCTTCGAGTCAAGAGAGACACCCCAAGAGTGCCCCATGTTTATGTGGTATCTCGACTCATCAAGAGTATCGGGAGGGTGTTAGTTTGGCTCATCTGTATCACTCCCAACACAGCCAACAACCCAACAACCCAACAGTTAACTTTACACATGCTTCCTAAAATCCCTTATCTCCTTCCCTGAAACTAGTATAAGTAAAATCGTTATTAGTTTTCATATGGGCCTCAAGCCCAGTCCAACATGAAAGCTTCTGGACTGCAAGCCCATCGGGATCAAAAAGAGTGCATTTGGATCTTCTAATTTCACAAGCCCAAGCCTATGTTTACAATGGGAATGTGTATTGACCAATTCTGGGCCGAAGCCCATTCTCGCAAGGGTCCGTTTGGTCATCACAAGTCCATCAGATGCAACGTCTCGAGTCTTTCCCGACCATTCCAAATAATATATGCACAGCATGTCCGTTCTCCCAACTTCTATGATCGCGACGTATGTTAGTCTACATATCTCATCATATATATAAACGAGATTCTAAAATAAAATCAAAACTTGATATTTTTACACCTTTTGAACTATAAGTTTAAATCGAACTAATGAGTATATAAAATTGTAACATAACTTTTGAAATCGTTAATTTACATTTCGTAAATTAATTATTTAGATTTAATAAAACCTCTTTCGATTATAAAATTTATTTGAACAGAATAAAACTATTTACCTTTCTATATAAAATTTCGACATCTAGTCGAGTCATACCCTATTTTTGCCAGATATGTATATATAAACTTACCAGTTTAATTGTATACATGGGTCACGTCCAACTTTCGTCAAAAATATAATTAACTTGTTATATTTTATAATAACCAATATAACTTATTATATTTTTATATAATAACCACCAATGAGGAGATTTATTCATAACTTGCACCATCAAATTATCTAAATACAAAGGTATTAAGTAAGGCTATTACTTAAATTTCTGAATACTCTTATGTTATCTATAAAAAGTGATACATAGAGATATTTGTACAAGTATGTACGTTAAGTATATACCATTGAAATAATGATTACATAATCCATTAATGTCTAAAATCACATGTAATTATTTCCGTACATCGTCATTCGGTCTCATTCACTCTTAAAATTCTTCCGTATACTATCATTTGGTCATCATTGAACCAAATTCGTAATTCCTTCCTTGAGATTCCTTCCATACCATCCCTCCTAAGCCGAAATTCACCCAATTCCTTGTAAATTATTTTAAGATAAATGATGCCACATAAGCAACAACAACAACAACATGTAAAAATCTATAAAGTTAGTTAAACTTTAGCGAGTCTTAAACATGAGTAAAGACTAAATTGCCGTATTAATTAGGTTGCGTGTCGGAGCCGTGCACTATCACCCCTTGATTTAATTTCCTTTGGACTACTAATTACCAAGGTGAGATTCATAGCCCCTACTTTAATATGTTTTATACTTGTTTTGGGGGAAGATACATGCTCATTTTACTTAAATGATTTTAATTATTGGAATTGTGCATTTTCATGCATACTATGCTTTATGATTGATATACATCACACATAGATGTTTTATGAAACATACCATAATGCTTGACTTAGAATATTACGCAACTTAGCTTAAGTCCTTAGATCCCACATTGCCCTTTTCATGAACCGTCAATTCCTGCTGGGAAGCGCGAATGTTATAAATAGATCTATTAGGGGTGACTCCCCTGTTCGGTTGGCCCCGCATGGGTCAAGGCGAAACATATAGCATGTCGGAACCGAGTGTATTGGGATAAACACTCGCCATGGGCTCCTTATTTGTATGACTACATTTTGCATACAGAAACTGTCGTAGCTTCGGTTGCATGAACTTAGTGCTAGCGTAATAGATTTAATATATGACATTATATTCGTTGTAATGTACATATACCTTACTTATGGTCCACTAATGAAATTCTTTTATATAAGGTAAACCTAAATTTTTATGACATTATGCAAGACGTAATGATCATCAAAACCAAATGTTAAATGGTATACTGAAGTGCCATTTAAATAAACCTATGAACTCACCAACCCCGTGTTGACACTTTTTAGCATGTATCTTCAGGTTTTGATGTGATAGCTTATCTTTGGAGGCGCAAGGAAAAGGCATGGCATGGTAATAGAAGATTCTGATTTATGTATTGGGACCACCTTTTTATAATGGGCCATTTTCCACACAAATCAATAATGTAAACATTGTTTTAAGAATGAATAAAAGTTTCTTTATGAAAATCAGTTGTAACTAATGTTTATGTTGTGATATCAATTTAGTAGCACCCCAATACTTGTGTGCTTCCGCTGAGACATTTTGGGGGTGTTACAGATTGGTATCAGAGCTTAGGTTATAGAGAACTGGGTATTTTAAAACCTAGACTATAACCACTTTTACA
Source organism: Chrysanthemum seticuspe (assembly GCA_019973895.1). Lineage (NCBI taxonomy): Eukaryota > Viridiplantae > Streptophyta > Magnoliopsida > Asterales > Asteraceae > Chrysanthemum > Chrysanthemum seticuspe. The sequence goes on from BPTQ01000005.1 coordinate 51,104,030, forward strand.
AAAACTTAACCCCGTGACCGACACGTGCCTGCCTGCCGAGCTGATGCCTCACTTATGATCCTGTTGAGATCATACTTGATAAGATACATGTTTTATCACTGCTCACCTAATTTCATTATAGGTTATAATTATTTTCCCTATACGTATATTTACGTATCACATCACTGCACCTTTTCCCTCACATAAAGAGAATAATTGTTCTAATCCTTCGAGACAACCTTTAAAAGTATTGGGACATATTACTAGCGTAACTAAGCTAAGTATTTCAAAATTCATTGAACCTCGGTTGAATATAGATTGATCACCTATATTCAACCAGGGACAGTGGGACATAGCCTGATCACCTGTGTCCGACTCAGAGGTGAATTTTTCAATACTTAGGATAGTTATAATAGCATTATGTCCAGTGAAATTTGATTAATGTTAATATTTTAATAAACATGTAATAAGCCACTCGCAGTCATTCCTTAATCATAAGCCACTCACTGGCATTCCTTAATCATAAGCCACTCATTAGCATTCCTTAATCATAACCCACTCATTGGCATTCCTTAATCATAATCCACTCACTGGCGTCACACTATTATATTTTCATATCACAATCGGGATATGTTATAGTCACTCTTATCCCAAACCTTACACCCCATGGAAAAATCAAACTATTCTAGGAGCAACCTTCCAATAGCACCTATGAGAAAGATCCCCTAGTGGGAATAGGCAATAAAAAGAACAATAAACCTTTGACAAAATCTAGAAAGGCACGATAAATGACAGAAACTTGAAAACTTTACGCCCTACCTTGAGAATTAAATACCTAGAAGCTCCACCCACCTCTTAAGAATAACAGTGCCTACCCTGGTACCCTCCTACAAACAAAATAAAAGAGTTGCCATACAAATTATTTCCGATTATCCCACGGACCATTATAATCAAAATACCTTATGAACCACTCCATAAATTATTCTACAAACCAAATTACCACCCTACCATTTCACCATAAAGTAAACTACAATTTCACTACTACCTCACAAAAATAAAGTGTTTCTTAATACTTTGAAAAGTATTCTAGAACCACTCTATTAGTTTCTTACTTCCTCGAAAAATGTTAATACCCCATAAAAAGAAATGATCGATGTCCTCCTTAGTAGCTAAGCCTAAGGATGTATCCCACACCTTTGCCTAAAACCATAGATAACAATGAGGTTCATCAACTATTAAACCTCTTACTTTACCCAACTTAGACAACTAAAAGAGGAAGAAAACACACAAACCCGTAGCAAACCTTAAGGATTAACCACTATACTTTAGAACCATTAAACACCAGAAATGGGTACGTTTTGATAAAACCATGAGAAGTTAGAGGTGCCCACACTAACAAAATAGTGAAACCTCATAACATCAAAATTAGAACTTTCACCCAATGAACTTACCCCAGAAAATCATGACACCTCAGATAGAGGATGTCATACTGGCAGAACACCTAGGTACCCATACCCAAAGGGAAACCCTAGAACAACCTAGGGAAACTCAAAACTTGTTCCAAATACCATCACCTCGTTCCCGACACCCTTTCGGGTAACGTAAAATGAGATCCGGGACGGATCTCTTGTAAGGTGGGTAGACTATAACAACCTGTAATTTCCGGATTATTATAATAATATTTATTACGTCAGAAAATTCAAATCGGCTATTTTCTGACAGTTGTCAATATTTAGATCTAAAAACGAGAGGTCATCTCGTTAATTTAGAGAATCACGGCACTGCACGTATACCGAAACCAAATTAGTTACGGCAAACAATTATAGTCTAAATTCTACGTAATAATAATACCATATTATTACGCTCATTAAAACATTTCCAAAAACGTAATCGTTATATTTTGCGAGTACCGGGAAGGTACAATTTGGCGGAGATTCGTCAAAACACGGGGTACAATTTATACTGTGTCTAATAATAAAACAAAATAAACACAAACCTTATCCCCACATCTTTCTTGACCCATTGTTTTCCCCTGATCCTTTCTCTCTTCCTTGTCGACACACACCAGAAGCACAAACACAAAAATGGTATTATCTCCTTCTTTTGAGAGTCCAACACAAAAGCCTCACCTCCATCATCCTCCAAAAAGGCTACCTATCATCTTAGATCATCACAAGCGTGCCTAGAGATGCGGCTGTGGAAAGAGGCGAGAGCCAGAAAAGGGTATTACCCTAGGCACGAGGTCAAGAAGACTAGAAGGCTTCCTTTCCCTTTTTCATTTATACAAGAGTCAAGATTCACAGAGAGTTCATCCATTTTCAACTCAATTCACATATTAGGGTTCATATCAATTCAAAGGGCTTTTCCAAATTAAGTTAGGGGTTTGTTAATTCAAGGTGGAGGGATTGAAGCTCAAGTCTCAATTTGTACCAATTCAACTTAAATCATTCAAATTTAAGCTCATTGGTGTTCGGTTCCTTATTCCTTCGACCCACTGCCAAATTAATGTAAGAATAACACTTTGTTATTGTGACTATTCAATTTGTCAAGTGGTAATATTTCAATTTTTATTGTATTGTATGTCAAATGGAAATTTAATTTTGTTAAAATATCGTGTTGTTGTTGTTGTTGACGTTAAATCTTAAACACAAGGATTATACTACCCATTATTAGTTGTTGATATTTCATAAGAATGTTAAGGAAAGAAAACATTAAACTTGTCGGCTTATTTTAATTATCAGCTTAATTACAACCTTGTTCATTTCGGCATGTTTTCCGAGTTCATTGGTTTGACTCAATTCTAGCTTATTCTGGCCTTAACGGCTGTTACAATAGTCCATACCAAGGTGTTTGTTCAAGCGTGGGTACGAGTCAGGATGAGGCCTGGTTTATGACTCGGTTTGTTTTAGATTCGATCTCCTTTAGGTTGAGTTATGAAGTTACAATAATAATAAACTCATATGGAGATGTCTAATCGTTATCGTCTTATGTCTTAACTTATTTCCAGAATTTTTATCAAGTCATTTCTTCGGTTATTGAGGGTCCAAGTTTCAAATAAATATTGACATATTCCAGTTAGATAGGGCACGTTATTGATTTCCTATGTATGCGAATTGAAGTCTTCGGCTTACACAACCTATTTGCCCCTCTTGATATCGGTTGTTTTCTAGCCTATCCCTCCTTGCATATAGACTCACGAGAGTCTCATGTTGTAGTCATTTCAAGTCACCAAAGGTTGCATTTGTTTTGTGTGCTTCGAGTCAAGAGAGACACCCCAAGAGTGCCACATGTTTCTGTGGTATCTCGACTCATCAAGAGTATCGGGAGGGTATTAGTTTGGCTCGTCTGTATCACTCCCGACACAGCCAACAACCCAACAGTTAACTTTACACATGCTTCCTAAAATCCCTTATCTCCTTCCCTGAAACTAGTATAAGTAAAATCGTTATTAGTTTTCATATGGGCCTCAAGCCCAGTCCGACATGAAAGCTTCTGGACTGCAAGCCCATCGGGATCAAAAAGAGTGCATTTGGATCTTTTAATTTCACAAGCCCAAGCCTATGTTTACAATGGGAATGTGTATTAACCAATTCTGGGCCGATGCCCATTCTCGCAAGGGTCCGTTTGGTCATCACAAGTCCATCAGATGCAACGTCTCGAGTCTTTCCCGAACATTCCAAATAATATATGCATTGCATGTCCGTTCTCCCGACTTCTATGATCGCGACGTATGTTAGTCTACATAACTCGTCATATATATAAACGAGATTCTAAAATAAAATCAAAACTTGATATTTTTACACCTTTTGAACTATAAGTTTAAATCGAACTAATGAGTATATAAATTTCTAACATAACTTTTGAAATCGTTAATTTACATTTCGTAAATTAATTATTTAGATTTAATAAAACCTCTTTCGATTATAAAATTTATTTGAACAGAATAAAACTATTTACCTTTCTATATAAAATTTCGACATCTAGTCGAGTCATACCCTATTTTTGCCAGATATGTATATATAAACTTACCAGTTTAATTGTATACATGGGTCACGTCCAACTTTCGTCAAAAATATAATTAACTTGTTATATTTTATATGAAACCAATATAACTTATTATATTTTTATATAATAACCACCAATGAAGAGATTTATTCATAACTTGCACCATCAAATTATCTAAATACAAAGGTATTAAGTAAGGCTATTACTTAAATTTCTGAATACTCTTATGTTATCCACTAAAAGTGATACATAGAGATATTTGTACAAGTATGTACGTTAAGTATATACCCTTGAAATAATGATTACATAATCCATTAATGTCTAAAATCATATGTAATTATTTCCGTACACCGTCATTCGGTCTCATTCTGTAACACCCCCAAAATCACAATGTGACAGCGGAAGACTATTTGGGGTATTACTTAGAGGATCACAGTCACAAGTTATAGAAAACGGCTCTAAAGAGACGTTTTAATAAAAAGTAGTTACCATTTCATAAATCTCAGCGTTTAGAAACACAAAAAGGGAATACCACATGTTTTGAAGTTACACAAAAGATAGTTTAAATATTTATGAAATGATAACTTTAATTGAAAACAACACCACTTCAAGTGTCCCACGACATCCGCTCCACGCCTTCACGAAATTCTAATTAGTACCTGAGATGAACATGCTTAAAAGTCAACAAAAGTTGAGTGATATTCATAGGTTTAAATAATAAGTTGAACACAAGTAAGAGATGATAATTGCTTCGAATACAATCACCATGGAAAACATAGATTATTATTATGCACTAAGCTCATGACACCAAACTAACTGCATACACCTAATTACTGGCGTAAGTATTAATATTGCCCTCAGAGATGGAATTGCCAATTCCATAGTTAACCAAATATAGTGCGCCCCGGTTATTTCCGATAACCGAGTCGGGGTCGTTAATTCCCATAGTACTATCCACAATATTCGCGTTCACTAGCAAGTGATTAATGGTTCATGATGTAAGGGACTTATGGCAGGCAACTTAGGCTATAATAATAATGATCAGGCAAGCATACAGTTTAAGAAAAGACTTGTGTTCTAGTTTATAGCATGCATCTCCCTCGCGGGGTTTGAAAGAAATAAGTAAAGGCGAGGCTATGAACTCACCTTTGCAAATGGTATCCGAGTAGTGTAAGGTCAAGTAGTATGAGCACGAAGTACCGTCACGCGACCTATAATTAGCATGGCAAGTCTTAGTTTATTGTTTTTATCCATGGTTTAATGTATTGAAAACGGTTGAAGTATTTTCAAGAGTTTGAGTTTATTGTTGCTTGTGTTGGCAACGGGTGAGTTTAAATAAGTTTCGAAATGCTTATAAGTCTTTAGCTCTTGAAAAAGTGAGTGGGACAGTTTACGAAGCATTCGTATAAGAGTTGGCTCGAGTATATTTATTAAAGTGGAAATATTTATAAATCAACTTATATTTATTTGATTTTGTTTAGTTTTGAAAAGTATATATATATATGTACAATATATATTTTATCTATGTTGCGGGAAAATATTATATTTAGAAAAGTATAATATTTTCTAGTTTATGCAAATGTGGTTGTCAAATAGAAATATGTACCAATTATATTTATGTGACGAAGACTTGTAGAAAATATAAATTTATTATCTTTTAGAAGTTTTAGGATGGGAAGCGTTAAGTGTAGATCTTGGAGGGTCCAAAGTTGTAAAGATTTATATAAGTTTCAAATTTTATAAGTATTTTAAGAAAATGTGTTAAGTGGTTCAAAGTAGAGGGTTGAAATCGTAGGTATTAATATTAGTTTACAAAGCTTATAAGAGATTTTGAGAAATATGATAAGAGGTGCGAAGTTTGGGGACTAGTTTTGTCAAAATACCAAAGTTACAATTATAACACAAAAAAAAAGATAATTGCCGTGAGGCAGTTTCGAACCCACAACCTCTTCTGTCAACAGACAGCGCTCCCACCAACTGAGCCAAGGACCCTTTTGTGTTGGGTTTCTCAGTTTAGTACTATTTAATGAGTATGTCGACTATTTCATGTTAGCTATATAATCCTTCTCAGTAGCAAGTTTTGAAAGTGTTGCATGCATATATATCTTTTGTGTTTCTTCTCCAAAATTGTTTTATAACCCAAAGTTTTCAAGTAAGACATAAATATAGTTAAGCACTTGACGAGTCGCTTTGATGCCGTAGTGAACCAAAAGGCCTTGTTTCGTTTCGATGTTTATTGACAAGACCCGATATGAGTTTTTAAACCAAAGAAGTTCAAGTCGAGCTAGTGAGATTCTCATCTAGCTTATTTTCTAGTGAACCGAGTGCTTGTTACTAACAAGCTCTCGTATGGTATAATGGGTCACGGTTTGTGAGTTGGGCTTCCAAGCCCGGCGCGAGCTTGGATTTGTTTTTAGCCACTAGGTCGTGTATAATGGTTACAAAAGAGTTCGATGAGTAAGTTAGAATCGGAATAAACCTGAGTCGAGCCAATAATTCAAGGTAAGTAGGTTTCCAAAAGTGAGCCATACGTTACTGAATTTCATGAAACCGTTTGCACATCATTTGTACATTTTCGAAATGATTTTCAAAAGCTTCCAAAGTTACTAAACTTGTTTCAAAATCCGAATAAACCAAGATGATTATTTTTACAGTTTAGCATGCATGTTTTACTTTAAAGAGGTACCACATAAGCTTAATAATACATGATGAGGATGTCAAGTTCATAAACATCGAGTTTACGTAAAGTTTATGTCGTTGTTTATGTTTAAAGATTGTATGCTAAACAAAACATGGATGTATGCAATGAGTGGAGTTTTAACGCAAGAAAAACAATAATGAAGGTGAGTAAGTGACTTACAACGCTTGTGTGAGAGTGAGTGAAGCAAAGGCCAAGACTTAAGAAAACTCGAATACAAGTTATATCCAATCGAATCAAAGCAAGAACCCAACAACCACTAGAATATCAAACCCTTTGAAGACCTTGACCTTGTGAAAACTTTTGTAAGTGAAATTTGTGATGAGCTTATGGCATCGTGGGTCTTTAAGAAGAAAAGAAAAGGAGAAACCTTTGGTTAAAGACCAAGAGTCTTTGTTGAACTTGGATACATGCAAATCTTGATTTTACTACAACCTAGGAAGTATTTTAAGAACAAGCAAATGGGTTTGGCTTTTTGAGTGGTATTCGGCTGCTACAAGGACAAGGAGGATAAGAAGATGAGTTGTGTGCATGGGGAACATGTTTCCTTTTGTCTCAAAAGTCAACTTATTTAGATACATGATGGATTTTAAGTTTATTTCACTAACAAAGTTTCAAGGTTAGTGTATTTTCAAGGTTTTGGATGAGATGGGGGTACTTGTGGGTTCATTCGGCTACAAGAAAAGAAAGAAAAGAAAAGACCTCAAATTTTCGTTATGTATATCGTGTCCCGTTTGAGCTTAAATGTGAGTCACGGTGTCCCGGTTTGAGGTTTTTGACTAACGTGTAATATATATATTTAGCATGTTTTTATAAAGGTAACTAAAAAAATATATAAAAATAAAAATAAAATATTAACTCTAACTTGTAGAAATATTTATTTGACTTCAGCCATAATTAATTTAGTGTCGGTACGCGTGCGGCTCGTAAGGCAAGAAAATTCCTTGTGAGACTGATTTCAGTTATCAGTAAATATCGGGCATGATTAAATAAGACTACTCGAAGTTGCATAAATGTTTATGCAATAAATGAAGCGTACATGCTAAAATGCTCAAATAAGTTTTGATAAACAATCTAGTTTATTAATACGAAGGTTGATGATAGTGAAATTTTACAGGTGGCTACACATTCACTCTTAAAATTCTTCCGTATACTATCATTTGGTCATCATTGAACCAAAGTCGTAATTCCTTCCTTGAGATTCCTTCCATACCATCCCTCCTAAGCCGAAATTCACCCAACTCATTGTAAATTATTTTAAGATAAATGATGTCACATAAGCAACAACAACAACAACAACAACAACATGTAAAAATCTATAAAGCTAGTTAAACTTTAGCGAGTTTTATACATGGGTAAAGACTAAATTGCCGTATTAATTAGGTTGCGTGTCGGAGCCGTGCACTATCACCCATTGATTTAATTCCCTTTGGACTACTAATTGCCAAGGTGAGTTTCATAGCCCCTACTTTAATCTGTTTTATACTTGTTTTGGGGGAAGATACATGCTCATTTTACTTAAATGATTTTAATTATTGGAATTGTGAATTTTCATGCATACTATGCTTTATGATTGATATACATCACACATAGATGTTTTATGGACCATACCATAATGCTTGACTTAGAATATTACGCAGCTTAGCCTAAGTCCTTAGATCCCACATTGCCCTTTTCATGAACCGTCAATTCCTGCTGGGAAGCGCGAATGTTATAAATAGATCTATTGGGGGTGACTCCCCTGTTTGGTTGGCCCCACATGGGTCAAGGCGAAACATATAGCATGTCAGAACCGAGTGTATTGGGATAAACAATCGCCATGGGCTCCTTATTTGTATGACTACATTTTGCATACAGAAACTGTCGTAGTTTCGGTTGCATGAACTTAGTGCCAACGTAATAGATTTAATATATGACATTATATTCGTTGTAATGTACATATACCTTACTTATGGTCCACTAATGAAATTCTTTTATGTAAGGTAAACCTAATTTTTATGACATTATGCAAGACGTAATGATCATCAAAACCAAATGTTAAATGGTATACTGAAGTGCCATTTAAATAAACCTATGAACTCACCAACCTCGTGTTGACACTTTTTAGCATGTATCTTCAGGTTTTGAGGTGATAACTTATCTTTGGAGGCGCAAGGCAAAGGCATGGCATGGTCATAGAAGATTCTGATTTATGTATTGGGACCACCTTTTTATAATAGGCCATTTTCACAAATCAATAATGTAAACATTGTTTTAAGAATGAATAAAAGTTTCTTTATGAAAATCAGTTGTTCTATGCTTATGTTGTGATATCAATTTAGTAGCACCCCAATACTTGTGTGCTTCCGCTGAGTCATTTTAGGGGTGTGACAGATGGTTAGAACCAACATGAAAACATGTGACTATGGGGTGAGTTGACTCGAGATTGGGGTTTGGTTTTAGGGTCGGCGGAATAACACCAGCGGGTTGACTTAAGGTGGTAGTCGGAGTAGACTGATGGGTTGTAGTAGTGTTCAACCAAGGTGTATTAGTAGGTTGGTGTTGGGTTTGAACATTGGTATTGGACTATGGCGTTGAGGGTGGGCTGGGTGAATCAATTGGGCCAGGTTGTGAAGGTAATGGACTTTGGGGAGGCTTGGGTGTATTTTGATCAGAGGTTGTAAGCGAGAGTGAGGTAAATGACTTAGTCATTAATTGTTCGTGAATTATGTTTGGAAATTTGTCAAGGAACGTGTAAGAGGGCGAGGAGTTAGGTGTCATGGAGCCGTAAGGATATTGAGTTTCTTCAAAGGTCACATGATGAGATATTATAATTTTTTGTGTTTAGGTCAAGACACCTATACCCGTGATGGTTTGTTGGGTACCCAAGAAATATGGAGGGCGTGGCACGGGGTCCCAGATTGTTGTTGGTATCTAGGTAAGGGTAGCAAAGACAGCAAAAAACACGGAGATCCGTATAGTTAGGCGTAGTCTTATAAAGGCGAGTATGAGGGATTTCATTCTTTATGGCGGTGGAAGGAAATATATTCAAGAGATAGGTCGCCATGTTGGTGGCAAGTGTGCTTGAAATAAAAGGGTTTAGATAAGGTTGTTAATGGTTCGAATCATTCGCTCAGACTTACCATTCTGTTGTGATGTTCTTGGACAAGAGAATCGAATGGTAAGGCTGTGAGAAGCAAATAATGGTGTAGGGCAGTGTTGTCAAATTCACCCCCATGATCACATTGCAAGGATTTGATATCACAATTAAATTGGTTCTTAACAAATGAACGAAAATGAATAAATTTAGACAACATATATGACTTGTTACGTAAAGGATACACCTATAAAATAATGCGAGAAATGATCTAAAAACAAAACATAGTATTTAATACCCGTAATACTCGAGAGTTGAGTAGTCTACAAGTCAGAATAAATAATATCAAAATGAGCTTTAATAATAGTTTCAGAAAACGAAAAAGGAAGCCGTACGTGTTTGCCAAGCTGGAAAACATAGCATAACACGGGAGACTTAGTCTTATTACTAGAAATGAAATTATTAGTAACTAGAGAACGTAACACATCACTTCCTGGATGTCCAAGTCGTTGGTGCCACGTGTGTTGACTGACAAGGAAGGCTTGAGGAGTCGGGGTGGTGACAGGATAGAGGTACTCGGTGCTATCACATTTGAGGAGGATTTGGCGGGTCTACTAGTCCCTCACAGAAAAATTGAACTAGTTAAATTCAATGGTACATTTATTATCACGTACAAATTTACGAACATATATGAAATTTTTAACAATATTTGGGGTAATGAGTACATTATTTAAGTGAAGATTTCGGTGAGAATTGGTCAAAGTGCTATGACCCGTGTTGGTGATGGGAATAGATTTCCCATCACCAACAAAGACACAGGGATAAACGCAAGAATTAAAAACAATACTTAAATTATTAGCAGATGAGTTAAGATGAGAGGACGCATAAGTGTCCATGTTCCAATTAGCATTAGTCGGGTCTTGAAAGGCCATAGTGTTGAATGCTTGGGGGATGAGCGTTACCCGACCACCTGGAGAACCCTGAGAACTGGAGCAATACACAACTAGAGCAAAAAAAAGGGTTGTTGTTGTGGAGATAGACTGGATGTGGGTTGTTTTGCAGCTGATGACCCAAAGCTAGACAATGTGGGCCTGGGGCCCAATAAAAAACCCGACTGTTGGACTATAGAAGATGCTTGGGCTTGCCTCAGTTGAGCGATGAGTTGCTGTTGGGCTTGCAAAATAGCCAATAGTTTTGGGTTACCAACAAGGTTATTATTGATTTGACCAAGTCCATTATTCAAGCTAGTACCCAAGGACCCACGTGATGAATTACCAGTAGCATTATTTCTTGTGATATTATTTGTCCCAGAAGTACTTCCCATACTTTTCAAACCATGAGTAAAGCGACAATTGTTACCCCACCTACAAAATCCTCGAGTAAAATTGCGACAAATCTCAGGTGTGTTCATGTGAGTGCCGCGTGTGTTACTTGAGTCTTGTCCACGGGACGCATTGGTCTCGGCGAGTAGAACTTGGGGTACCGAAGAAGAAGTGTTAGTGGATAACAATTGAGGCTTGGAATTGAGCCTCATATCCTCGGTTGTGACCATAGAGCGCATAGTATCAAGAGTGTGAAAAGGATCCTTATGCGCGATAATGGTCGCAAGATTTGCAAACTTGACACTTAACCCATTAATAGCATTGTGACGATGTCATCATCCGTCATCGGTGAACCAAAGATCATTCAATAAAGTAACGATAGATTCTATTTAACGAAAATAAGCATCGGCACTAAGATCACCCTTTTGAATGACGCGTAACTCACATTTTAAAGCAATAGTACGTGTACGCTTGTTGTCTTGAAAATTCTTTGCAACGAAGTCCCAAGCATCTTTAGCCGTGGGAGGGTTGGCTTTGATGAGTCGACCTTGAAAAGTCGGAGCAAGAATTAAGAATATCCATGACTTGACGATGGAATCCGCTGTTAGCCATTCATCCATTGGTTGCAAGGATGAAGAAGAGTCGGTGGTAACGCCTTCGATGTACTTTAGGAAACCGAAATTATTGCAATGGATCTTGAAGAAATAGCACCAAGATAAGTAGTTTAACTCATCCATGTTAAGCTTGAAGGGTACTAAGTTGTTGATATTATGCACGACATATAGTTTTTCGACTATAGTGAGAGCAGGAGATGGGGGAGGTGGAAGACCGTTTGTCATTATAACGGTGAGGGAGGAGCTGTGAGACATCAGCAAAGGAGCGGTGGTAGGATTTTTGTTTTAAGGTTAGGGTTTTAGGATCGAGTTTGGCGTGATACCATGTGAAGCCACATTCGTTGATTGCATTACTAATTACAATATTCCATATAACTACATGCTAATAGGCCAATGCAAATGATACAAGCCAAGCTAATCATAATTGGGCTAAGCCCATAAATATCATCTGCTAACATGAGAGGTGTAAATTAAAGGTGCGTTTGATATGCTGTCATGAATCATAATGGATATGAGTTTGATAGTAGTGGTGGGCCCCACCTATGAAAGATCCATACCCGGCCTATTTAGGTATATGGAGTATGAAATATTTCCATCATTTATTCCAATATTTGATATATTTTCCTCTTAAACAAACACTTGAATGAAATGAAAAATCATTCTTCCATTTCTATTCCCGGGTAGAGGTGCACAAAAACCGGTTTTCGGTTTTTGGAAAACCGGTTTTTCCAAAAATCAGTTTCGGTTTTTCCGGAATCGGTTTTTTTCGGTTTTAAAAGTTCGGAATCGGTTTTTTTCGGTTTTAAAAGTTCGGAATCGGATTCTTTCAGTTTTAAATGTTCGGAATCGGTTTTTTACCGGTTCGGTTTTTTCGGTTTTAAATGTTCGGATCCGTTTTTTTATCGGTATTTTACCGGTTCGGTTTTTTTTCGGAATTTAAAACATTTAACACTAATACATTTCGAATACAATCATAACTTTTATTTAAACAATACAATTATACAACTAAAACTATAAAATACTAATACATTTCGAATACAATCATAACTTTTATTTAAACAATACAATTATAGAACTAAAAATAAATAAATACTAATACATTTCGAGCTTCGGCATGGCCATCACCCAAAAACATATTAGTGTACTCAAGTATATCGAGCTTCGGCATTGCCATCACCCGTGTATACTCAAGAAATTAAATCCACCCAAACTTCTTCTACATCTAACTCTTCAACATCAAATGGTTCAAATTCACCTTCATCTAAATCGGTAGTCGGAGGTGATATCCCCATTTCATCTTCTTCTTGTGCTATAGTTTCTTCAACTTTTTAAATCGAACCTTCCAACGATCTTTCATGTTGTACCCTATCTACTCCGTCCATATAATCTTTCAAACATACACATACTTCCACGGATTCGGGGCTTAGTTTTGTTCTTTTTCCGATATAATTCTACCACTATGAGAAAAGGCCGATTCAGAAGCTACCGTCGAAGCTTGGACCGCTAATAAATCACGAGCCATAGAGGCTAAAATTGGAAATTGGATTTCCCTTTCTTTCCACCAAGCCAAAATGTCAAAGTTTGCAAACTCATCGGGACTTAAAGTTGTTAAAAAGTTTGTAGCCATATATTGTCCCAACTCGCTTGTTGGGGCCGATGATCGTTGACGCTTTGTAGCGTCTTCACGTAAAGTATTATAAAGGTTTATGTTAATGTCCCTTGTCATTCGAGACAAACCGGCCCGCATTGGGTCAAGAATTGGGTTTGGTTGTTGACCATATTTTGTTGCATAAATTTCAAACAATTTTTTAAAATAATCATTAAATTTAAAAACTTGAGATTCTATATAGTTGGGATCTTCACCGTCTAACCCAAAGGATAATTCTAAATTTTCCATTATTATTCTTATTAAAAGTTCTACGCCTCCAACATTTAAACATGGATTAAGTGCGGCGGAACAAGTATAAACCAAAGGTAAACTAGCAAAATATTTTATAAATGTCTTTTTTATAACTTTAACCATTTTTCTAAACATTTGAGTAGGTGAGTCTTTTAATTCGTCTAATTTTTCCGTCATAGCATAAATTTGATTTAAAACTAATGGGCTAGTTGGGTAATAAACACCAGATACTATAGTTGTTGCCTCTTTAAAAACTTGTAAAAAAATAGTTAAAGCATTTAGTCGATCCCAATCTTGGTCATCTATCGAAGTGGAACGGTTTTTTTCAACAAGTAATTCATTAAAAGCATGTAAAGTATTACGTTGTCGTAATATATTTTCAAACATAATGCAAGTAGAATTCCACCTAGTAGGTGTATCAAAGGCCGGTCCTAGGGGTGGTTCACCACATTGTTTACGAAAACGTTTTTAGTTCATTTGTCGTTCATTGCTCGAGCGATATATATTTGTTAACATACCCCTAAATCTCAAACGTAAACTCTCACATATTTTTAATGCCGCTTGAACGGATAAATTTATAACATGAGCAACACAACGGGAATGAAAAAAAGCACCATCTAAAATGGGTTTTATACGCAATTTTAACAATTCCATAGCTCTAGTATTATTAGATGCATTATCTAGTGAAATCGTAAAAACTCTATCATCTAAATTATATTCAATTAAAGTGTCATGTAAAATTTTTCTTAAATTAGATCCCGTATGAGGATAACCAAATAGTTTAAAAGCAATTGTCCGTTTCATTAATAACCAAGATTCGGGATTAAACCAATGAGCCGTAACGGCGAGATAAGAAGTTGTCGAACCATGTGGTGCGGTCCAAACATCCGTAGTTATAGAAACACCATATTTATAATCACGAAAACCATCAATAATATCTTTTTTAGCACTTTCCCATAATTTAAAAGCATCACTTCTAAGTTTAGTACGACTTACTTGTTTATACCGCGAGTGTAGCCTCTTTTTGATGATGGCCGTAAGCTTGGCGTTGTCGAAGAAGTTGAATGGATAAGTATGTTGAATGACCCACCCCGCAAAATCTCTTTGAAGCGCATCATTATCATATACACAAATTTGACCATCCTCACCAATAGTACCGTCGGTATTTTGAGGTATCGCGGTACATTTGGCTATATGACTTGTTAGCCCCGGAAGCATAAAAGTTCAAACATTTTTTGCAACGCGCCTTTTCCGTCCCATCCTTCATAATACACAAATCCATATGAGACCAAACATCGGCATTTCGTGAAGTTGGTTTAACAACCGCAACATCATCTTGTGTGTAATGTTTTCGTGACCGGGAAGACCCAACGGAGGGATTAGTGGAAGCTTGTTATTGTGATTGTGCATTTTCCATTATAAAGAAATTAGAGAGATTAAAGAGAGATTTGAGAGTTTTTGATGTGTTTTAAACCTCAACCCAATACACATATTTATACTACAAGTTTATGCTTAAAAAAACTAAAAAATTCAAAAGAAAAAAAACAAAAAAAAAACGGTAAGAAAAGCATCTACAACGTCTACTGTGGAACAGTGCAAAATTTCACATGGGTGTCGTTTTGAAAACCAGTAAAAACCGGTTTTGAATTACAACGGTCAGATTTTGACCGGTATTGAATTCCAACGGCTAGTTTGGACTTGCGCTGACCGGTTTTCAAAACCGGTTAACCCGGTTTTCGACAAAAAAAAACGGTTTTAATTGGTTTTTTTTTAAAACCGTTTTAAACCGGGTTTAGGTAAAAAAAACCGGTCGGATGTTAAAACTGAAAACCGGTAAAACCGGTTCAGTTTTAGAAAACCGGTTTCGGTTATGGAAAAACCGGTTTTTTGAAAAACCGGTTCCGGTTTTGGGCGTCGGTTTTTTAAAAAACCGGTTCTAAGTTGCACCTCTATTCCCGGGTACCAAACGCACCCTAAGGTTTATGTCATGGTGTAAATACTTCAATCGTGCAATAAAAATAGTATCAAAGAGTCAGCTAAACGTGGTTTAGTCAAATAAGCAGATATAGACAATGCTATCACGCATCAACTAATTTTCATCTGTATCAACTTATCAACCTCTTAGGGGGCGTTTGGTTCGCTGTAATTCGTTGTAATTGTAATCTGAATTACATTTCAATCATGTTTGGTTGGCAATGTGAAAGGAATTGTAATTCAGATTACATTACAGTGACTGTTTGGTTTGCATTGTAATTGTAATTCAGTCATTACAATTACATCAAGTGAGAGAATCTAGATTACATAGGAAGTTGGATGGAAAGTTTTAAATTACGTCGTAATTCAGAATTTGTTTACTTTAATAATAATAATAAAATTAATAAATAATAATAATAATAATAATAATAATAATAATAATAATAATAACAATAAAATAATAATAATAATAATAGTAATAATAATAATAATCATAATATAATAATAAAAAAATAATAATAATAAAATAAGATTAATAAAGTGATGTTAATAATAAAGTGATGTTAATATTATCTCGGCTTCCCACTAAATTCTTGTAAATCCTTTGAGTTTCTAATAAAGTGATGTTAATAATAAAATAATAATAATAATAATAATAATAAAATAATAATAATAATAATAATAATAATATTATTATTATTATTAAAATAATTATAATATTAAAATAATTATAATAATAACAAAAACAAATAATAATAATAAAATAATAATAATAATAAAAATAATAATAATAAATAATAATAATAATAATAATAAAATAATAATAATAATAATAATAATAATAATATAATAAAATAATAATAATAATAATAATAATAATAATAATAAAAATTGGCAGATATATACTTCGGTCGGGTTTCCCAAACTGTTGAATCTACTTTCCATCTTTCCCCTCGACAGATGGCGTTATGGAGCTCTTTAAAGGAGGATCACACTTAGGATTGGCTCAGAGTGGCTCCGGTATCTGGATTGGGACAAACTATGAGTGCCAGGGCTTATCGGTGTGTGCTGTGTTATCGTTTGGGTGTTCCTCTTTTCACTGTTCAGGTACCGTGTTCTGCTTGCTCTAAGGTTTTTCCTAGAGATATTTACGGGGATCACGCTGTTTCGTGTGCGGGTATTGTTGGCATTAAACATCGTCACAACCTTGTGCGCGATGTTCTTGTTGACATATGCTCTCGATCAGGGATTTCCGCTCGCAAGGAGGTGGATATTGGGCTTTTTGGTGATGGGGGCAGATCCTTGCGACCGGCGGACATATTACTCTACTCTTGGGATGGTGGACGTGATGTATGTGTT